>CM073775.1:73503882-73942665 GCA_037158775.1 Hetaerina titia | reverse complement strand
CCTCCACCAACTCCAACTTCAATATCTTTATTCTCCTTCCAATTCCTTCCTTTCATCCGACTCTTTCCATCAGCTTTTCGACATCTACATTCCCATTATATTATTTCAACAACTCTCAAAGACTAAATAGGAGAGTACAAATTAACTAAATGGCAACGGTAATAAAGACATGCGGAATACAAAAGGCACTTCCTCCCATTATCTGTAATGTAAACATTGAGAATATTGCAAATTAAGCAGAGGGAAAAGTCAAAGAAGTGCTGAAGTTGATGTTGAAGAAAATTGGGAACGTTGACTTTTGTTAGCCACGTAGCTCCACTGATAATGAAAGAACATGTGTACAGGGAGATGGTAACCGTTAACTTGCGGGAAGCTTTAACGAAAAAATATAAAGGGAGGGAGGAATTAAAGAAAAAAATAGATAGCAGTAGGATAGAAGACCGAATAGATATGTAGCTGAACGGTTACATGCTAATGAGTAAAATGATCCCACTCTTTTGGAAGTACGACAATCAGTGAGGGTTAAAACCTCTGAGAATCTAAAAACTCAGCCCAAATCTGTAACATTTACTTCAATATTCAAGAGTCCAAAGGAAGAAATAAGAAGACATGATGAGACCTACTTTCTACTAGATTCAAAATAATCTACAGAAAAAATAAGGGGAGAACTATTTTAATCCAATCAATTCTAAGACAGTAAATGATCGTATTGCCACTAACTGAGAGGACCTGAAATCATTCCATAAGGTTCAACAAAACATTGTTTTTTAAAATCATTTGTCTCAGATTAGATATCAGAGGTCTTAGCTATCACGTACTTGAATGATGAAAACATAAGTAATTGAAAAAAAACTGCTTTCCTAAAATGCAGCGGATATACAGTGGGAAAAAATTGGTATGAGGAGTGAGAAAGTTTCCTAGTGGTAATACACATAGTAGGCTAATGGGGGAGCCTGTTCTTCACTATAGAGTAGCCAGAACGTAGTTAAAAAACATTTTTTGAGGGGAAAAATCAATCAATATTTCAAAGGAAGGTGTACCCCGGGCTCCAGTTATCCAGGAGTAAATATTAGTACCAGTGCTGCTATTGTGAGAGATAGTCATGAAGCAATGTCAACAAGCACTCAAAAATATTGAAATATCATTGGGTGCCACCCACACGTTTGTAACAGGAAAAATAACACATGCTATGCGTTTCTGTGCGGATTTGTGGAACCTACCGCCAAATCGTAATTTAATTGCAAAAACCATTTTGAAGTGTGTCTTTATAATCTTACATAGCGTCGATGTACATCCCCAAGTGAATTTTTTCTATTCTCAAAAAGTAAGGAAACATCAAGGAAAGCGTTTTTCAACATCAAAAGAAGGCGTTGACGCATATATAAAACTGTGTCAACTAAAAAAGGCTACATTTTACGTTGTCTGTATTCAAATCAATAAATCCTATGACATAAATTTTTATTGTACACATTTAACTAATCACAAAACATGAAATCAAATGTTTTCTAAATTAATTCTGCAAATTAAAAATAATTAGGATACGTCTTTACTTAAAATCCTTCATAAAAATTCGAGCAATAGTTGGTTAAAATCCCTTAAATATTTATTATAGCAATTAATTTTACTTCAGCATTTCTAAATGCATTACAAGAATCATAAGTTGCTTTCTCCTGCTATCATATTTTCTTTTATCATTGGCGGATTTTGTACGACTTATACATTCAATATCTTCCCCCTGAGAGGTTTTATGATGAAGACTTCCTAAAACGCCCATTCCAGTTTAAGTTTTTCTTTATAAAAAACATTCATTATCAATTCCTTTTTCCTTATAAATAATTTTCCTTGGTACTTCAAGAGCTATTATGGCTGTTAAATTTAATTTATAATGATTTGTCCTTCATTTATCTTTTATTTTAATTTTTTTACGAAAGGAACGTCAGATTATTTGAATATGCGATGTATTCCGATAACGTAAATGCTATTGCCAGTTCGCAATAAATTTCACGTTGAAAGTTTCTTCCAACGGAAATTTTCATTTTGACCGCCACGACTGTGAGTAAATAATTACATGAAGAGACATGTAAGAATTAATAACAAAATAATCCTGGTTTTATTTTATTTGCTTTCTCGAACTACTCCAATTATTTTATAACATTTGATGGAATTTCTCAATTTTACCTCAATTTTTTATCTCTAATGTTTTTATCAGAAGTTAATAGTATGTTCACATACTGACATAAGAAATATGTACTATCAGCCTATCATGTCTTGTGGTTTAATATAATACCTAAGTTATGACAAAAAAGAGAACCGTAATTCTCCTTACATTTATAATAATTTGTGTCTAATCCACACTTCTTCCCCATAATTTTTTACAACTAATTTCCCCAAATCTATCTCCTCTTTCTATTTCATTTATATGTATATTATATTCTGATGACGACGGCCGTGCCGTCGAAACGTAAATATCCAATGTAAGTGTCCTTCTTTTATGTTTCTATGTGTGTGGTGTTTTTTGTGTTAGTGTTTGTGTGTTTATATATATATATATATAAAGTATATTATAGGTTTATATATATATATATATATATATATAAACCATAAACACAGTAATCAACCCGAAGGTCGGTTTAGTAGGTGATGGTAGAGCTCACCCATGTACCAAGCCCGACGGCGTGTGAATATTCACACATCAGGGTAGGGGGGCCAGTTCCTTTCCCTGTGCCGGTTATGGTTTCCCAGGAAGATCTGGTACCCGAAAAATCAACTAGCTTGGGTGGAGCTGCAGGTGCCCAAAGTGCCTTGCCCGGGAATCGAACCCGGGACCCTCTGGTCAGCAGTCCAACGCTCTACCCGCTAGACCACCGCGACCCGCTTAATATATATATATATATATATATATATATATATAGACACGAGTCTTTCTCAGGAGAATTTTTTTCATCACAAGGAGTCCTCTCTTCTCCGTTACCCTCACAGTCCCACTCCTTTCGTCATTTCATCTCAGGATAAAATTAATGAAATAAGGAATCTGAAAAATAATGTATACCTGCTTCTTTTTTATGAAACAGCCTTGAGAAAAGATGAAAATAGCATGAAATTGAGAAAAGATAGTCTGAGCAGAGAAAGTTTTAACTCAATAATTGACAATGAGTGTGACTGAGAGTCAGGAACTTGGAGATATTATTCGGAGGAAGTGCTGAGTCTGGAAGCTCACTATTCTGACTTATTGTAATGTTGAAAGAATATACTTGGATGGGGAGGAAAAAAAATATAAAACGTTGAACGCAAGAAAAGCTTAAAGTAAGTTGATGTGTGCGATGCGCTAGTGTTAGGAAAAGAATAATGTGAAGATAATAAGAGCTGGTTATTGCCCCATAGGAATGATACTTAATATGCAATATTGGAGAGAATCAGTATATTAGGTTATATTCAGGGGAGACACAGTTCCAAGAATAAGAGATATTTGTGTCAAGAGAAACCCTATAAATATAATTGATAATTTTTGAAGATTTTTTGATGGGATGGGGAAAATGTAATTCCGATTGTTCAGGCCAGCATAATATCGATTGTTCATGCCAACTTTTGTAAAATATGAAAGAAACCTCTTAAAATTGTTTATTGATTTGAGTGCATAATACCGATGTATATCTCACATTTGAGATCACTTTAAGAACAAGGTTAACATAATTTAGTTTAGGTTATATTAAAAAAATAGTTATAACAAAAGACAGATGAAAAATATACTTCTTTGGGCTATGATGAGACTTACTTTAAATTCCAAGAAACTGCGGGGGATGACGTGACAGTGACTGTAACAAGGCCTTCCGCTAAAAGTGCATTACAATAAAAAAAACCTTAGAGCATAAAAATCATTCCCGTCAAGGTTAATGCATTTTATGGTCTGAAATTTTTGAATTATACTCTCTTTAAAACTGAAACATCTTTTTATGCCACATGAGTTTGAATGTCTTTTCAAATACTCCAGAAAAATATAAGAGATTATTAGTTAATTAAATAAAAACGACATTATTTTATTTCAAGCGTTGAGTAACAAAAACAAGATTTCAGGCCTAAAAATAATTTAGCGCAATATATTCAACAAAAACATCAAAACAATAAAAAAATAGGAGATATTTAAGGAGACCTTAAGACAGTTTGTGGGCATGTGAATTAATTGTAAGACCAAAAGAGCATTACGCACAATGTACTTCAGATAAAGTGAACGAGGGAGAGAGAGAGAGAGAGAAAATTGTTAAAACGTATTTTGTGCTTTTCACGAACACTGGAATTCGAGCAGCAAAAAAAGAGAATTGGGTCTTTCCCTTAAGGTCCTATGGTCTCTCTCTCTCTCTCTATCTCCTGCTGCTTTATCTGTACAACCTTTCTTATCTCGCTAACATCACCGTAGCTTCCCCACCCTTACCATATACCCCAGAGCAACACTCCCGCCTCCATTCCAACCCACACACCAAAACCACCCCTTTCGCCACGGTCACAGTTTCTGTATCTTTTTCCAACGATCCCCCTTCCTTCTCCCACCATACCCTCTTCCTCGGCACCCCCAACGTCACCGTCACGTCCCTGCAAGCCCCGCGGTCCTCTTTATTTTCCTTGTGAGAGGAAGGAGGAGGAAGATCGGGTCAACCCCAGCGGCCAGCCATCAATCTTGTCCATTTCCCCCTCACTCCACCCTCCCTCCCGGACCCGTCGCTCGCGCTGAGTGGTTTGGTCGGCATGGAGGTCAGGGAAGGGGCGGGAAGGAGGAGATACTGATGGTGAGGTAGGGTCGGAGGTGGGTGGGTTAGCGGGGTGAGAGAACGAAAGAGAGTGGGTGGAGGGGGACGGGAACACAAAATGAACGAGCGGGGAGGAAAGATCAAACCATCTCCGCCGAGATTCTTTTGTGCGATAGAGCTCCTCGAATCTTTTTAGAATGAAGAAAATAAAAGGGGAGAGAGGAGACGAGTCGGGAGGAAAAAAAAGTGAGAGAGGGAGGAGTAAGAAGAAAGGGGAAAGGAAAAAGAGCTTTCTCCACTCTCCTTTCAAAAACTTTCGGCGAATAGTTTTTTGGTCCGTTGCCAATTATATAATTAAAGCGCTTCCCTCCGTATTATTTTTCCTCCACCCCAACCTTCCAGCCCCATTCCTTTCCCCGCGCTCCGCGGTACTCGCCTCCGGCTTTTCACCTCTCCCAAGCGTCTTCCTTCGCGGGACGACGACGTTTTTTTATCTCTTTTTCTCTTCACTGCCCCGCGTCCTCGGGTTTGGATTTTCCTCACCCGGACGCCGCCGCATTTCCCTGACCCCTACCGCCCAACGTGCCTTTTGTTCTCGTTCGCCGCCCGCGGGGAGGGTGGGGGAGGCGGGGAAATAATACATAATAAAAATAAATAAACAAAAACCGGTGAAATGTTTTCCTTTCCAAGTGGAGAGGGGATCACAACATGGTCGTTTGCTTCCATAAAAGGATCAGAAGGGTTGGAGAAAAAGGATCGGGAGGAGGGGAAGTGAGATCCTTGGGAAGACAAGAGGCTGTGGGAGGGGTTTGGTCGGTTGGAATCCCTTTTTTCGGTTGCTCGGTAATTGATTGGGTCGTCCCGGTGTCTTGCGGAAAATCAAAGGCAAGGATGGACGAAGAGGAGAGTAGATGTGCCGAGGGTACGAAGGAGGTCGTCGAGGTGATCGAT
Organism: Hetaerina titia; assembly: GCA_037158775.1. Taxonomy (NCBI): domain Eukaryota; kingdom Metazoa; phylum Arthropoda; class Insecta; order Odonata; family Calopterygidae; genus Hetaerina; species Hetaerina titia. The sequence continues at coordinate 73,936,975 of CM073775.1, read as the reverse complement.
AAAGCACTTCGATCTCTTTCGGTGAGTTTCAAGTCTCGCCCTCCATTCTTCATGGTCGGAATATAAACTGAGATTCCAGGGAACAGTACCTATTAACAAGACTGAAATGCACGTTTTTGATTGAAGTATTAACTAATGTAATTCTGCCGCTCTCAACTGACGCGGCTTTTAGATAATCCTTCTTCGAACTCTGACACCCTGAGATTCTCGTCACGGTTGTAAAGTAAAGCGAGGCGTGTTCCTTGAAATTCGTCAAAATTAAGATTTAACCAAATGCTGCATCAATCGTTACCATGTATTATTGACATTTATTTAAAAAAATTGCAAAAATTAATGCAAAAACCCACGATCTCACAACTATAAACCTTGTGCAGAAAACATTTTTCAATGATTAAAATTTTAAATACTGATCTTTGAATGCATGGCCATCATTTGGTAGTACAGTTTAACACCGAAATTAATTATTAGCTCCGCCCAATATGACATAACCTGACGCCACACTACAATAAGATGATCTACAGTTTAAAATTTACTTTTTTCCCTTAATGTCTATCATTTGCCTCCTAATAACTCGCTTGCCTTACGTCTACTGCTCTATCACGGTTTTAAGCATTCCATCACAAAAAAAACATTCATTTACACAAAAATCTGTTCTGCATCTTCTTTTTCTACCTTCTATGGATTTAATCCAGCAACCTTCTCTTCAACCCTAACTCGCCTAAACTTCTTTGTTTACTTCCTCTCCATCCATTTTACCATTTAGAATTTTCTCCAAAGGCATATTTCAAAAGGCTTCAATCTACGCATGATCGCCTAATTCAACAACCATATTTACCAGATGTATGACTCTCTATACCAAACTTCTCACTAGTCTTTTCCTAACATTCCTACTCGACGTCCCTCCTATCAATTCCCCTTTTCTCGTGAATGTTCTTTGACTAAATTCTTCATCTTATATCAGTAGGCTTTTTGCGTGCCTCTTATGTTGACCGACTTGCTAGCTAAAAGTTTGCCATCCGCAAATCTATCTGAAATTATGAAATTCGTACGTCATTTATTCCAATCTACAGCTTTTCTCGTTCCAATTTTACCATTGCCTCCACATATGCGTTATTTGAAAATTATAAGCGGTAAAGGACCTCCTTGTTTTCCTTCTTTTCCTAGCACTGACGGTCTCGATAAATTTGCCTGACCAATTTGACACATGCACATATTGCAAATTAGCCATTTAACACCTCATTTTACATTGTCTTCTTTAATAATTTCATCATATATACCAAATTTACTCTGTCGAAGAGCTCCTCAAAATGAATGGAACAAGAAAAACACACCTCGACTTTAATCTATATTCCTATATATAGTACTAAATATTAAAAAGAAATAGTCGAATATTAACCTAATACCCATAGAAATACTTTCATTTCTCGCCGGAATATCATGCATTGGTACAGTTTTCCAGGGAATAATACCTCTTTGCGCAAACAACTAGTATTGATTAAATCTTATATTTGAATTTTGTATAGTGTAGTTTTGAAATTTATAAATGAATAGGAAGAATCAAGATATAAGGTGGGGGAGGAATATAGCATTTCATTCCACGAAATGTTTTGATTACTTTCTTCTGCATACATATAAGTCTACCAATGAAAATGCTATTGAATTACGTTACACAATATTTACATTCGGAAATTAGCTATCGGCTGACACTGAATGAATCAAGTAGGAACACATATCTCAGCCATTAGGTATCACAGGACCATTTGGAGTTTCTTCTCCTCAAAGTTAGTGTCTTTTATTTATTTTCTCGGCTAAAAATGAGTTGCGTCACTGAGGACAAATCTTTGCACGCACTCAAGGTCCCACATTCTCGAAATCATGTGATTTTCTCGCGGTATTTGAGATTTTAATGGGTGGCAAACGCCTCTGATCTCCTTTCTTGGAATTGCTGTTTGAAAATAGGAAACGCACTTTGATTCCAGGGAAAATTTCAGAGGTTTCAGAGGTGTCTCCGCTATTTATAAAAAAATATACCGGAAACTAATTTCTTGTATAGTAAATGAATATAGAAAATAAGGTCTAGGAATTTTAGAAGAAAAGGCATGTGAAAAAAGTTATATGCTCCTACAATACAGTATTTGAAGAAATAAGATTTAAATATTATGTTAATGAAAGAAAAGGACCCTTCTTTAAAGGATATTAATATAAAATTTATCAGTCCAAATGTATTTTCTTCTTCGTGCAACTTTCTCTCCAAAGGTATAAACTAATAAAAGACATGAAGAATACTGCTTATTATTATGAATTTTATGTCCATAAATTATTTTTTCATAGCAAATAATGAACGGGGCGTTCATATGACGATCTTTTTGTCTTGAGCCCGCTTTCAAGAAATGTCTGTATTTTAAAAATATCTTCTAAAATATCAACAGAGCCAAGTTAAATGAAACCTTGGGAGAATATATAAGGGATTCTCCTCTTTTGTAAATCTTGATAACCATGCCTCAGAGTTGAGTGTGATTCCAATACATCCTAATGCATATTTTCTGAAAGATAAATAATTACTTACAATTTCATTAATTGTTAAATCATAGTAGTTCGTTGGTTTTAAACCCCTCTTCAACGAGTTAGCACGTGGTATGATTAGAACGTTGAAAAATTTAGGCCTGTTGCGAAGTTAAAACAACAAAAATGAAAATCTTAGAATTATAGAAGATTGGTTTAGGGTGTAATATAAGATTCTTAGAACCGTGGGAGAGTATTACGTGCATCAGTTAATAAAAAAATACTATAACGGGAATATTTTAAGCGTGTTTTAAGTGAATTCTATTTTGTTACTTTTCCATGAATTACAGGATAATAATTATAAAATAGAGGGGGGTTTAGCATGGTTAGATAACACTGGTGTTTAATGGTATGACTTAATGTTAAACAGTTATGTAAATTAATCTCATCTTGGATAAGTACTTTCGCATTTCTGAGTTTCATGGAAATAAACGTGAACCTTCACATTAGAGAAATATACTTTACAACAGATTACTCGTATTATTATTGACATTCTACTAGTGAAGGGAGATTTGAAATGGAAAAAAAACCTTGTAAAAATTCCTTGCACGATAACACAACGAATTAAAAGATTTAAAAATTATAAAATGAAATTGAAATTCCAAAAAATGATAATGATTACGCTTTAAATGGAAACTATATATTTTTATGAATGCAATGAAAATAATTGCTGTTGTTATTTCTCATCCCAATTAAAACAATAAAAAATCTGTAACTCAATATTGTAGATGCGTTTTCGTTAGTGAATTGACAAATATTCTGTCCTCTATTTTTTTAAACAATGAAACTGGCTCGCTATTTGAGCCGTACTTTGCACCTTAATATTATAGAGATTTTGAAATCATTAGGAAGCTCGTTTCACCAAAAAATTATACCATTAAATTTAATTCAAATCATAACCTAATTGACATCTTCAGTTACCGAGTACAATTTTGGACGTTATCTGGAAATGTCACCTATGTTATGGAACAGGTTTGCCGTAAAATCTATATCTTCCATCAAATACTTAAAATTTTATTTCTCAAAATTCATCAGAAAAGGGACATATTATATAAATTATCGCATAATGATTTAATATAAGAACAGCAATAGAATATTATTGACAGGCATTAACCGGTTTTCACCATAAGTCATGTAATGAGGGTGTATATATTCTTTCCCAGCTAAATTCCACACGACCATTTGCTCGAAGATTGGACGATACTGCTGTGCGCTCAAAGTAATTGGCTTCGTCCTCAATAAATTCAATTGGAATGCCTCCCGGACATTCTGCTAATGCGAGTTCCTGCATTTGGCAGGTTTGGAACTGATTGCCGACAGGATCACTGGCCCCTTCGTTTGTTCCCTTCTTTCCATTCCTCCGCGCCGCTGCTCCTTCAAAACCTTTCAAATATTCTCCATCCCGCTGCGCCAGCGGGTCGATTGATTTCCTCGTTTCAACGCTCTTGCCGAGCACATTTCACATGCCCTTCTCCGGAGATTTAGCGGTTTTCCCCGCTAACCTCATGCTAATTTCCCTACTTTTAGCCCCTTTTTCTATTTCCTTCAAGGGAGAGAAGGATAACTTGACGGAGAGAGAGGGAGAGAAAGTGAGAGATGAAAACTGAGCAATTTTATTCTAAACGGCCTCCGATTAAGCATATATATTGGCTGATCCCTACCATCTATTATGCATGCCTCTTTTTTTTGTTTAAACTACCATTTTTTTCCGCATTAATCCACCATAATTAACCAACCTATACCATCCCTCTCAATAGCTTTTATCATTAAGTAGACGAAATAGCTGTGTTCCGATGTAAAGATATACTGTATCGTTATGCGCAAAAGGCAAAATGTTTAAATTTGTACTTAATTTGGCTGAATCAAAGAACCCTTATATTTTTAATGATACAAAATACTTTACATTGATATTACAGCATGTTTTAAATAAGATAAATATATACTAGCACTGGTCGATGCTTTTCGTTTCGTGATTTCTTTATCTCTTTTTCGGTTTTCCAAAACCGCATTCACAGTGGAATTTAGAAATTCAGATGTAATTTTTAATACTCTCTCTGCCCTTCATTCTAACATTTCCTACCCTGGCTATGCTGGCAAGTAGGAGAAATGTGTAAAACGATTATAAACCATAAATTTTATAATTGTATTTTTCTTAGGTTTGATTCTAGAATTCATTTATTGGCATTGCGATTTTGAAACGTAAAGTCAGTTTAGAATAATGAAGAATTTGTGATAAAAGTACTTGAAAAAAAGAGAATGAATGCAGTTTTCATTTTTTAAGAAATGTACCCTATTATCTTCCAGCCTGGCTCGAGGTTGGCCTAAATTTCAAATACACCACCGTTGCGACTGAGGTGGTTTCCTACTTAAAACACTGACCACTCATTGAGAGAAAAGGTTAACACATATTAAACCAATGAGATACACAATTTGAGGAAGCATAAGACTAACGCAGCTGACGTTTTCTTGGGTCAAATTCAAACATGGAATAACAAACCTGTCACGGCAGCCTATCCTAATGCGATCATTTCCTAACATGACTGTAGATTAGAGTTCACTGATTTGAATAAATAAATTAACACACTTTTTGGATCTCTGCAATATATTCCTTCACTATTAAGATAACAATCTTACTGATGGTTTAACAACAGATTTGATGACGCATCTGTTGGGTATTATTAAAAGGCAGCATGTGAATCATCCTTGAAGACAGCGTTTCCTTAGCTCCCTAAGCGCGATCGTTTGCTTAATGATACATGTGATTACCTCAGAGCACAGATGCCGCTTCGCATGGCGTGGCACGCTCTCACTTCTACTGCATCTACTTAATAGTTCGACATCACGCGAGTGACTACCTCTGTGTATTCTCCCTTCACTTGCTGACCATGCAGAGATATCTCCTTTTTCACTCCATTGTTATCCCTTTATTTCCCCCTCTCTAGTTCTTCCTTCTGGAGGACATATGAATCCTTTCTTCCTTTGGCCCTTAACCATTCCCTCTGCAATACAAAGAATAGCAGGATGCCAGGATTTAAAATTAGGAAACGAGAAAATAAACGAAATGGCATCTAGACCACGAAGTAATCAAATAAATAAAGGCGCCATTATAAATCGAGGAAAACTCAATATATTTTTACCGCGAAAAAACGGATGATAAAATATTTGGGAAAAATGGATTACTAGTTAAACATTTTTGCGACCTTCTTTCAAACGCTTACCTTGAAAAAAATATATACATGTTTAAACATCGACCCTGAAAGTAGAAAGATCTGGTGTCCCGGTCATGGAAATATTTTTGCGCTTGTCACCTGCTCGATTCCGTCTTCTTCTGAGTCCATCTTTTATGTGTTCCTATTCCTATGTATATATGCATGTTTGTATATACATATATATATATATATATATATATATATATATATATATATATGTATATATATATTCATTCAAACAGAAATAGGTATAAGGAAAGGGGATAGGAAAACACATAAAAGCGTATGGCGGGATTTTCAAGTTTGAATATATATATATATATATATATATATATATATATATATATATATATATATATATATATAGTTTGAAGATAATTCCGCTTTCCGCATAGGCTGGTTAATTTTAGTTAGGATGTAAAATTAATTTTAAATCAATTGGTCCCGCCTAAGTATTGACATCGTAGTCACATGGTAATCGATACTTAAGTACCGGTCCTTAGTGTTATCTACCCTATAAAAATTATTCATGTCCATTTCTGACCTACTTGCAGCTTTCACCAATAATTATTTGGGAGCGTTAGAAGCTTAGTTTCACTATCTTTGGACCATAGCACTAACCCGCGGTACGCATATTATATCAGCGTACCGTTAGAATTGTGCCACTGATTGCAGAAGGAGCTTATGCATAATATATGTACCCTAAAAGTTGATATTTTAGTTTATAAATTTCTTCATACACGTAACTATCCCACAACTATTGTGAACTGTAAATTAATAACTTCATCTACATGTACACTAAAACACAAATGTACTCAGCAACTGTAATCTTTGGACATACTATATATTGCTCCAAGATGACAGAGCGTCACTCTACGATAGTAGAGTTTTTCGATTTGAAATAAGACAAATATCTATCCATCTTTGTTGTAAGCAATTATATTTTCATTTTATTTGATTAAAGGACAAATATTTCATAATTAATTTACTCGCCTTTTTTTTACTGAATGGCGGACTGATTAAAAATAGATTCAGTCGTGCTGTGGTGGCGAAGGCGACGCATTGCGGAACAAAATTTCATTCCCCAAATATTTTATTATTATTAAGTTTATTACTATATGTATACATATAAATTTAAAAAAATATATATACATACATGTATTTCAGTACCTTGGGGAAATATCAGGATTATGAATTTTTGAAAAACTTATCTATCGAGACTTCTATATCGAGCTTCTATAGCACCCCTGTATATCTGGAAATGATTTAAAGCGCTTAAAGTGAAATTTAGGAACACTAGGTTCTAGTTGACCATTTTAGGAAATTGTAAAGGTTGTTAAATATACCATAAAATGCCATACAATGGAGCCGTGCAGACTTTTATTCGTGGTGTGATGAACTACTTAGAAATTGGCGATGGAATCGGGGGTGATTTTGAAATCATTGAAGTTCAAATATATTGATATTTTATTCCTTATTTCTCTACTATTTGTATCTACAAGGGCAAGTGTCTTAATTGGTGAGGGGTAGATTAATGAATAAAGCCAACTGCGCTACGATCGTGGAATCAGACCGATTGGAAAAACACTGATGTAGTTGGATATATTATCCCTGTAAAAAATTTGAACATGTAGACAGACACTTGGCACCAAAATTGATAATCTTCGAATCTGCTTCGGAACCCGCTTCGTTACTATCTTGAGAATAAAAATTTAATTGTATATCATGTGGTAAAGATGTTAGAAAATTATTTATGTGCTTCTATATATCGCTATCATCTCCCAGGTTTTCTTGTACATTCTCCATCCATTATTTCGTCCGCGACAACTATTCCAAAAGGACTGTCTTCAGCTCAGAGGTGATAGGGAGAGAGAGGAAAAAAGGAAAGAAAAAATATATAAAGAAGTATATATTCATTTAGGATGAATGGCCATAAGAGGAATAGGAATACTTACTAATGATTTTCTTTTGTAGGATATTTGCCATAGTAATCCGCAAATTCTGGTAAACATTCTTGTAAGCCCCTCCACGTGAAAAAGTTTAGTAAACATATAGGTATCGAATATCGGGTACCCTATACTAATGTACCCAATGAGGATGTACTGAGTGCAATATAAGCAATAGATTTGTATTGAAAATATCAAAACATACATTTTGTTCGTTCAACTAAGATTAACTAAATTTTTTACATATTTGCTTCCTCCATTGTGGTCAATTTTGTATAATCTGATTTTGTATTGATATCTTATCTAAATATTCAATCATCAGCAACTTCCCAACAAGACCATTTGCTGAGGTGAAATTTTTAACATGCGAAATGATTATTTTTACAGCAATCACCTATTTTTGTCATCAAACTATCTAATGGGACTTTATGAATATGAGAAAGAAAAATGTCGATGTCCTGTGCAAGAATTCCACATTTGAATGACTCAGATAATTTCCTAAACAGTGATATAGTTAGGAAACCATTTTATAATAGAAAAGCTAAATATTTCATAGCATTTTAGCAATGTAACGAGCTAATTTAATGATATAATGGTCTATTTATCACAAACTGATACTAATGAACAATATTACTTAAAACAGTACAGAGTAGGGCAAGGAAAACAAATCGAATATATCACGTGTGTGAATATAATAGGATACTGTATCCGACCCGATTGATCCAACCGGAGATCGGCTATTCAGTCAGACGGAAAGTGGAGGATGCAATTATGACTTCAGGGGTTGCGAAAATGGTCTCTATCATATTACGCAGTTAGGGTTAAATCGTTCATCCAGGGTTCCAGTTACAACTGTTACTAAATACACTAGTACTAACTAGATTACTAAATATACTACATAATTCAATAAATGCTCTAAAAATGGACTCCACTCAAATTATGTTTTATCATCCGCCACTCTGCCCATTTCAATGTGAACCACATTCACAATACATAAGCTAAACATTCAAAATACGTTTACGTCAAGGTCAAAAATTTACGTTAAAGTGCTACGGTTAGGTTAAAAACTTAACGTTACCTAGAATTTCTTTAGGGTTTCAAATTTATACTATCTAAAAGATTACGTCATTTTTCAATATTTTTCCAATATACTCGGAGTTGTAACATTCAAGAAGACCAGATAATAATTATTTAAAATAATTGAGAATGCATGAATGATCGGGGGCATATAAATTTTAATTGAAAACAAAAAAAACACAAAAAATAATTTCGTGGGTGGGACTGAAGGAATTAATTATGCAAGTATGCATTAATATTCATACTCAATACTTTCCTGAACTGAGATACTCAGATCAATGAAGTAACATTTGGATGTATTGAATGAAATCATGTTGTGTAATAGAGTTGAAGTTTTTAAAATTCAAATATATTAAATATCAACGTTTTCATTAATATAAATGAATAAAGTCGATAAAATCTGGCAACAACAGCAAAGTCATTTGTAATTCGTGACTTCATAATGACACAATTTCCACTAACGTACATTTTGTTACGTATTTATGAGTTCGTCTGGCAATTCACGAGGATACCGAACAGTATTCATTCGTCGTGATTTGAACAGCTTTGAATTTCCACTCAAAATACTTTCAATATTTTAACTGTTTACAAATGTGCAATATTTCCCAGAGGTAGTTTGCATTGGCAAAATGTGATAGTTGCTCCACCTATTGTCCGATCAACGAGTTTCATTTAAACTCTCATAATATCATTTTAAGTGAAAAATAGCCAATTCAGACCTCCAGTTTGCAATGATGGCATTGAATAAGCAATCAACAGATGACCAATATGCGACGCAAGATCGATATTTCCATTGTCTGAACTGCCGGAGACTTCTGCTCTAGGGAGTCCCTACCCATCTAATCATGCCGTGATAACCAAGTCCGAATTCCACGAGCCTCCCTTGAGATGTACACTTTTGGGAGCATCATACATTTCAATCATCCATTTTGTCATACGGGGGAATCCATTTGTTTGGAATGGTGACGCAGATAGGTAAGATTCAGAGTCACACTGGGGCTCATGAATTTGGGATATCGGAATTTGAGATTGGTGTTTATCAAAATTATCGAGAATCAATAGTCTATAGTGTAGCAGAGAATATACCGAAATCTTTTACCACACCGAATACAATCCCCAAATGTTGACGCGAGTGCCGATGAGCTGTTGCAATATTCGCATTATGCAATAATTTTTTCATCACCACAAACTTAATTAAAGTCTAAATAATAAATTTTCCAAAAAAAAGAAAAAAATATAATTTTGATAAGTTGTCTTCTACTTAGGAGTTTAAACCCTGTTAAGCCTGAAGTAAATTAGCAAATATTGCTGGGTAGCTGAGAGCAGATTTTAGGATCATATACTTTGTTATTTTTTAGCAAGAGTTTGTTATTTCATAATAACAAAAAAGACGGAAAAAGAAAGGGATGCTAAATACATTGCTCTATGATATTCTATGGAAGAATTGAGCAATGCCCATTCTTCATTGATGTGCAACATTTATAGGAAAATATCATTTCACTGGTATGAAATAACAGGTTATAGAAAAGGTTGTTCTACCAACAAACAAAACGGTGTCCATTAAACTGACGAAATTAAGCATTATTCTATCTGCAATTTTAAAGTGCAACTTTGAAAACTAAATCAAGTACTCCTAACAATAAACATGTTCGGTAATAATAGAAGTAAAGTTTCATGCTTATGGGAGCGAAAGTGCTAACAATCTCACGTCAAATGAAGGGATGTTACAATTTTTCAAACGAAAAGAGAAATAGAATTACTGAATTTTCATTGTTGATAGCAAATTTATGCTCTGCTATCAATATTTTAGAAAATATTAATAACAGAGCAAAAGTAATACGACTTATCGGCATTCCAGCTAAAATACTAACAAATATAATAACAAACTTCATTTGAGATGAATCAAAATACGACGCCGTATAATAGCGAAAGCTGTAGTGCTCTACTGTTGAATTATGTCATGGGTGAGCTTGGAGAGGGAAACACAAGGTTAGAAAAACGTTATTTTGAGCACGTAAAATAAAAAAAATACCCAGAATTAATGAGCGCCAGTTGCACAAATAGACACGCAAAGCACGAACTAAGAAGGGATGGATTCCAAGATGCCTGGAGAAATAAAGACAAAAACGAGGAGGAGACGGAGGGAAAGCGAGTGGTGGATAGGGGAAGGAAGGGTGGGGGAGAAACAGACAGAGGGAATCTCTCTCTCGAGGGTAAGGTGTGTGCGAGAACTCCCAAAAAACCTCTTTCACCCGTGAGGACATTCGCACTGCGTAGCTGGGAGCGGGAGTAAAGTATGGACTAGGCGTGGATGTGGGTGGTGAGAGAAGGATTTCGGTCCCCTTTAGCGGCCGGTTCGGGGGAGGAGTGTGTGTGTTGGGTGGTTGTGAGTGGTGGGCAGCGGGTGGGTGGTTGGGTGTGGGGGTTTAAAGGGGCTCGTAGGATTTTGCGTGAGGCACACTTTCAGGGGTTGGGGAATTGGCCAACTGCATGGGAGGCGAATGAACGGCCAAAAGGCAGGGCGAAAGAGGAAGGGAGGGAAGGTGGTAGAGAGAGAAATAGTAGAGAGGTTGCTCCTTTCTGAGGGGGGTGGGTGCCTTCGCTCGGGAATATAAAACGCATTTCTTTCCCTCTTATTTCCATTCCCACTTGACTCTCTTCCTCTCCATCTCTCTCACACTACCGGGGGGATGCTCTCCTGGCTGGAGGCGGTGGTGTGTGGCGAAAGGTGTCGGCAACGAAATGTACTCATCTCCAAGCCCTCTCTCTACACTCCCCACCAGTCTTGCAACTCGCTCACCTCCCCATTCCACGCACCCTCAATCCCACCTCTTCCCATTCCGCGTTACTTCGCTCTCCGGTCTCCCTCCTGCACAAACCCATTCCTACTATTCCTTCCCCTCTCTCCATACTCTAAGCTTTCACATCGCGCCGACACCCCTACAAACTCTGCGAACCCTTCACCCCTAGCCGTACATTCTCCTTCTGAAAACCGGATGTATTCCGGTTACTTTGCGGGGATTTCTTTTTCACTTTCTATCCCCCTTACTCTCTCTTCTCCAACCCCAACCTTCAGCCTTCTTCATTGGCCCCTGCCTCGCAGCATAGAGCTTTGACGTCTGGAGAATAAAAATATATATCCATTTCACCTGTGTCCTGTGTTAAAATTGTTTTTTTTTTATTACCACGGCGCATTAGATTATTTAAATAAATGAGGAAATGGGTTAATGTTTTAAATTTAACGTAATTAAAATATTATAGCAATCAATCATCCATTTCATATTTTAACTTTAGTGTTATCTTTCTAATATACCTCGCTTATTGGTTTATTTTTGGGAACATAAATTCTTCGTTCTTCCGGACATTTTTATCTAAATTTAAATCGTAATTCGTAGATTTCCCGTTTGAAGCCGAATTTCGTGGTAAATGGCTCAGGTTAAGAAACATATGTATAAAACTACACTGATTTTTTGCTATATTATGTAATGAGTAAAACATTTAAGAGCTGCGATCAGTAAATGCTATCCAGTTAAAAAACTAACTTGGAGAGTGAATTTTATTCAAAAGCATTTAATCATAACAGATTTGGTGAAAATATTCAAATGTATTATTATTTTGTTTGTTATTTAATTATTAATTAAATAACAAAAAAATTAATTATTTAATAACCCTTAAAATTACTCTGTTAAATAATGTCACGTACAAATATAAGAGAAATGTTTCAGTACCTTTATACCAAACGAATAAATGCCAAGAAACTGCGGTAGATGCCGCAACTATCAACTATGTATTTCAATGCAACAAATCGAGAGTGTAAAAATTATTCCCGGTCTAAGCGAATGATTTTTACACACTGAAATTGTTGCCACCAAACAAAAACTTGTGGTGAATCAAATACATAATGCATTAGGGAGTAGTATAAAATAATTTAAATTGAAGAAAAATGTGGCCTTTTTCAAACATAAATATGGTATATATTTGTTAAATAATCGGAGACCTGTCAATATTTATGCACTGATCAAAAGCATAAAACATATTCAACATCATATCTTTTCAGGCCCTTAAGGCTGCAACAAAGCAATGCTCCTCCTTAACATGATTTAAGTACCATTTAGGTGAAACCGTAGTGTTATCTGACATTAGATTTTAGAGATAGATCAAAACCCGTTTATTTCTTTTAGGGGCCAAAACGGTTAATTTTGTCCGTGAATGTGCTGTGAGTTCTTGTACTATAATTTATGAAACATAATAACAAACGTAAAATGAAATACTTTATGACAACTCGTTGAAAAGCTTTGGCAGATTAGGCTAAAGTCCACGGACGTCAGCGTAAAATGCTATTCTTTGTGACTAGAAATTATTACGAATTGATGGCGCATGTTAAATATATCTAATGATGAGAAACTGAATTTGTATACCTTAGATAATCATCCTGAAGTATATGCAACTTATCCACATATAAGCCTGCGTGTTGCATAAACTACAGGATAATATCTCCAGAATACGGATACGAACTACAGGATATGATTAACCTGCATTGGTTAATTCGCTAGCGAGTCACCCCAATTGCTATATCCTCATACTTTCATGTTGCCCTATAACTATACGATTCAGAAGGATAAAAGTCTAATTTGAGGGGTCGTGTAATGACAAAAGGTATTAGTTAATTTTTCTACAATTTGATATGACGTTTCAATTTCAATGAGAACAAGAGCGCATATTTAGTAAGATGTTCATCTTTTTTGCGTAGTTGGTGATAGATGATTTCTCAATTATAACATTAATATGGTAAGAGAAATACAAATGACAATAGAGTATAGTTTAACCTTGGGGCTGGCTCGGGTTTTTTATCTTATATCTTTCACAAATTCTTTGGTTTGTTTTTTCTTAGAACTTTCATTTCATGATAAAGTATATCAAATCTGCCGTTTCTCTTTCGAGACTGCCTTAATTTTACTTTGAAGACTTTGAATATTTAATGGTTGAATGAATGGAGGGATTAAAACTTTGTTCTTTAAATTATTCATCGGCATAAACCAAATATTTATCCTAACAGTTATTCTAAACATTTGGAAAAGTATATATGACACCTGGAAGTATTTTTGCTGAGCGGACATTGACATTTTTATCCGTACACTCTCCTGTAAATGGGTATAATTCAATAACAAAGACATAGATCAGGAACAATACGAATTATTGTACACCTTTATATCAGTGTACCCACTACCACAGAACCCGGGAATCGTTAAAATTAGAGGTTAATTATCATAAAGAAGAATAATTTTTAATTTTAGCTTCAGTAGTGAATCCTTTTTTTAAATTTGGAATATTTGAAATAACAGATGAATATTATTATCTAATCCATTGACATGTTAACGTGAATAAAAGGTTGTCAAATAACTACTCTACATGAACACACTAGTATTTGAAAACTAAGTATTATTAGAAATCTTTCCTTGAATGTTACGATTAAATTAGAAGCGTGAAGAAGCGGACTTTTAAAATATATTTTTCTCTGTAAATTAATAAAAATTGGTACATATTCACATTGTGGCAATACAGATATGGAAAAATTTGACTTACCATACATATTCTTACTCAAGATTAAAAAAGTCAGCGCTGTATAATTGCTAGATTTCCCTTATTAATTCACACTATTTTCAATATGTGGAGAATTAAAGTTGAAACACCTCATTCAAAACAGAAAATGTGATTATTAGAGTACCTTAACCGTTATGTTAATTAATTTTGTCGAATATTAGTGCTACGCTATTATCATTTTGGCAAATGAATCCACATTGTGAAAAATGAATTCTCTCTCTCTCTCTGAAACGGCCATATTCTTTGACAAATGGAAATAAATGTACGCTAAAATTAGAGTCCAAGGGGAAATTTGTAGTTCATACGACACTCTGTATGTCTCACTTTGGAGAAACACAACATCTTTGGGGTTTTATTCCTCTGTGGCTCCCTTGATGAGCTCCTATCGTGGGGCGTAATCGGATGTGAATACAAGGCTAGGAACTGAAATTATTCCCCGTGCTATTCCCTGTGCTATTCCCCGTGCATTCAAATCAAACACGAGATCTAGCAATCTCTTCCATCTTGTTCCCTATTTGAAGTCCACGTTCTCGCATTCCATTTACTTTTTTTCCATCTCCCACTCACCTTCTATGACGGGAGAGAGATTGCTTATGAAACTTCTCTATCTTGTCTGCTTCATGAACGGCATGAAAGCGTTTTGGGACACGGCGGAGAAAGATTAGAATTGATGATAAGTTAAACCTTACAATATTTAAACAGCGCAAATGTGTGTGTGTTTGCGCGCACGAGGTGATGTGTGAGTAGCAGGTTGGTGAGCTTTCTTTAACCGTCCGACCTCGCGTTTCCTGAGCGTCTTCCGACTCGTCTTTCCTCTCTCATCCTCATCTCAAAAGACCTTTTCAAAAATCCCTTACGCTGCTCCCTCTTTACTCTCTTTTTACACACTAAACCTCGTTTTCCTCTTATCTCATCTGCAAAGAATTTTCACACTCACTCTGAAGTCATTCCGGATCTCCCTTGACTGTTAACTTCCTTTCAAATTCCTCGGTTTTACTTTTTCCAACCTCTTTACTCCTCTCCAATCGGGTAAACTCCCTCTCTCAATCCCGTCCCTCTTCTCGCTCTTTTTTCTCCGGCAGCCTCTCTTCTTCCTCGTTTACTTTTTCCTCCCATTTCATTCCTCCTCGTCTCCTCCTCTTTCACACACGTATTACGGTCCGGTGGTCCTCGGGAGATTGGGCGTGAACCGCATCACGTTCCAGATTACCGAAGCAATATTGAAGGATTTATCTCTCCCCGGCGCTACAGAAGAATGCGCATTAGAGGAGAGAGCATAAAGTTGTATTATGACCGTGGATTAATGATGTTATAATCTCGTAATACAGTGACCTTTGGGACGGGGTGAACTTTTTGGGCTTCACCCCACTTAATTGACTTAAATGGATGCGTAACGAAGGTTTTGCTTTCGTGGTAATGGGCGATCTCGCGGCATATAACCGCTTTCCGTTTTATACAGTTTATTCGATTGAAGTGAGGGAATTCGTTTTCAGCAACGCTATTCCATGAAAATCGTATTACGTTATCAACGTATCAACGATCATTAATGTGGGGTTCTGTAGGAGTATTGCAATGAAAAATATTCTCAGTATCCAAATTGCAAGCTAAATATTATATATGAATGGAAATATAAAATTACAAATTGTTGTACAAGGATGCCTGATCTGGACATAGTATATTATATCTAAAGCTGAACAGAAAATTAATGCATTGAAATCTAAGCTATTATTTGAATCTTGGTAAAATTATTGACATTTCAATTTCACGATACGTATATGCCGGGCGGAACATCTTCCACTTTTATTCACTTGAACTTTACTTTTCCAACTTACATAAACGTTTAAATTCAAAGCTACTGCACTCTATAATATGGCCGTGAACCAACTTTAACTGGAAATATAATAATTAAGAGGAAAACTTTATTGAAAACTCGCCTTTTAACAATATGAAACCCTGAGCAATAAGCAATTTTGTTGTAGTTTAACCAAGGCTGAGAAGAGCTATTTTCAAGCAAAATGAGCTTTCACTTCACGTCCGCGGCGCTTAATTCCTTTTAGTTCACAAAACACCAGGTTATTTTTCAGCTCAACCGCGAGCATAAAGAGCCACGATTGAGGAAAGTGGCGCTAAAATTTTCAAGGATCAACAACTTTCATTTCCATTCCACCATTCTGAATACATCGAGAACCGCGAGCCTTCAGAGCGGGTGGGCGGTCAATACAAAGAAAGCATTTCTTTCAGTTTTGTTTGTTCCTTTTCTTTTATTTCCCCTCTTTGACAGATGACTTTTGATTCTCTGAGTTAAACGAATTTCACGATTTGATGTCCACCTATAACTGCGAGCGCGTGCGCTCGGACGAATGTTAGGGGGGGAGAGAAGGGGTGAAAGAAAAAAAACAGAAAAAATACTCCATTCCGTACTCGTTCAACGTTCCCCACTCGGGGCCGGGGGCGTGCATGTCCCGACCACTTCGTCAACGGCCTTCAATGACTCCAGCTCACCCCAAACGTTAGTTCCCATTGTCCCGCGGCTCCGCTCGCCCTCTTCCCCTCACCCTTGGACGTCCCCCCTAGTTCCATAGGACCGCACTTCGTTTATCTCGAAATACCGACACAGAGCTTCTCAGGGTTATTCAGTGGAGTGGGCGAACGTGAGCGAATGAGTGCTAGGGGTTGTACAATTCTGATCTCCCATTTCGTGTTTTTATAAAAAAAATTCAGTTCTTCTTTTACTCTTCGCCCTTCCTCACACCCCCTGGATCCAAGCTTGTCGTCATATTGATGTTCGACCAGCGAGGGCCACGACACATAAACATTCATTTTTTAATTAGAACTGCACCTGCTTGTATTCCATCAAAACGTTGCGAGTTTGTTTTACCTTATTTCTGTTGATGAAAGATGTCGAATACTTCGGCTTCCATAAAGTAAAAAAAATCGATTTTAAAAAACATTGGCGCTATAAAAATTGAAATCACTTACAGCTGAAACTGATGGGTGATAAATTTTGTACCAGGGGTAAAAATATAACAAGAATGATTGATAAAATATTATTTTAAAGGCTTTTCATCTAATAAACGTGTAAAAACCAGTCATCTTAACTTTTTTGAATTCCTCAAGATGGAATCTATTGTTTTAATTATTAATTGTACGGACACAAATTAGGTTTTGATGGTATATTGTTAATAATCGGACTCTGTATTTAAATGTCCCTTCTAGAACATATGATCTAAAACCTATTTCAGTTCGGTACTGTGAGTCTCATGTCAGTGATAATCCCGCATAAATCCTCTCATAACCTAATGCTCAACCGGAAGCATTGGAAAAAGGAATATGTAGTATACAATGAAAATGTATTTTTTATAATATGCTAGGAAAATATTCTTTTGTACGTATTATCAGTTTACTGATCCTGATTTACCCATAAATTTGAGTTTTTATCAAATTCTTAGGATATTTGGATTTTAAAAATAACTATAAGCACAAACATATTTTTAATAACACTATCTCACTCGTTAGCTTAGCTTCATTATGCTTTTGTTATACTTTCTGAAATTCCCATTAATTTTCTCTTTGTGCTTCGCTTACTTATCGTATCATTACTCGCTATTATCGCACTATTTTATATCACTCACGCAACGCCTCTTCCATGTATGTACCTAGATACTTTTTATAACTTATTCGAATTATCCATCAGAATTTGTGAAACAAGGGAGGCATATGACATATTAACCATAAACAGTGAACTTACGAGAGTGATTGAAAGGTCTTCTATTTTTTTTCGTGGAAAATTTATTCTCAACTTTGTGTACATCATACAAATGTTTGAGCATTTAGCTATGTCTCTACATAGTTGCCTTGACGATCAATCACTTTTTGCATCCTTTGTAACCAGGTTTTTAATCCCGGCGTCGTACCTTACTCCCGCCGCGTCGCGAAGCCAACTGGCGACTGCTTCTTGTACTTCCTTGTCTGACTTGAATTTCTGTTTCCCAAGGTGTTTTTTAGGATCGAGAAAAAAGTGGTAGTCACTGGGGCCAACGTCCGGGCTGTAAGGAGGTTGGTCGATGATATCCCAGCGAAATTCATTGAGTAGAGTGGTCGTTTGATGTGACACATTTGGACGCGCATTGTCATGATGCAAATACACTCCTTTGGTGAGCCTACCCCTTCTTTTGTTTTGGATGGGTCGTCGAAGTTTCTTTAGTCTCAGAGTAGGTTTCTGAGTTGATTGTTGCTCCTTTCGACATGAAATTCACCAACTGAACCTGTCTTCCTGCCCTAGAAAACGGTAACCATAATCTTTCCCGCTGATTTCTCTTTCTTGAACATTTTGGGCTTCGGTGAGGTCGGGTGACACCATTGTTTCGACTGTTCCTTAGTTTCCGGGGTGTAATGATGCGCCCATTTTTTTTCTCCAGTCACTATCGAATCCAGAAATTCTTTACCCTCTTCCTCATAGCACCGGAGAAATTCTGTGGCACTTTCCACGCGCGTTTACTTGTGTTCATCGGTGAGCTGCACCTGGCGGAAACCTTGTTGTAACTGAGGACCTCTGACACAATACTCTGCTCGGTAAAGTAGCCACACTCTTTAATAAGACCTTCCTTAATCTCAGGAAGGGTAATTCTCTGATTATTGCGCACCATCTCGTCAATTCGAACAGCCGGTAAACTCGGCCGCCCCAACCGCTGCTCATCGTGGAAAATTTTCCCGGCCATTAGAAATCTCCCGGAACCACTTCCACAGGTTTTTGATGTCCATAAACTTCTCACCTTATACTCTCACTAACTGGCGATAAATGTTTATCGGAGAAACCTTTTTTGCATTAAAAAATCGAATGACTGAGCGATTTGCACCTGGTTGGCGAGCTAAGCGGGAGCTCCATCCTAAACAGTGGTAACCTAACACCCGCCGCCACACGCCCATGCCGGGGCTTGCGGGGTATTATTTAGATGTAGACGCAAACGACTGCTACGCATCGACTGAGCGGCTCAAGGTCACGCGGGTGGTTCTACACTTCGGCGTGGGTACCAAGGAATGCAGCGCCGTTATCAAATTTTGCCTAGCGACTCACGTTCAGAAATGGCGTCGTTGGAGAGCCTACTTTTCAATGCGCCCTCGTAATTATAATTTAAACAGACTTGAATGTGTGCATAAATGATTGGGTTTGTATGGAAGGCATCAGAGTAAGTTGAAAAGTTCTAGTAGAAATTCACGCTTTTTCAGTGAATCTGGAGATCTTACTTTTCAATACGCCCTCGTCATTAGAATTTGAACAGATATAAGAGGCTTGAATGTGTGCATAAATGATTGAGTTTGTATGGAAGGCATCATGGTAAGTTGAAAAGTCCTAGTAGAAGTGAAGACTTTTTAAGTGAATCTGGAAAATTAATTTAAAATTTAGAAATGGCACATATTCATTGCGGATGCACTAGAGATAAAAGATTATCTTTGGAGAATGTAGTGTAACCAACGCAGAACTGATCTCAGAGATGAGGAAAAAGTTTTTACTTGAAGAGGTTTGGAATGTTATTTAGCAGGAGTGCTCACAGAGGTGGTTCATGGAGCAAACCGTGTCATACATTTTTTCGGGGTGTCTAAGGAAAAGAATCAACGTCAATATTTGGAGATAAAGGAAAAATGTTTTAAAATTTAGAATATTTGTTTTTTTTTTTAAGTTTTTGAACTATTGAATCATTTGATCATTCATCACCTTTTACAAGATAAAACACAATAATTCCTTATGTTATTATAGCTTATTATGTAATATAAGTTCCTGCGTATTACTGCAAGATAACATTTACACTAATTTTCACATACAGATTATAAATAATTCAAAAGAAAGAAGGAGAAATAATATTAAGATGATTTTCCGTGTGATGAGACTGAGTGAGATTTTTTTGGTGATGTCAAGAAGACGGATTTGATTAGAGCGGAATGAATAGCATATCATGGGAAGCTAGGACAACTCTGTCTACAGCATTATGAAATACTTGGTTGCGTGACTCGGAAATTGAATTACGAGGCCAAACGTCTAATTGTGGACAGAATGGCAACTGAGTAAGAGGGTTCCAAAGAGAGGAAGCAAATAGCGTAAAATGTTAGCTTTCTTTCCAGAAAGAGGATCTTTGAATTCCAATAATGAATTGTGTGAGATATTTTAGGTAGGCATCCTAAGGTGAACGAATCTAATACAATGTAATAGGGGATAAAATGAATACAGGAATAATGTATACTCTACGGCTTTTATTGCACCAATCTTGTAGAGTCACTAACACCAACTTATCCATTCAAATATTTGGCAAAGGTTTAATATATCGCATGAAATCATTCGGTTTATTTTTTTCATAAAATACGCAAGAATGCAGAACGAAGTTTTTTGCATGTTTGGTGAACTAATCCAGCTAAGTTTTTTAAAGATAAGCCATGTGTGCTTTAAGTTGAAAAAAAATATTTTACCAATATCCAAAGGTTATTAACTGAAAAGAGATGACAGAATGCTAGAGCTGAAACTGAAAGACCTATTCAAGTTAAAGATAAATGTACACCTTATATTTTGTCATAAGAAAGAACCGATGAAAAGTTAGGCCAAACATGGGCCGTTAAGTGTGATTTTAAGGCTAAAGATAAAATGAAGTGAAGGAAACGACCGAAGCCTTAATAGAAAATTAATGCACGAACGCATAAACTGTTTGCCAAAAAACGATATAATAGGATGATCACTTTGGGAGATGAATTTCAACGGTCTAATAAAACAGAATATACATTTTGAAGGTCAATATACCGACGTGAGTAGGGTACGTACTCAGGTTATTTCGTTATAAGTGTCGTCATCACTTTGCCGTAACAAGTTTTCACCGCTCTAAAACAAACACCGCGGGAGGGGAGAATCATCACACTTCACCTCCACTAGTAACACCTCTCGTCCTCCAACTCGCCGCAAAATCGCCCCCTCGACCCCATCCAGTCGTTGAAACTGTCCTCGGCGGTTTCCGGACATAGAACTGCTCTCCTACACTCACACGCCTACACCACAAGAGATGGGAATCTCTTCTCCGTCGGCCGGGGCGATCCACCGCGCCCACCCACGTGGATAGTGCCTGATCCATTCGTGCACATTTATACTTTCGTCATCTCAGGCGCGGATCAACCCCGATACGTTTCGGCGTAGATATCCAGTCAGTAAAGCCAACGAGGTTTCTTTTTCCTCCTCCACTCGACATTTCCTCTTGAGATTATACCTCGAACGAAACCAGCTCTGTTCTACACCCTCCATATTACGTGCGCACCTCTCATCCCCCCATCTCACACTCTTTCCTTACCCTGTCTTTCACCCGTCTCCTTCCGCTCTGCCCTTTGCTCACTCCTTGACTAATATTAGCTTCCTCCTTATTTAAGTTCCACGGCTGTTTGCATTCAATTACCATGCCATTAGCTGGCAGTCGTCTGCGGTGGACTAATTCTAGAATTCGTCTGGCGGAAAATTGTGAGTGGAATTCTTGGTTCATACTGTATCCAGTGGCCTCGACGTTTCCTTCGTTCTTCGCCAAGGGGTAAGAAAAGGAGAAGGGAGGTAGTGGCAGGGGGATAAAGAGGGTTAAAGACGAAATTGAGGAAAAGAAGCGAGAAAAAAATAAATGTACGAGTAATACAGCTTTATGCGTCTTAATTAGGATCAGATAACACTGGTTTTAAATTTTGTTCCTTGTTAAAAGAGAACAAGCGTTTATTATCAGTCACAAACCTACTAATCAATATGTTAATAAAAAAAATTATTTTCATTTAAATTTTGAATAGGATCCTTAATTTTGTAGTTTTAGGTGTCTTTTCGTTGTCGTAGGCAATAGTTGGATATACGTGTATAATGAGTTCTCCGGCGCATATTTAACAAATTTAATTTTTGTAATGGCATATCGATATTAGTACATCGTGAAAAATAAAAAAATATTATTTATAGCATATGCCATCACAATTCATTACAAATATGGTTATTTTAAAAGATAAAATAGGACCAAATAACATAAAGAGAGTCTTATATTTTAGAATGTACATTTCCCTTTAGAGATACAATGTAAGAACCAATAAGACTTTTAAACCCGACAGTTACTGCATCATCAGTATTTTAATCCTAGGATTGGTTTACTGCAACCCACCATTCTATTTAATGCCAATTCCCTCAGCCCTTGATACCTTCTCTGTTTTACGCCCTTCTTAATTTGTCCTATGCACCTATCTCTTTGTCTTCCTCGTGGAATCTTCCCATTTATTATATTACTAATAAATCCATTGTGCCTCAACGTGTATCTAATTCATCTATTTCTTCTTTGCCATCGAGTTCTCCACATGGCCTTATCCTCTTCCGCTATTCTATATACTTCCTGGTTCCTTACTTTGTGTGTTCATTTAATCTTCTGCATTCTCCTCCAGCATAATGTTTCAAAGGCTTCTTTTCTTCCTTGGTCCACTTTTTCAATGATCCAAGCCTCGGAACCATACAGCGCCATGCTCCTCACAAAAGTCATGACGAATTGCTTCATTGTTTCCAGTCTTAGGTTCTTTGAACATATTAATTGCCTCTTCTTCATGAATGTGTTCTTAGCTTGGTCTATGCTTCCCTTGATGTCGGTCGAACATCTTCCATCCCATGTTATGCTGTTGCCCATGTAGTTGAAGGATTCCACTTGCTCTAGTTTCACCCCTGAATTGTGATATCTGAAATCAGCTTCTCTCTTCGGCACACAAGGATTTGAGTTTTCTTCTTGTTGATGTTCATATTAAATTCCCTCAGTACTTGATCTATAGTACTTAGAGTTGCTTGCAGGTCCTCTCACGTTTCCGCCATTACTGCGATGTCATATTCAAACCGGAGCATGTTTTTTTCTTCCCCATTTAACTTGATTCCTTTGATACCAAATTCTTGTGTTTCTTTCATTGCCTCTTCCAGGTATACGTTGAATATTGCTGGCGAGAATTTACATTCTCGTCCTACTCCTTTGCTTATTTTGGCTTCTATTTTTCTTCCATTTTTAGTTTGAATTATTGTAACTTGATTCTTGTAGAGGTATCGGATAGTTCTGTCGTTGTAGTCCAATCCAAGATTTTCTATTATATTGAACATATAGTTCCGGTCGACGTTGTCAAAGGCCTTCTCCAAGTCCACGAATGCCACATTTTATGGCTTACTTACGTGCCTCATTTTTCGGCCTGTACTCTCAAATTGAGAGTTGCCTCTCTTGCTCCTCATTTTTCCTATATCCGAATTGGTTTTCTGAGAGGTTTTCTTCTATCCTTCCTTCTATTCTACGGCTAATTATTAGCAATTTTGATGATTGAGTCACCAGGCTCAATGTTATGTCTTCTTCGCATTTATCTGTTATCGGTTTACTTGGCATTGCAATCATTATACTTTTCTCGAAATCTTCTGGTATCTTTCCACTGTCGTAGCTATCTTTAATTATTCCATAGCGGGTATCATTCGCTTTGTCACCGAGTGCCTTGATTATTTCTTTGTTTATTTTATCAACTCCAGGTGCCTTGTTGTTTGTCAGGTCTGTCACGTCTCTCTCGACTTCGCTTGTAAATTCTGCGGACCCAATTTTGTTTACCTATCATGCTTTTATCTTTAATTAAGCCATCTTCAAGTGGTTTGGGAGCTTGACAGAGTACTTAATTGTATTCTTGGCACCTAATAATTCCCAATGTTGTCATCATTTAGTAGTATTTTTCCATCTACGACTCGTATGTTTTGCTAATTTGTTTTTCTTTCCCCGAATTGGTTCTTCACTAGCTTATAAGCCATTTCGCTACTTCCGTTTTTCATGTTGTCATTAATATCCTCGCAGCAGCATTCTATCCATTCTTCCTTTACCTTCTTGAACTCTCATATGACCTGGTTCCGCAACACTTTATGGAGGTTTTCTTCATTCCCATTTCATGGATTCTTATATTTTCCTATTTCGTCTATGAGACCTCTCATCCATGGCTTCTTAGATATTTCCGCTTTACTCACAAGGAGCTCATCTACAACTTTTATATTCTTCATTTCTTTCTATCGACCGTCAGTGCTGGTATTTTCATTAATTCCTTCTATTTATTTTTCGATGGTCGTGGGGAACTTTTCTCTATCGCTCTTTTCTTCCAGTATCTTTGTGTCTTCTTTCATCTTATTGTATCGCAGTCTGCTGTCCATGATCACCCTGTTGTGATCGCGATTTATATATGCGCCGAGGTAGCTCTTACACTTCCTAAGTTGATTCTTGTATCTCTTCCTGATAAAGATGTAGTCAACTTGGTATCGTGCTTTGTTTACAGGTATCTTCCATGTGTATCTTCTTCTCAGATACTCATTGAAGACGGTATTTGCTACTACCATGTTTTTCTCGTTGCGGAATTCTATCAGGTTCTCTACCGTGGCGTTTCGTTTTCCCAATCCAAAGTATCCCATGCTAATTTCTTCTCGCACCTCGCGGACCACAGCGTTCCAATCTCCCATTACTATGAGGTTTTGCTAGGATTTCTTATTCCTAGAACCTCTTCCAGTTGTTCGTATACTTCCTCTATCCATTCATCTGAATGGGTGGACGTCGGCATACTATATACACCTGTACTAACAATGTATCCGTAGGTTCTGCATCTAACTTTATCATCAATATCTTTTCATTAAAATGCTAGCACGATATTATTTTCCTTGCCCATTTCTTCGTGAGTATGATGCCTACTCCTGAAATTTTCTGGCCGTCACCCGAGTATATCACCCTGTAGCCGTCGCTTAAGAAGTCGTTTGTCCCCGCCCACTTAATTTCGCTCAAATCCAGGATGTCTAGCCCCAGCCTATCCATCTCCATATTTGCATTTTCTGATTTTCCGAACATCCCTTATGACCCAACGTTCAATTTCCCTGATCTGCAATTATCCACCATGACTGGTGTTCCCCTCCCAGTAGTACCCACCCGGAGATCCGATTGGGGGACTAGTTTACCTGTGGAATATTTTACCGGGAAGAAAGCCACCTTGTCATATTTTTATGCTAGGGAATTGTAGAGAGGATAATGTGGAGGTTACTCGCTGCCTTCCACACCGCAGCACTAAGGCCGATACCGCGCACTTCACTCTCGCCCGCAGCGGTGGCAGCTGATTCCAGGTCGACCCACTTTGTCTGAGCCACCAGTGTCTAATAGTGAAACTGCTGCCTTTCACCATTGGTCCAGGGGTGTCTATTTTCTCCTTGCCTCGTTGCGAAATACCATTATTGTACTTTTCTGTTTTTGTGTAATTGCCTCGGTCCGAAAAACCATTTACAAATATTTTCTAAACTGAAAAATTTCCGTCGAGGATCAAACCAGCGACCTTCGGACCCACAAACAGATGGGCAACCTCTGATCCTAATCCACCCCAATTTAAAATAACTTCATAAATATGGGATTTTATTCAAGCTGAGGTAATAAAAGTCCAAATCTATTGAATTATATATATATATATATATATATATATAAGAATTGAAATAGAGAGACACAACTGACATTCCTGTAAAATGATAGAAAACTTTAAGAAGTCTCTTTGAAGCACGAGTAGTGCATTTGTAATGGATATTTTAATTAATTCTCTTTCAGGATGATTGAAAACTTATACTTTATATGAATCACAGGGTTTCATTTACTTGTCTAGCATTAAAAATTAGTATACACTCGAAGCAATTTCTGTTCTATATACCTATATACTTTTTGGTTCATATGAACCAAAAAAATATAGGGGGTAGCACAAAATATACTCGTATAGTCAAGTTGACAAATGAAATTTTCATTAGGAGCCAGGACATTTACTTTGGGTAATATTGAAAGCATCAATAACCTATACTTCGCGTGGATTATAATTGAATTGCGGATTAAATATAGTTTCCTCGAAGTTCATTTCTCAAATGCATGGTGCTAGCTTTATTCAACTTCCGAGTTTTCATCAAGTAAGAAGTTTTGTTCACAAAAGTTTCGCTCTCAATCCTGGAAGCTTCCTTAGGTCGAGGTGATTCGTCAAAGTGGCATTCGATTCGAGGATGTCTCAAGGACTGGGGGCACAACTGTTAACAATAATGAACGTGACGGAAACTATAGACACTAGAATGGAACCTTCACCAACTTGACTTTGCGAATTCATCCAAAAAATTATAGAATATAGATTTATAAACTAGAATCGTCAAATCCAGGAACACATTATTTTAAACAGTGTTTTGACTAGACATGCTGAGGTAGATTTTAAGGGTCGCTGTGTGCTGAACATAGGCTTAATGTTTTCCTAATGTTACAGCGAGCGTCTTCAGGAGTGATCTTCAGTTCTCCAACTCTCTTTGCTCTCTGAGACGCTTACTTTAGCTCGAGAGAATGTTGATCATAAAAATACTCCATACGCTGCCAGCATCGGAAGCCACAACATACACTACTTATGCTGTAAGTACTACGTACGCTGTAAATGCCTACGATCAAAGTAGTACGGTCTGCTGAACGGAATGAAGGGAAAAATATGCGAAGTCAAATAAATCATGTATTTGAATTTTGTGTTCTATGATATTTAAGCTTGAGGTAGACAGTATATTAATGTGTAGCTGAATCTAGTTCCCGAGTTAATAAAAAAATGAATAGGCTGACGTAATTTCATTAACTTGATCATTCTAAGAAAATTATACACATTGGTTAACTAAATTAATATGTCCACCAAAAATGTTTGAAATTTAAGCTACTATACCGAATACACGAAACGAAACGAAGACGAGACGAAAGGACGAAACGAAAAATAGACGTCTGATAATGTGTCCTTAAAGCATACTGAGAATCTAGTGTTTATCTCTTATTTTGAATGCATATCATTTACTTAGAAAATAAACGGATATATGACCGACGCAGACAAATCAGGGGTGGGGAATACATGTGAACTTGTATTACTGGCTTACTGTATTTATTTACTAGTTTATTAGCAGGATGAAAACTTACGTTTCCTATTCAGTTCTGCAAGAAAACAATAAACTTAAAAACAGTTTTAAATTCACTATTATACTCAGAATTGTAAATTAAATCAGAAGAAAGCTTAGCTATCCAGAAGCTCTGAGGTCCAGATAGTGATTATTTGCTTCTTGAAACGGTACTTAACGGCAAGACCTATGAATACAAGTAGTACTCAATAGAATACTGAAATGGGGAGTGGTCAAATTTATCTATTGCAAATAATGGCATAGGCTGACTTATAAAAGGTAGTTATCGTAGTATTTCATTCCCAATGAACAGGAAATCCAAGAAACCTTAACGGCAAGGATAAGGTTGTACAAGGTTTCGAAGTACCTCTTTCATATGATCTTCCTAGCATTTTTAAGGTTCACCTTATTCATACAAAATGTTTTTTTAACTAGCCCTTTCTAAGGATCAGTGAAAACTGGATCTCAAAATATCACGGATAAAAATTTCTGAACGACAAAATTTTTCAAAGCAAAAAAGAGTGTAATTTTTTAAAAAGTTTGTAATTTGATAAAATCATCATGGAGCAGGCCATTTTAATCTGTGTCTTGAAGCACACTGATATAGATCTGGATGGTGCGGTGGCTAACCTGCTGGATCCTTACCCAAAAGATCCGGGTTGGAATAATTTTGACGAAAAATTTTTTCCAAGTGTATCCCGATCCCTACTTGAGGTGCATTGTGGAGAGCACTTGGAGTGAGTACGCCGTATGTAAGATGGGACTTTAAATGCGGACCCCTCGGTGCCTTTTCACAAGAGTAGACTAATACCGACGCCTGGTTTCTCTCCACCCTTCCTCCTCTCCCATCTATCCCTAATGGCGTAAATGACCTTAGCTGTCGGTTACCTCCCTTAAAAATAAATAATGGTTGTTATGGTGACGATTTAGTTGCATTCGTTTATTTAATAAGTGCTACTAAAAATTATTTCCGCATGATAACCGTTTAAAAAATTGAGCAGGGAGTTGAATAAACCCTAAATCCAATAGCTGATAGTATTGATGAGATATATAGATTTGTTTGTGAGTGAAATTGAATTTTATATTGGAGAGATATCAGCCACGGTAATTATGCCAAACGCAAAATTTATAATACTTGGCACTAAAATATCAATTAATTTAATACATATCTTTATCTGTTCATTCTGCCGTTATTACTTTTAATTAGGGGCTGTTTACAAATTTTTCCATCGACAAGACCATGTTGAGACAGGTTTTCTTGTTTCCGATACCTACATATATAAATCAATCGACAAACGCCCAGACGAGCTCTTTCATCGATCGCAGCTCTTCGCTCAGTGTGCTAATACTCCATCCTTGTATCCGTGGCCGATCCACGGAGATGCGTTTTCCACGGTGGTGTCGACCGTCCATTATCATGGCGAGATAAATTCAGCCCGCCGCCGCAGTCCGCCGGGTGTGGGGAAGTGGGAGAAGTGGATCCAAGAAAAAAAGGGCGGGGAGCTCCCAGTACGTCCGAAACCCAGAGCTAGAAAATAATTCTCACACGCCCTCACGCCGGGTGAGGATATTCTTTCCGCACCGGGATTGAAAAATTATCGATATCCGGTTTAATTCTACCGCATCGACGTTTTCACTTGAAGTTCCATATACCGATCTTTCTTCAGCGGCCATATAAGAACGGAAATTTAAACCCCACTCACACCTTTTTCAAAGTACCGCTCTTCGTTATCACGGGCATCAGAAGTGCCCGTGCGGGTTTTGGGCATCAGAAGTGCCCAGATGGCATTTAAGGACGATCGCTGAACTATCTATTGTTTTTAGTTCTTGTGCGAAAACGTTAACCCTGCTAACGATATAATGTTGATCAAATA
The DNA here is from genome assembly GCA_037158775.1 of Hetaerina titia. NCBI lineage: Eukaryota > Metazoa > Arthropoda > Insecta > Odonata > Calopterygidae > Hetaerina > Hetaerina titia. The sequence continues at coordinate 73,907,751 of CM073775.1, read as the reverse complement.
CGATAAGGAGGAGGGAAAAAAGGAAAATATGAATAGCAACATACTATTTAGATGTCCACATCGGTTCTGGCGCTCCCTTGGACTATGACTGTGATGTAGTGGAAGAAATAGTGCGTTCCGATGACCATTAAAGCTGTACGTTCCGATCGTCGATTGAGCATCCTTCAAATTTGCTGACACTCTACACTGTCCACATTTTCGGTGTTTGGGATGGTGACCGAGGATCTGGAAATGCGCAAGATCTGCACGAAGCTTGTTCCGAAAGTGTTGAAAGAAGGTCAGAAAAAACGTCGAGTTCGCGCTGCCAAGATTTTTTGGATTTCATTCAAAATGAGCCGGACTTTCTTAAATCTGTCGTAACCGGAGACGAATCTTGGATGTTACAGTACGACCCAGGATCGAAAAGACGGATCAGCGAGTGGCACACAAAATCATTCCCTCGCCCCAAGAAAGCACAAATGAGTAAGTCTCGTATAAAAACGAGATTCATTGTCTTTTTTGACGTCCGTGGAATCGTCCATTTTGGGTTTGTACCGCAGGGAGAAACAGTCAACTCAGCCTTTTACCTGTAGGTGCTCAAGATTATAAACTCGCTCTGAGAATCGTTCGCTTGAGGGCTGACATCAAAGACATGGTCAAGCTCCACCATGGCAATGCTCCCAGCCACACGCCCTTCATCATTACGAACTTCCTAGCCCGGAGCACGGTGATCCCCCAGCCCCTTTATAGTCGCGACTTGGCTCTATGCGACCTATTTTTGTTTCCCTGGCTGAAGAGAGATCTGAAAGGAAAGTATATGAACCCCGTGGAAAACATACAAAAGATTGTTACAACGTTACTGAGAGATATTCTAGTCGAGGAGATTCAGAGTGCCTTCCAGGCTTGACAGACACGTCTCTGCAAGTGTATTGATGCAGGTAGGGTTTTTTGAAGAATTTAAAGCATTTGTGCAAACAAGCATTTAACCATTTTTCTCCTGAGAATGCGCATTAATTTTATAGTTTTTTATATATATATATATATATATATATATATATATATATATGACACGACTAATTTCAGTAGAAATCAGGAATTTTTGTAATTATCTCTTTGAAAATGTTATTTACGCTCTAGTTAATGCTTCGCTTTCGAACTCTGACTAATAATGTGACCCATTTATTCGTGATTTTTATTTATTTTTTTAAATCAGGACAATCATGAAGGAACAGAGAACTTTTTATATTCAGTGTTTACGTAAACGTTATCCAATACTATTCTAATGAATCTCAAATTGCTTGCCAAATGATAAAAGCTTCATTACATTTTGGCAGTAAAAAATAAAGCAGTTTACAACAAAATTTGATTTTTAAAAAGAATGAATACGCTCTGCTGAAGAGTCTCTAATGGCGTAATTGTGTTTTGAATTTGCTGAAAATGATGAAGATCTTTCGTAATCAGCAGGTTACTTGGAAGTGCATGAATAGATGTTACTTAAATACGTCAATATTTACTTGTGGGACGATTTTTATTTGAGTAAGTATAAAACTAAAACATTAGTATGTACAATTTGACAATTTCAAATAAATTTACCACAGCTAAATTGAATATACCCACGGAGTGTCAAATAACAGCGACGATGATTTTTCATGGTATTGTTTATATGTAGGCCATATTAAAAGATTAAGAGAGAATTTTCATACTGAGCCACAGATCATAGTAAGGGGTTTATATGTATTCAGATCAGTTATCATTCAATTTTAAAGGTTACACGGAAATTCAACAAGAGAATTGTATGTCGCACTGGAACCAACGCATATGGAAGGCCACACGAAGAAGAATAAAGAATAGGTACCAATACGCCACGAGAGTAAAAGACATCGATTCTGAGTAAAAACACGTGTGTGCCAAAACGGAGAATGAACATGTAAATTTACTCGCGAGAGCTGAAGTTTGTGTTCCCCCCGAACATCTATTTTTTTTTTTAAATTTCCTTTGAATCCATTTGTTACGGAATGCACCTACCCGCAAACTCATTTCCTCTTTTCGTCCTGCGGCCGAGTGAGGTGTATGAGAGAAGGTTCAACGAGAAAAAAAACACCACCATTTTCTTGCAAAAGATTGAGGATGGAAAGGAAGCTGGATGAGACTGAGTTGAGTTGAGATACTGGAGACTGAAAGGGGGTAGAGGAAGAACGATAAAGTTTTTGGAAAGGGGTAGTCACTGTGAATTCGTGAAAAATTCACAAAAAAGTGCCCTTCTTGGTACGTGAGTTTCACAAAATTTTCGTGGCACGTATGCCGCCCGGATCATCACGATTCTTTTTATCCACCGCTCGCTCACGTTGCCGGTGGGGAATATTCATTTGAGACTGCGCCCAAAATGCGTTATTTTGCGAGTCCGTGTAGAAGCACAAATATTATCATATTCCTCTTCTTCTACTGCGCCAGGAACGCTAGGGAAGATATCTTTTAGCGAGACGTGAGAAGCTAGACTTCATTATGAGCCTCCATGCTGTTCTCGCTGGAAGGAAAGGATGGGATTTCTACAGGGAAATCTGATTTCGTTTTTAATTCTACATTAAATTGAATATGTTAGTCAGGAGAATTATTCTCACCTGCTAACCCAAAGTATGGAGTACATCTTGGAAATCATTTTGCAAACTTTTCGGTGGTTCGGTTACCAGGAAGCCCAACAGAAAGTCAAAAATACTTCTGTATTTTGACGTTCACAAGTTTCTTTACACGTTCACCAAGAAAAAGAAGATAAATTTCAGCAAGATGGAAGATCAGCGACGATAATGTTTTTATCATCGTGAGGCAGGTGAGACTCATTACTGTTTAAAATATTTTACTAATAAAAGGCACACCATATAACTGCAATAAGTATTTTAATTAAATTGTTCTTTAGCTTAGTAACTTCGCGGACAAAGAATATTATTTACAATGGATAGTGCCCTTTTTTGGACAGTTGTCTCTTACTTAGTGCCAGGATTTTTATCTATTTACAATGATAACCTACCTCAAAAGGCTTCCAAAATGTTCTCATACATTCTACGATTTTTCATTTCACCTGGCTTAAGAAAGAGAGTATGCATATTAACCAAAGGTATCAATTCCTAAATATACATATAAATATGACATTTAGCATACAAATAGATCTATAGATCCCTCGTAGATGACCTACTCAATCTATATGCAAAGAGTTTTAGGACAAAGGATAATATTTTAGAGGGTATAATGAGCTGACGATTGCTGTTAAAATAGTGACAACAATTTGATGTTAAATAGACTATAATGAATTGTTTTGTTTTCGATTTATGTAACAGCAATAGGTTTAGAATCCATTAAGTCACGGTAAATAATCATGAGCATTTTAAAAGGAGTTTTATTTAGATAATTGGTTTTAGTTACAACTAGAGTTTCAAAATATTTACTGCCAAAGAGAAAGTTTACTCCGCGATGTGTGAAACATTTTTGGAGGGCCAAACCAGTAAAATTACTTTTATAATTACTTATAAATTTTTTTCTGCAATTGACATCAAAAAGTGAATAGAAGGAAATTAAACATCAAGAAACAGTAATCATAAAGCAATGAAGAAGTTTCCTGTTCAGTAATGCTTTGAACTATTTTGAGGAGATGATAAGTTCCAAATAAACTGAAATGCACTCTTATATTCAGTACATTTAAATATATAGTCAGTTATAAGGAAATTTTCAGTGGAAAATAAATTCCTTATGATGAATGCATCTCTAAAAAAATCAATCGACTGCGACACGCCTCTTCTACCGTAAGAAACACTGCATGGATTGAAATATACCGACGTTCGGGATCGTACACATGATGATTACCTGCCATTTGGCGTAGTCATTAAATCACACACTCTTAGAGTTGGCCAAGGTAGAGTTCCAACCCAATAAGCCAGGGCTCCGTGTCTGGCAATGCGCTCAAGGGGTTAGCTCTTCTATGCGGGAATCGCGCTTCAATGCCCAAGGAAAAACTTCGCGACGAGGTCGAAATCCCCCTCCGCCTAGTCATGAGGATCGAGACCGCGCCGATGTCGCACATTTTCAACACCCAAACCCCTTGGAGGAAAAAGAGGGAACGCCTCAAATGTCACGATCTTAGCATCACCCGAGAAGAAGAGAGAAAGGGAGATTGAAAGAAAAGAAGAGGGGGGAAAAATGTAAAGATGAGGTAGATTTTGTTTTTATATTTCTTTCATTCCATTTCTCCTCCCCCTTTCTATTCCTTCCTATCTAGATATCAGCCGCCCCCGCCCTCCCCCACCTTTGCCTTATATTCAGAGCTGATGGGAGCCTCGGAGACGCGAGATCGAGGATAAGGAGCCGTGGGGATAATGGACTCCCTCCGTAGCCCGCCTGCAGCAAATCCATACGTCATCCCATCCGCGAAACCGCCTATCGGAGCGCGGATGGAGGTAGTTGGGAGGGGGGAGAAGAAGGTCGAACCGGAGAGGGGGAAGAAGAATCGAGAGGGTTGGAGGAGTGGGTGGCGTGGAGTTTGGTGAGGAGGAGGGGTATGGGGAGTGAGAGAAAAGATTGGGACGGGGTTTGTGGGGGGGAGGGCGTGGACTTAACCCTCTCTCGCGCTCCTTAACTCACTAGTTCCTCATCTTTCACCAGCCACGAGCCGAAACCCTCCAGCCCCCCTCCTCGCACCATAGCACCTTCATAGACGACTACATGAGATGGAAATTTGCGCTCCCTTACACGGTTGAAAGGAAGCGAATAAGCAGGCACACGATTTAAAATCCTCCAGAACCCACAAGGTGAGAGGGGCGGATAAAAAAGTTAGAAGTTCACTAAAATCTTAAAGCTATAAATTATTCATATATATATGTGCACATGTATGTTTTTATGAGTGTGTACTAATACAGGTTTTTGTGGGTATGTATACATACAAATGTAATTTTTTATATACTATTGTTCATATTGATAACAATATATATTTTCTACATACATATTTAAAAAATAAACTTAATCTAAGTAAAGTTAAAACACCATAGGAAATAAAATGTTTATGATGGACACGGAAAAGGAACACAAAAAGGAATAAACGGCTAAACACTCAGCAGAGCTTATAATGCATATATATATATTTGTATATTACGAATTGTATTAAAAAAAAGGCAAAAGTTCAAATGCCCCTTAGCTATTTTTTAATGTCTCTAATGTCGTTAAATATAAAAACATACCTTTCATATATAAATAATGTTTATATATTTATATAAATATATATCTACAACAACGAAACTTCCTCTAAACATGCTTTGTCTTCGCACGTATAAGATGAAGTTGAGTAATGGCGTTTGGGAGGACTTGAATATTTTTCTCACCTTCCTTCTCTTTCTGCGTTTCATGGATTTCTCTCCATCCCTATACACCCCGTGGGCATTTTCGAATAAACATGGGTAGTGGAACGGGGTTTTCTCCTTTCAACCCCTCCCTCTCTCTCTTTCTCACTCTCTTCCTCTTCCTCTCTACGCCCACCTACCTTCATCTTTCACTTTCGTTTCCTTTATTTTTTATTTGTCCTACCCCTAGTCTCTTCATGTTTTCCTCCATTCCTCCTTCAGGGATGAGGGAAAAAGGTTACCGCCTCCGGGTTATTGGTCCTGCGTTGGTTGCGATATGGTGGGATAAATGGGAAGGTAAGAGGGTGAAAGGGATGCATGGGGGTGGTAAAGGAGAATTTAGGGGAGGGGTTACGTTAGGGACGGGTGTAGTGTTTGGAGATGAGCTGAGGAAGAGACGAATGGAGGTGAATCTCTCGGAAGCTAAGGATGCAAGGCAGGCTAGAGGTGGAAAAGATGGATTGTGTGAGAGTGGACTTTCTTTGTATAAAGGTACGTATACGTTGTGTTTCAATGCAGATACAAGTTTTACATTAATGCGTACCAATATAAAAATATACACACACACATATATGTGTATATATACATATATATATATATATATATTCGAAGAAACGCGGATGTGTTAAATAAAAAAAACTTAGACAGCAACACACAATATGAGAAAACATAAAAGGAACACTCACACGCTATTTCTAGATAATTTAGACGGAATTGAACACCATCTTCCTCGGAAGATTAGTTATGACTGACTAGTGGTATATAAACCATAAACACAGTAATCAACCCGAAGGTCGGTTTAGTAGGTGATGGTAGAGCTCACCCATGTACCAAGCCCGACGGCATGTGAATATTCACACATCAGGGTAGGGGGGCCAGTTCCTTTCCCTGTGCCGGTTATGGTTTCCCAGGAAGATCTGGTACCCGAAATCAACTAGCTTGGGTGGAGCTGCAGGTGCCCAAAGTCCACCAAGACCAAAGCCCGGGAATCGAACCCGGGACCCTTTGGTCAGCAGTCCAACGCTCTACCCACTAGACCACCGTGACCCGCTAGTGGTATATATATATATATATATATATCTATATACATATATATATATATATATATATATATATATAGTCCCCTCCCATGGACTACAACCTTGTCGTGGTGGAAGGGCTTGTGTGTTCCGATGACCCCTAGAGCTGTGCTGGCGGGAGTAATAATAATTACTCCTGGAAGGGTCACCCATGCCAGATAGGTCGAAGGTTAGGAGCCAGACGAAAGGTAGTCCACGCAGCGTCTGTTCCTCAGTGAGGCGGCTGCAATGGCGTCTGACCCCAGTGGGGCGGCCATTAAGTGATGGTGTCACGTTAAAAACACTATTGAGGAAGGCAACGGGAAACCACCTCAATTATGATTCCAAAGAATATTATGATGGGCACTATAGATAATATGAGTCCTGGCAACTACGGGACACGGCCCAAGAGGCCGTGTGTCGTGCCCGGCAGCGGGAGAGGCAAGGCTTCCGCGGTCGTCATCCCACGAAACCCTTGCGGGGAAGGAATAACTTCAGCAGGACAGAAGACTCAGAAGAAGGCGAAAGTAGTTAGAATAGGAACCTGGAACGTCAGGACAATGTTGAGGAGAGGCAAATTAGAAAATATTAAGCGAGAGATGGAAAGAGGTAACATAGATGTTTTAGGCCTCTGCGAGGTGAGATGGAAGGATAGCGGGGATTACTGGAGTGACAATTATAGAGTAATATACAGCGGCGGGGATGAGAGCCAACGAGGGGTTGCCGTAATTTTAAATAAAGGGGTAGGAAGAAGCGTAGTCAACATAGAGCAAGCGACAGATAGAATTTTACTCGTAGAGATTAAAGCAGAGCCGACGAACTTGGTCATTATTCAGGTATACATGCCACCGAGCAACCACAAGGAGGAAGAAGTCGATAGGATGTATGATGAGTTAGAGGATATCATCGCGAGTGTTCCTGCAGGGAAACATTTGATAGTGATGGGGGATTGGAATGCGACGGTAGGCGAAGGAAGAGATGGTGGTGAGGTGGGGGACTATGGGTTAGGCACGAGGAATGAACGCGGGGAGAAAGCAATTGAATTCTGCAGGAGACAGGGGTTAGTCATCACTAACACATGGTTTGGACACCACAAAAGGCGTAGGTATACATGGAAAATGCCAGGTGACTCAGAAAGGTATCAGTTAGATTATATTATGGTTAGGCACAGGTTTAGGAACAGTGTGATAAATTCCCACAGTTTCCCAGGAGCGGATGCGGACTCTGACCACAATTTAGTTGTTATGAAATGTAATGTTCGTTTCAAGAAGATAATGCAAGGGCGGCGGGTTAAAAAATGGAATTTAGAAGCAGTAAATGAATTAACGAGGAAGGAGTATCAGGAGGCTGTAGAGAAAATGATGGATGACGGTAAAGAACTGAGTGCTATCGAAGAAAAATGGGAATGTATCAAGAAAGGGATATTGGAAGCCGCTAAAGACACTATAGGAACCGTTAACGGGAAAAGGATAAGGAAACCATGGGTAACGGATGAGATGATTGCGAAGATGGATGAGAGAAGAAGATGGAAAAATGTAAACACAGAGTTAGGCAAAATGAAGTACAAAGAGTTAAACAATAAATTGAGAAGGGCCACAAATAAAGCAAAAGAAGAATGGTGGAAAACGCAATGCGAGGATATGGAAAGCTTACAGAAGAAGGGTGAAATTGGTGCTCTATACAGCAAGGTTAAGTTATTATCGGGAAGTAAGAAGGCAAGAGCTGTGCTAACAGTTAAAGATAAATGGGGTAAGATAATAGTTGAACCAGGAAAAATCCAAGAGAGATGGAAGGAATATATAGAAACACTGTATGGTAAAGAACTAAGGCCGACAAGGTTAGACATAGAAAAGGAACATGACGTAGAAGAAGATAGCTTAGGTCCAGGCATACTCGACGATGAAATAGAAAGGGCATTAAAGGAGATGAAAGCAAATAAGGCTGTGGGGGTGGACAATATTCCTGTAGAAATGTTGAAATGGTTAGGGAAAGGTGGGAAAAAGGCCATATATGGACTGATTCGTAGTATCTATGAGGAAGGAATCTGGCCGGAAGATTTTGTGAGATCGGTGTTAGTTCCTATTCCAAAAAAGGCAAAGGCTTCGTCATGTGAGGATTACAGAACAATAAGTTTGATATCCCACGCAGCTAAAGTTATTCTCAGGATCATCAACAAAAGGATAGAGAGTAATGCAAATGATTACTTAGGGGATGATCAGTTTGGGTTCAGGAAAGGAAGAGGTACGCGTGATGCCATTGCAGTAATGAGATCACTAGTCGAGAGGAATATAGAATACAATCAGGACGTTTTTGCCTGTTTTGTAGATTTCGAAAAAGCGTTTGATAGAGTGAATTGGGAAAAATTAATGCGTGTATTGCAGAAAATAGGAATGGATTGGAGGGACAGGAGACTGATCCGCAACCTGTACATGTCTCAGACTGCTCAGGTGCGAGTGGGGAACGGAGAGTCTGGATGGGCAGTGTTAGGAAGAGGTGTAAGGCAGGGTTGCCCACTGTCACCGGTACTGTTCAACGTATATGTAGAGGAAATGATTAAAGAGGCATGGGAAGAACTGGAGGTAGGAATGAAAGTCGGAGGGGAACTCGTAAAATCGGTTAGGTTTGCTGATGACCAAGCATTAGTTGCTCAGTCAGCCAAGGGGTTGCAAGCATTGTTGAGTGAATTGGAGGTTCAGTGCGATAAATATGATATGAGAATCAATATTAATAAAACAAAGGTTATGCGATTTTCCAGAAAGAAAAAGGCTAAGCTAAATATTAAAATAGGCGGGGAAAGAATAGAGCAGGTAGAGCAGTTTACATATCTCGGAAGTGTTTTGGACCAATACGGTCAAAGTGGTAGGGACGTAAGGAGAAGAATTGCGCTAGGCAAGGAGGCTTTCTCAAGGAGGAGGGAGTTGATGACGGGGACGTTGAGTAGGGATGTTAAGACAAGACTCGTAAAAACTCTGATATGGAGCGTAGCTATGTACGGCGCGGAAACGTGGTCGCTGAAGCAGGAGGATAGACGTAGATTGGAGGCTTTTGAAATGTGGGTGTGGAGAAGAATGGAGAAGGTGAAATGGACCGAAAGGAAAACAAATGAGGAAGTACTGGAAATGGTGGGTGAGGAGAGGGGTTTGTTGAGAGAAATCCTATGGAGGCAGGAAAAATGGATGAAAGGCGTATTGAGCGGTAGTGGAATGTTGAAGAGGGTAATAGAGGGGAGAATGTTGGGCAGGCGAGGAAAGGGCAGGAACAGGATAGGGATGTTGGACGGGATGAAGGGAGGAAAGAAGTACACCGAGATGAAGAGGGACCTGATATAGATTAGTTTGCTAGGTGGGGAGTCACAAAATGTTTATTTGATAGTTGTGTCCATCCAAAAACCTACCTTAACCGGTAGATTACCTAAAAATATAATATATATATATATATATATATATATATATATATATATATATGTGAGGTGTGTACAAAACATAACGAAATTTTTTCATTTCGTGGGCTTGGAGAGTCCGATTGTTCAACTATTCATGTTGGTATACATGCCCCTGAAGTTTGATAAACTTTCAGCTGTTATCATTGTGGACTTTGTCTAATTTGTATAGCAAGTGTTTAGAGGGGCGTGAATATAATTGAGAAGCATTCGTGATAGAGTTTGGCGTTAGTTTTTTGCATTAATCACCATTTCATTTCCAGTAATATTTAACAAATACATTATACATAAATATGAGTATGTGTGTGTGGAACGCGGTAATCGAGAGGTAAAACGTTGGACTGCTGACCGGAGGGCCCGGGTTCGACTCCCGAGAAAGCCTCTCAGGGCACCTACAGCTCCACCCAAGCTTTATGATTTTCCTGGTATCAGATCTTCCTGGGAAGCCGTAACCGGCACAAGGAAAGGAACTGGTCCCCTTCCCCTGATATGTAGATTTCACACGCCGTCGGGCTAAGTACTGCGTGAACTCAACAATCAATATATATATATATATATATATATATAAACTGTCCCCGTTCTGTACGAAAGTTAAATGCATTTAGTTTATTACATTTAAAATATATATACTGACGCAGAATATACTTAGCGTAAGAGTGCCAACAACGTCACTGCATTGCACTGGGAGTTTCACCGATTGAAATGTATTCATTGCATTTTCTTTTTTTCGTGGAATTTTTTTTATTACTCATCCATCAGAGGACATAATGCGAAAAGTATTTTGAAAAGTTTACAAAATTTAATAAATGTAACGCTCATTTTAGGTGATATGGAGCACTACTCGGATCTTGGAGAAGATATCGGTGTGAAATTTGAAAATCAGGTTAAAGCGTTGTGCGTCATTAAAAAAATTGAATTCACCAGGTAAAAGATCAAATCAAGTAAAAAGCCAGGTACGGCCTGTAAAAAAAAAAGAAGTCGTCAAGGATACACTTTTCGGAGATTCTTTTTTCAATTTAGCTTGACCGACGTTTATAATTATTTTTTGCCATTATGATTAAAAACTTAAATATATAGATATTCATATTTTAAATATTGTACGAAAATATTTAAAATTATCAGTGTCAAAAATTAATCGGCGCTAACATTTGAATCAGAATAATCAACATCTAGCAATTCTCTCCATTCAATAAATTCTTACACATTATGATACCTTCGGTCTTAGATCCCCTCACAGTGACCAGAAAATTATCATTAAGCCTTTATCATGAGATCTTTTCAATTTTCTCTTTTATTGGATTCTATTATCATCTGTCCTGCTTTAGGGATGGAATTCCTTCCTTAATGCTTTAGATGATGTATTTTTCACATATTCTGTATGATTCCTCTATTCTTATTCCACCTATTTTTAAATAGAGCTTACCTCGAAAGACAATACCTAGGGTGTGTAGAACGGAGATTAAGATAGCAGCAATTGCATTATTTAACGATTGATTTTTCGCAATTTATTTTACCTAACGTGGATTCATATTGATCAAGATAAAAAGATTTGTTTTAGCGACTGGTTCTGCATTCATATTCCCTTGCCTTATTGCTGTGACCTCGGGTTACTTTTGCATGTCATTTGGGTCATTACACATCTTTGTTATTGTAAAAAGTAATTTATCTGTATTTTTTGACAAGTTTATGTGGAGCATATAATTTTCGTGATTGCAGTACCTCTCAACAAAGATTTTCCTTTACAAATGTAACGGTATGTGCTCGTTCATAATGATTTTTCATTGAACGGTTGGCTTTCATTTGCACACCCTTTATTCCCGTATTCAAGATGAGTTCTTCTGCGAAAGGTTCCAAGCACTATCTATTTGATCATAAACAGCTCGCTTCAGTAGAATGTTTTAAGGCTTCTGTCCTCCTTTGGCCTGTTCCTCCATTGATATTTGCCCAAAAGTCAAAAGGCACCATATTCAAACGAACGTTTTCATGTTTGTAAACGCATTCTCTTTGTTCGTAATAGTTGCTTTTTCCTCTTGAATTTCCTTTTAACTTGAATTTATGCGCTAGATGTCCACTGGTCTAACTCAATGTTACGTCACATCCAAGATAAATGGAAAAAATAACTTTTTCTAAATTTCCAATACAATATTTGCTGCGGAATCCCTATTATGGATCCATAGATTTAGGCTTTTTTACTATTGTTATTCGAGTAAATTTCTTGGAAAAATTTGTTAATTATTTCCAATGGTGTCAGCGTGTTTCTCCTTAAAGAAATCTTTCCAACGACTCCTTTTTTGTCTTTAACAAAGTTGAGTATTCCAAACATCTACTTCAATTAACGTTTTATGCCTAGAGGAGCAATCGATGGTGAAAACAGAATTTCTATTAAAGGTTATTAATGTGGGGTTTGAGAATGTCATACAATATGAGAATTAATAGAATGCCGTGTCGTCCAATAACATAATTTATATTAAAGGTTATTATTATAGGTGGGTTTTAACCTTGTTGTCCAATATGAGAACGTGTTGTGTGAAGTGTATGCAAGCATTTCGAAAAAAAAATACTTCTTACACTGCATGAACATACGGTTCAAATTATTTACAATGCGAAGAGATTTTTGCCATTTTTTTCGACAAACCGGACAGGTGATATGAGACTGGCAAACGTATTGCATCCTTCGAGTTCTGTATTTCTGTGATGTTATTGATACGGAGAAATTTCAGGTAAAATATAGAGAAGGCAAGAGAGAAATTTTCTATTGAACATAACTGCTAGTGATTTCCCTCCAATGTTTTAAAAAAGGAATTGTGATTATATTGTCTTGCTACAAAGATAGCAATAGCTCCGAATTTTTCCCTTGCTCAAAGATTTTTTGCTTCGTATAGTGATTAATTTCCTAGAATCTCCAGTTTCCCTACAGCCTTAGTTACTGTGAAAACCCAATTCCTTGGAGTCTATTAATTGAGGACACTATGACTTTGATTTTAGATAGAGACGATTAGAAAATATCTTACAATGGTCGTATTTGCTTTATTGTAAAACATTTGGAAGAAATTTAATTAGCTATACGTTGTCTAAATGTGGGGGATAAACAGATATTCTATTATTTCAAAAACTTACAAAAAAATATACTTTAAGTTTTAGTAGTTATTCCGATGACGCATTCAGAAGCATTTTGTGAATATCCTTATTAATAAAGGCAACTCTTCAATTTTAAATTAAAATTTAAATTAAGGGTATCGTTTCCGGGTGTTAAAAGTTTTTTATGAGGTTAATTTTAACTAAAAATATCGCGTTTCTCAGCTATTTATAGGGCACTTATTCATGTTCGTCATAGTAACTCGATTTAAATATGCTTCATAAATTAAAAATAGGAGATAATAGCTTAATAGATCGACATGAGTTTTCACTTAGACAGTTCTTCTGTTCAAAATTCAGTTTCCCTAACATTGAGGAGATAACTTTGAAAAATTCTTTCGAGCATTGCATCAAATGAAATTATGCCCAAGAGGGACCTGGGCCCTGGAAAACTTATACCCCCTCCTTTTATCTCCTTGGATTACTCTCCAACATATGTTTGCTATCAAAGGGAACTCTATATAACACCAGCATTTGTCCTCGGGCTCCTCCCATACACCCAGTTTATGTCTATCGTATGGCTTTTGCTGCAAATTTCCATTTTTACTACTTGCCAAACCACTTCCGTTGCATTAGCTTTTATCTCCTGGCTTAACACGTAAATATTTCTTCTTTCTTTGACGGATTCTCATCTAATGCTCTCGACGTTTGGTTGCCTCTCGGCGACATCCCAGATTTCATTCCAGGAGGTTCTGCATTACTTCTCACAAGTGAAATTTAAATCCATTCGCCCTTCCCGAGTATACTCTTCGGTGGCTTGATGGCGCTCAAAGGGAATTCGTCAGATATAAATTATACAGACTTGACTTGAAATGTTGCGGCATTAATTTTTTTAACCAGCTGCACAAAGTTAATAGAATTGGAATATACATTGAGGTCACAAAAAAGCATGGATTGCTGCGATTGAAAAAAAAGTCTCCTCCTCCAAGCGGACAAAAATAATTTCAAAAGCGGAAAATAGTAATGATTTTTCTCGAGGATGAAACTTAGCCAAGCTATACCCTTAAAACTTTTGGTATTTAGGTTTTTCCAGTAACATAAGGACTAATGTAAGAACTAGCTAAAAACGTCTTTCAAGTCTCAGTTAGCTACAAACCAAAGTCGATTCAAAAGTCGCAGTTACGCCTTCAGTAAATTCCTATCATGTTTGCTAAAAATGCTCGATTTTGAATAAATAAAATTGAAATTGTCTTTAGGTGAAAGATTGTTACCACAAATCTTGCAAACAGAATTATTGTTTATGATTTAATCTACCAAATGTGGAGGAATGCAAGATATGAGATTAAAGATGTACCTTCAAATGCTTTATCTCTGAAATAATGATACTACTGTAGTTTATGAAATAATAAATCTTCGGATTTATCCATAGATACACATAGTTTTTGTAAATAACCTTTCTTTGTTACCACGATGTTATCTTTACGGCAATGATATCACGCGTGATGCATTGGGATCAAGAAATGGTCTTTCTAACCATATTTTCTCGAAGCTTAACTCGAAGCTTCATTTTGAGTTCTATGAATTTCAATTTACCCATAGATAGTATAAACACTTCTTTACCTTTATATAATATTTACAGATCTTCCTCTTTGGAATCCCGGTTCGTTCTTGAGGTGCTTTGTGGAAAGCACTTTAAAACCGTCCGACGGATGGAACGTTAAACTGCGGACCTCTTAGCATCTTTGACAAGAGTAGGCTCATACCGACGCCGGGTTTCTCTTCAACCTTCCGCCTTTTCAATCAATCCCTAATGGCGCAAATGACATTAGCTATCGGTCATCTCTCCTAAAACTAAAAGCTCTCCTAAAAGGAAGTTGGCTATTTAAGACTTGGAGAGAAGGAAGAATATTTAAAAAAAGTGGAGTAGAAGGGAGTTAATAGACCATTTACATGGTATGAAAAAATGGAGACGTTACAAGGATTTGAACAATGAAATAATTTAGGTCTAAATAGAGGACTCTTTCGTGTTTTGCAGAATATAATAGGCATTAGACGTCGTCCAAAAACATCTTCAATGATTTTCGTCTTCAGATGATTTTTTACGCAAAAAATTTCAAGTAATGCAAGGTATTTTACGAAGCAGAATATATTGAATGGAATGAAATTTCTATATTCCAATATGACGTCATGAAAAGAATGAAACTTATTTTCATATAATTTATTCATTCGATTCATTCCTGATATAAGGGTCTGGCAATACACTTTATGAACTATTGATCTATGGTGTCAGTCCAAAAAGAAACAAAAAAACACGTGATATAGAACTAAAAAGTGTATATTTACAAAAATTAACAGCAAAATAAATATTGGATAATTCCGTTATTAGAGAATTATAAAAAAGTGATCAAAAATTTTATAAGAACATTTTATAAGTTCATAAAGATAATACTAGTTTTATCCGAAAAAATAGTTTATAATTATTCTTAATCCCCCGGAAATTTACTGCTTTTAAGGATTATTTTTTCTGAAAAACCATTAATGTAAACAAAGGTTTTTACCTTAAAATTAAGTGAATTAGCTAGAGACAGAATAGTAGAAGGAGGAAAGTAAATGAACACATTCTCAGGGAAATATTTCACTGAAAACATAAGAACGTAAAGGGAGAAGTTGTTCTAAAATATAACAATCTTTACATATTGTAAATGGAGAACATATACATTCTGTCCAGACAATAGTTTGGTAATATTCAACAATTGTTTTTCTGCATGGCGTTATCAGACTATGCCAAATCAGACTGAATTCCAACCGAATCAGATCAGTTAGGACTCAAGTGTCTGAATATAAGTTAACTGAAATTGCTAAGGCCTCGATTTTCTAGTGCTATATTTTATTTATGCTCTTTTTATATTAATAAGAAAATTATCAACAGAAATTTGCATTTATCCTCCCTAGCTAGAAATTAAAAGCCACATTGATTAATAACATGAAGTTAGTAGCTTGATTCCAGCTCATGGTCAAGCTCAGAAACGTCATTATGAAAAATGACATGTACTTTTCTCTCTCCGGCTGACAAAACTCATGCTAATTCACGGCAACAACTAAGAATTAAAAATGTAATTAAAGAATGAATTTAAAATAACATTGAAGAATTAAAATTGGCATTTATAAAACATATTTTCCATTTTTTACAAAGTTTTAACAATATATATAGTTCTCTAGATTTTTCTTTTTGTCTGTCAGTATATACGTTTAAATAATTGTTTAGGGGGTGACCCCAACTCTTTAAATAGAGTTTTATTATTTTTAAGTTAAACTGACCTAATGAGGAAACTTTAGTCGCGATCTCTTTATTCTTGGAAAATGTTATTTGTTTTAAATATTTATGTATTGATTTATTTATATATTTTTTAAAACTGAACTGTGGTTTTAAATGTTTTGGCAGTGGTGCAAAATGACCATAGCTGTTGATGCACCCTAAAAAGACCCAAATACTACTACTATGTTGCGTCGCGTAATAGAGTAATATTTTCTGAGAGATATGGATACTAATACCATGGAAAAACCTGAAAGATAATCGTTTAAGAGTACAAATTGGAATTGAAAAAAGTCTTTAAAACCTCATTGTGGCAATCAGAGAAGGAATTTCTCTGATTGGAAACAGATGATTTGGTATTGGAGCCACATATTAATTAGTTCATTAGAATCATCAAAATTAATCACTCGCTGATACTTTTCTAGTACTGCACTTAAAGTCAGATGGGTCCGTACCGTAACTGCATCGAAAATTCTGCACCTGCTGCGGAGCATTAAGGGCCGACCAATGCTCATGATTACGCTCCGATTTATGCAATTCGTAAATGCGTGTGACAGCGCTGGCGGAAGAGGAAAGTAGTTATGAGGGATTCGGACTGTGGGAAGGTTAAAAAAAAGGGTAACACTCAAAATGTTTGGGTGCTCATAAATAATTTGATTTCATTTTACGTCAGAGTGACTTGGTGGAAATTTTCAGCCTCACTTCCACTCTTAAAAACGTGCCGCAGAGGGGTTAAAGTTGAAATTTTGTTAAATTCTTAAATTGCCCATTGAAACTCATATTTTAAGCATGTTTTCATCGGGTTTGGCCATTTTATAATTTTTAATTCACTATCCAGTCCTCTCTGTAATTAAAAAAAAATGTAATGGTGTTTTTCTGGTTGACGTACAAAAATATCGTTTCTCTTGTGATGGTGGATGTCGCTACGAGCGTGTAAGTTTATTTTTCCCCTCTCGACATATTTTCGTGGCCCATGGTTAAGCAATAGGTCTAAAGGTCCGGAAAAAGATTTACTTTATATTAATTAAAATACTACTATACCAAAGACTTTCGTTACTTTAGTTTCGACGCTATGATACACGTATTCGTGTACCATTTGTAACAATCATTTACTATAGATGAACTTAGGTTTTTTTAGACTCCTTCGTGTGAATTTTTCCGGTCAAAAATCATGATAACATTGAGAGACATTTGTTTCTGAAGGAAGTGAAATAGAACTTAGAAACAGAATCATATGTGGTATTAGGAAAAAATGAGTAATATGATACATATAGAACGGTCAGGAAATAGGGTACGGGTGGGGAGAAACCCGACAAAGGTATCTCCTCTCTTAAGGAAATAAGTCATGCCATACACCCATTAGCGTCCTAACTTTCAGATGACATACTGCACTAGACATACTAGTACTAACACATAGTACCCATAGAACCACTAAAACATTCTGTTGCAGCCAGGATTCGAACCATGTTCCTAGGGGTAAAAGCCAAGTATGATAGGTTAAAAAAATCACCAATTCGACCCACATGAATGGATCGAATATGACTCCGTCCATACGAAATAAGACCATCCTACAATTGAAAATCTCTCTGTGAAGGAACGCGTTAGAGACATATAAAGGTCTTCGCTTGGATATGAACAAAAAGGTTCGTCAATATCGGTTCGTGTATCGACTTGCCCATGTCAGCTCGTGTTCACCTCACGTCTACGCCCGTCTAGCCGTTGTTGGATCGGCCTCAAAGCTTTTTTTTCATTTCTTTCTTCCAACCCCGGAGCTGTTTCTTTCCCAAATGTTGAATCCTCTTCGCGAAATCGAAGTCAGACATCCGCTTGCATCGACCACGCCCACCCTGTCCCATTGTCCGCCTATCTCATTCACTCAAACTCTTATCATCCGCGAACACCCATCTCCATTCATCCACGCCCCCACCTTCACAGCTCTCTCCCTGCCTCCCCCCTTCGTACACCTAATCAGAATATTCCCTCTGCCCCCCTTTCCAACACATCTGGATTAATCTCCGTCGTATCCAGCATCTTTCAACGCCACTCACCATTATCGTAAAAATTTTGAAATGTAAATGAAAAAAAACGATAGTGGTACGAAATAAAATGAAGAGATATTGTGTCTATGATACTGGAAAATAAATACGTCCTCTTCGAATGAAAGGAATAAATATTTCAAACTACTGTCGGAACGCGATGGGGGAGATGGAAATCGGTGAAAGAGTAAGCGAGAGGAAGATGGAGGGAGAGATTAAGATCGTTCATCGGATACCGTGGGATTTTAGTCTACTTGATGAGAAGACATGACGCTGGGATAGACAAATCGAGTTATTCATTGGGCAAAATGTAAAATCACTTTTTATTTATTATCTCTGTGGAGGTCTTCATGAAATTTGCGCAGAGGATATGGGTATCAATACCCCCTACGTGAAATGAAAAAATACTAAAAATGTAACTTCATTGTTAATTGTTGGCTTTTCTTCTCAGAGAAAATTAAAATGTTTAGAACTTTTAATTTATGGCCAGAAGTGAACACTCTTGCATACCATTTCACCTGATGAATAGATTGCGTGAAGCAATTCATGTAAAGAGGTAAGGCTACTAAATGGAATGTCCTGCGTTCAAACGTAATTGCTTCTTCTACTTCAAGGTTTGACCATTCTTTCTCCATTCATTGTCTTGGAATCAGACCTTGGGAAACGATTTGGCCCAGAGGAAAGAACTGACGCCGAATATTAAAGTGTGATTTTCACTCGACCTAAAACTTGCACATTACGAGGCCTGCTAAACCCTCGATTATCAAGATGATCTTTGGTTTAATTAATATTCCAGTGACTATGGCCAAGGGGACTTGACTTAATTTACGAGTACCGTAGATAGTTCGTTTAAAATGAAGATATCTCTTTGTAATCATGTCAAAATAGTTTTAACGAAGAATGCTTATAGTTTTTCCATCTCATGATAAATTGAAAAATTTTGAATAGAATAGAATTGAATGATATCTGTTTCATGGAAATCAAAGATTTTTCGCTTTTAAATTTTGTTATTTTTCATTTAATTACATAGATCATAACTTTATTACTGAATAGCCCGAGATAAATTTCATCATGCAGGATAAGTAAGACGGTTTAAGTTTTACATTATTTCTCATTGTATTTGAATTGCATGGACATTAAAGCTGAATGTTTAATTCTGCATGCAATAATATAGAAATATGACAATACAAGAATATGATAGTATTTTTGCCATCAACGTAGTACGGGGTGAAATCATGAAGCTCATAAAATATCTTTGAATTTAGTACAGCTGGGATTTTCACATGCACTTTTTGAGGGCAAGTTATTTTGCAGAAAAATTCCTATGCATGAGTGATACAACGCAAGTTTTAGGGTTACATGCTTCAAAATAGGTTTCTATAATATTGATACAGCAGAATTATTACTTTTTTAAGAATTCTCGTACAGCTCCGTTTTCTTAAACTCGATGAAAAGACGTAAACTGAGCACATTAATATGGAAATCACATGAATGAAATATGTTAGAGTAAATAAATAGTTATTTTGTCAGTTTGATGAACTCATTTCAAGAACATAAAACATTTCAAGTAAAAAACATGCATACTGTCCGTTAGAACTCACTTTTGAAAATGTCTCCCTGTAATGTCACCTGTAGGAGATTTATGGAATTTGTTCCGCGAGTGCTGTCAAGCAATGAAAAATAAGCCAAAGTAAAACACTGCAAACACATGCTACGGTCGTTCCAAAATGATTAAGATTTTACAACAACGATTGCTATTGGTGGCAAAACATGAGGTTTTCAGTAGGAGCCTAATACAAAGCGTCAGAATGAAATAGGGTTGAACCCAATGGATATGAAACCAAACAAACTTTGCAGGCAAAAGATCCAAGTACCTTGGTAAACGCTTTCTTTGATTATAAAAGGATCATTCCCAAGGATTTTAAGGATGAAGGTCATATGGTGGGTTGCGGTCATAATCTCGAGTTTGCAATCGTTGATGGCTGACAATTCTTCAAATTCGACCTAAATATCGAAAGAATGGTTCCATGGTAGATAATCCGCGACATTTCTACTGCCTACATACGAGCTCGTATCAAAGATTGTACACACGGATCGGGGCAGAAGAATCCGTAAAGTCCGTGATCATCATCCATATCGGTCAGATATCGCTCTAAAAGATCTCTAGTTGTCCCCAAAAGCTACTATGGCAATGAAAGGAGACCGTTACAACACCATTCAGAGCATCCAATGTATATGCACCAAAAATTTACATTCGATTCCACAAAGTACATTATTATTTAAAAAAAATCCTAATTCCGAAAAAAATATTCCAGCTATTTAATGATCCAGAAAAAACTATTATAATTAAAAAGAGATCAATTTCAAAGTAAATCACGACACTGCTCACTAGACTACAAGACTGACAGAAAAATAGTCTTTATTTATAGGATGAGATTGAAGTTATAGATAATCTTTGACCACCTCACCTCTAAAAATATTAGATCTTAGAAACAGTCACTCAACCTCTTCGAAAGAATACATGGCCATCAGCGACCTTAATATAGTAGCAGAATGCTGAATATATTAGACTCCAATATTTTTCACTGCACTTTTTAATAGTTACAACTACAGTCACAAAACATAATTAGTCAAATAATGATGTAGAGGAAGACGGAATATGAGAGCCGGAGAGGAGGGAGAAGAACAAAGAAAGCGAAAGGTTAGAGGAAAGAATCTAATGGAGTTTGAAGATGGATCGTAAATTAATCGAAAAGTTGTATTTCCTATACACGCTCTCACAAAAACTTCTTTGCAATTAGCTAAGTGTATTTATCAAACATTAATGCGCGGGCATTTTCTTTGAACAGGGAGCGGACATTTAACTGACATTCATTTGTTTACATTCAAAATATGGTCGGAAAAAGAAAATATGGATTGGCCACATGTCGAATTAAAATATTAAAGACATTTACTAAGGAGCACACAAAAGCTAAAAAAAGGAAAGGCACATGCAATTATCCTTCGTGAATAATTAATATATTGCCAGGGAATTAGCTTTTCTTATGTTTACGATTGCTAGAAAAATTGTACTAATTACTAAGTAAGCTTATTCATCAAAGTTGAAATTCCGAGTATAAATGGTATGTTACTGTTTTCAAGGTCGAAAAAGTATGTACCAAAAAACGAATTTCCAAAGCATATATAAACTCGTTATAATACTAATTTTTTTAGTTGTGTTGTCTTTATATGTTTTTTCAATTTTTACCTAAAATTTCTAGTTTCCTACAGAAGAGTGGATATTTCATAAAACGAAAAAGAAGTGAAGATAAATAACCAAATTAAAAATAGGTTATTCAACCAAATAATATTCCACAAATATATATTTTTAGCTCTTAACAATTATAACAGTTGTAAGAACTGCCATAAAAAAATAATAATAGTATATTTCAAGAAGATAAAAAAATGAAAGTTTTATGTATTATGGGCAAAAAAGTGTTTATTAACCATATTTTAATCAATAATAGCAAACCTTCCCCTCTTATACAAGTATTAATTTAATTTGGAGCGCAAAAATAGAGCCGTCCTCTTAATATAAAACCTCTCTCATTTATTGGAATAACTCATTAATTTTGTAAATAAATAATCGAAAATAAAACTTGGCAAGACATAATTAATACAAAGAGTACCATGACAGACAGATCTTTTTGATGGATAGCCCCAATATCATTATTGGCACCCGAAATATGAATTGAAATTTGAAAATTTTCGACATGCAAGCAGCAGGCAGGAGTGAAGGAAATGGGTCTCGCCAAATTGCAACGCTCTCCTCTGAGACATTCGCCAAATAGTTCCGGCCAATTTGTCAAAAGGGTCGGCGTTTCGGAAAAGGCACAACTACCCCATCAAAAGAGATGCAGCCCGTAAGTTTTCCGGGTGGGCAAGGTCACATCCTCTGCAGACTGAAATCATTCGGGAATCCCCGAGCGGATCCTCCCGCTTTTCGCCTCCGCGCTCTTTGAAATTTTCCCACACCCTACCCCCTTCCCCTCCGGTTCCCCAATCCCTCTCCCCCGTCCCCCTTTTGAAGTCGACTTAATCTCCTCTCCGTCCCTCACACCGCTCCCCACTCTCCGCCCATCTCGGCACCCCTCGGGGGAGAAGGATCCTCCCGACTTTGCCCATTTCAACGTGCGCCGCATGGAAAATAAAGGGATACAGGAAGCCAAGGGTATTTGTGTGTGTGGGCGTGCGTGCGGAAAAGGAGTGGTTAGGTGGGCGTTTGAGGGGACGTAGGTGCCGCCAGGGGATATTGAAGAGAGTGGTGGGAGGGGGCAAAAACCCCGCGGCCGGAACAAGTTATTCGGGAGTTTTGCATTTTTGAAAATTGCATCGCACGAAAGTGGCCCCCAAAATTAAATAAACGGACGTGTAAATTATTCCGGGGAGCCGGGGGACGGGTGCAGGGGCGAGGGCTGCTAATTAGAGCAATAATGAGTGCGGGTACGAGCTTTTTCTTTGCGAAATTCTTTCCGTCTTCTCTATTCTTCCCACTTTCGTCTCCCCCTTCACCACTTCCAAGTCTCCCGCCCCTCTTCAATCTCCATCCTCCATCCACGCCACCCTACTTTACTCCTCAAGTACTTCATCCACTTCCTTCTTCAATCCTCGGCAGAGGAATATTTTCGGAAGCTCCTACTCCCACGCTCACCTCCCTCTCTCTTCACAGCAGTTTACGTACATTGAAACTTCTCCTCTTTGAGTTATGCACCATTACGGCGTCGTTATTTTCCACGGCTTAAAAACCTTTTCAAGAATTAAACGCACGAGGGTGGGATGGGGGATGAAGCTGAAAGGAGGTGATGGCAGCTATCATCGTTCCGTAAACCAGACACCAATTCATTGGCAGCCACAACTTCTAAAGTTTTGGTAGATGCAGGGGGAGCGAGAGCAAAATGTTGGAGTAATTATGAAAAGGAAGGGAGATTAAGGCTGTGTTAGAGACTTTTCTTATTTTTTAAGCCCATTCATTAATCTCTCCTTCGTAGAACATCTAGTGAAATGACTTACTCACTGTAATATAAGCTAACACCTGTTTAGCCTGTTCGGCAGTCCCTAACTCACTTGAATTCCATCTTTCCTAGCCTCACCGAGACAATCTCTGCGTAGTTGTTGCATTTAGCATAGGGTGAGAAAATCCCTGTAAACATGAAAAGTAAAGAATACATGCCCAGATGATTTGGGAAAAAGGAAACCCTAAGACAAATTTAAAAGGGTATAATACGTGATGTACACGTTTCAGTAAGAGGTTGAAAGCAAAGCACGGTATGAAGCCAGAAAGAGTAAAATGACTATTTTAAAATAGCTGGTGGGACCATTCGGTGGGTTAACTGTGAAATAATATATTAATATATCTCGTTTCAAATTAATTCAGAAAATTATACCTAAGTACACAAGCAAATTTCCAAGTATTCATTCATCATAAGACGTGGAAAGGAGTGCTTAAACGGAGACCACTTTTGCAGATGATTTTCCTATTTTTCTTAAATATTTTTACTTTATCTATTGTAACCTGTGTCCCCGCATCTCTAGTGTCGCTTTACTTTCCAATCCTTTTCTTAACATCCTTACTCATGGTCCCTGTCTTCGATTCCCTCCCTTTGTGAAATCTTTTTTGCTGAACGAAAACCTTTTTCTAATGTCTCTACTAATTTAACATTGTGATCCAAATCAACACCAATATAGATAAATTATCTCACCTGGCCTCTTTTTTTGGATTTCAATAATTTTTATTTCATGCCAAATGCTAACAGGCACATTCTCATTTCCTTTTGTGAATTCGGATGGTTATTTCCTTTTGTTAATTGACTAGTTTATTTATGGACCCCTATGTGAACCAATCTCGCTTGTGTACGCTGACTTAAATTAAAACTTATAATAAGAGACAGATATATATATATATATATATATATATATATATATATATATATATATATATATATATATATATATATATATATATATATATATTATGCATATTCCTCTTGAGAAATGTGGTTGTACCACCGAAAATTCGAGAACTAGTGAGTCCCTCTTTTATATGTTTTAGTTTCTGTGTTTGCTATGACTATTTAGTGAATTCACATTATATATATATATATATATATATATATATATATATAATTTCACTTTCTATTGCACCTCGCTCTTTCTCTTTCCACTTCACTATCTGTAAACCCGAAGTGAAGTATTTTTTTACAAAGAAGGCGATGAACATCCTAAACCATTTTGTGACAAAACGATGATTACTACGGAATCGTTAGAACTGTTTTATAAATTTCTGGCAATATTATTAGCTATCCAACAGAAAACTTGGTATCTCCCGTAACATTTTCACCCGTTGACTGCCTATTGAATTTGCATTAGAGTAGAACTCATTTTAAGTCTGAAAAAAACTACCTCAGAAAATTTAAAAAGACATTTGAATCCATGAATGTTCCTATAATAAATTAAAAGAAGGTTATACGGTGTTAAAATATGCATACAGTATATTGTAAATCAACAGCCTCCGTAGCCTCTGGTAAAAGAATTCTATAAAACTCAATTAGAATTATCGCGGTTAATTTACAGGTAAGTTTTATTTATCTTCTTTTTGAAGTGAAAGTCTAGAGAGGATGGAAGAGATGGAGAAAGAGAGTGGAAAAAAGCCAGTGGTTAACGAATCATGATAATTGAATAAAACGTTAGTCAAGTGAGAGGACCAAAATTAAAAGAAGGAATTTTTCAGAAAGAGAGACTTCCGAATACAATTATCAACGTTATTTTTTGTAATGATTTTTTTATCACACACACACAATAAAAAATTTTGTATTCCCGAATAGTAAAAAAACTACTTTAAATCCTTTCGTTTTGAATTTTTCGGAGGAGAAAAACTTGTAAAATGACAGAAGAACGCCTAAGGAAAATCTCTCGCAGATATCGCTAACAATACCCATTGTAGTGCTGGGTTAAAAAATAGCTGGAAGAATATAGAATTTCTCTATCTGCTAGAATTGAAATACGATACGATAAGACTTTGGAAGGATATATTCCTGTAAATGATAAGGTTAGAGTAATGAGAGTATGAGAGTCTTTTTTAATTTTACAATATTGAGAGAGAGGAAGAGACAGATGGATTTCTGTAAATCTGTCCAAAAGAAATCCGTGCGAGACGAAGTCAAGGAATTAGAACACAGGACAGAGTAAGATTTGAAGATGGAAGAAAGAAGGAAAACGCAGGAGTGGGCGTCCATTTAGGGAAAAAAGCTCGAAAAATTGAATGCGCTCATCATGGAAACATTGTTCGGTCTCTCTCTTTCCCTCTCCTCTTTCCTAAGCCGATGTGGTTACGGAGTGAGAATCGAAAAGAAGTGAGAGTAATGTTTTAGTAATGAATAGAGAGGAAGGGTAAAAGAAGGACGAGGAAGAGATAAAAAAAGTGCTTTAGTAGTGGTATGAGACGATCGGCGAAATAAAAAGGTCTCGGAGGAATTTATAGAGATTTTCATCTCTTCCTCAGAAAGGACATCAGGTTTACAGACAGTGAAGTGGAAAGAGAAAGAATGAGGCGGAATAGAAAGTGAAATTGAGGGCAGTGAGGAAAAATATATAGTGAGACTTAAGTAAGATATGTCGTCTAGTATTTATTTTTTGTCCCTACCTCTCTCTGTCTCCCCTTATGTGTACCTTCAGTGTCATTTGCAGAAAAAAATGCTCAGACTCCTAAAGTACTGACAGAATAAAGAGGACGGTTGGAAGAGGCTAAGGAGGAGTGGGTGGCGAAGGTGGTTTTGTGATGAGGAAGAGGGGAAGGAAAAGGTTTTCTTCGGCGCCCACTTCCATGGATGGGGGAGAGGAAGGGCGGCGTTTGGGGGGGAGGGCGAAAAAATCGCGAGGCGAAGAGGACGCTCAGGGAAGGAGCCACTGGATTAATACGGCCTAAGGGCAGCGGAAAAAAAGGGGGCGTGGAGGAAAAGGGTTTCTGGAAACACAGTGGCGGTGGGTAAGGAGTTTGGTGGTGTAACTGGAGTGATGCGGAGAAGGAGAAGGAAGAAGTTGCTTGGGTAGGGCGGGAAAGAGGAAAAGGAGACGATGAAGAAGGGGAAAGAATATTCCAGAGGGGTATTTCAGGATGAATTTTTAACGCCCTAACCACCTCTTCCCCCTCTAAACCGCTCTCTTTCCTCTCTCATGGAAGAATCCCCATTTCCAACCTTGGCCCTACCGTCTCTTCCCAAATTCCCAAACCCGTCTCTCCCATCCCCATTCCCCCAGACCTCCCGCTCCCCCTTTCCGTTTCCTATAGGTAGGTGGTCTCGGCTTAATTTAAACTTTAATTTCCTATTCCCCCCAGCAAAAGGCAAATCTCTCCTCACTAGTCTCCATTTTTTTCTTACTCTTTACTTTCCTCCCAAACCTATCCGAGGGCTTTCCCACTTCCTTAGACTCCCAAAAAAATCCCTCCTCTTGGTCCTCACCTACTGTCACGCACAAATCTCCTGTTACCTCCCCACCACTCGTCGCCACAATACCTTTTCCAGCCCGATAATTTACCTGGACCCATTTATTCTATCACTCCGCATCCTTAACTCTTTCTATCCTCCCCAAATTATTAGGATTGGAAAATTTAGGGGAGGGGAATTACACAGAGAATCATGTACAATAATTAAAATATTGTATGTGAGTATGTTTTTGTAATATTAACACACACCCACACACACTATATATATATATATATATATATATATATATATATATATATATACACATTCAAACACAAAATCCCGCGATACAGCGAAGCCTTCCTCACCTCTCGTGTGTTCGTCCTTTATATGTGTACCTTCCCTTATATATATTTATATATATAACAAACAGAGATGAAGAGGGACCTAATATAGATTAGGTTGCTGGATTAGGTTTTGTTTGGAGTTACAAAATGTTTACTTGATAGTTGTGTCCATCGAAAAACCTACCTTAACCGGTAGATTACCTAATATATATATACATGTATATATATAATATATATACACGTGGAGGTATTGTTTTTAAACCATCATTACCAATAAACAACTGAGATATCTGGATAAAATGTTATGCAAATAATAATTGATCCTTATAAACATAATGATGTCAATGACAGGTATTGAAATGTTTTTATAAGGAATCCACGGATTGAATTAACTCGCAGAATGGAAAGGATAAAGTCTCACAGTACGATTTAGTTCTATCATTTGATTTTCTATCATGAGCTTTAGTGCTCGACAAACTTACGATAAAATAAAGGCTGTGTTTGGAAAGGATAGCCCGTCAAATGATATAGTTGTGAGGTGGAAAAAAATTTCACAATGGCCTTATACCCTCACAGATGGTCCAAGAAGTAGAAGCCGTCAAACACGAACAATGACGCCAAAGCGAAGAAAGTTTGCATTTATCATACTGGACCTCAGACCGAACATTTGAAAATGATCACGAATGAGACTTACATACATACATATATATATATATATATATATATATATATATATATATATATATATATACATATGTATATACACACACACATATATATATATTATATATATTATTTTTATATCATATATATTATAGAAAATGTTTATTTGATAGTTGTGTCCATCCAAAAACCTACCTTAACCGGTAGATTACCTAATAATAATATATTATAGATGTATACACATAGAAATAGATATAAGGAAAGGGGAAAGGAACACTTGTAAAAGACGAACACAAGAGAGGTGGGGAAGGCGGATTTGGGCAGATCACAAATGGAAAAACGAGGAAAATATTTTTAAATTTGTGATCTGCTCAAATCCGCCTTCCCCACCTCTCTTGTGTTCGTCCTTTATTTGTGTTCCTTTCCCCTTTCCTTCTCCCTATTTCTATGTGAATGAGTATTTGTTCGCCGTATGGCGGGATTTTGTGTTTGAATGTATATATATGTTATATATGAATTTTTTTGTACCTGCTACGGAATTACAATCGGCGGATGTCTGTAAAGGGGTGCATCGATGCATGGGAAAGAAATGAAAGTAGGAACGCGCGATGAATGGGGAAGTCGAGAAACGCAAAGAAAGAACGATGGAGATGGGAGATGGAAAGAAATTAATAAATGACGTTCTCACTTGGAGCTCCTTTGGAGATTTCCTCTTCTTTATGCTTCCCCCACTCCGTCGAATGCGGCCGATTACTTCAGCCGGCTCTCGCATCCGCACCCTTCCTAATCCCTACTCTCCCACATTCTCTCCCTCATCTCGCTCGAAGACGACCTCTTCTTACCAGCGAGATCTTTCTTTCCGTAGCCTTAGCCATCGTCCACGAAGAACATTTTGTCGACGGAAATCACAACATTGTTCTGGTAATTCATTAATTTTGCCATGGCTTAGCTTAGTAGATCCATTGGAAATAATTTCACATTTAGAGTGAACAATAATTCCGAATAGAAATGTCCTATTGTTCAAAGTTTTTTAAATCGATGTACATTGACACGCTGGCGCGTAGAAAATTCCGAGGGGAAAAAAATTTCCTGAACGTTTGGAATATGTGATCACATTTCAGAATTACAGGCCAACTACACCTTTCAATCAAACTGCCATATGGAATTCCTCCATGAAGTATAAGCTGACGATGCACAAATTAGAGGTAATATATAATTTATTCTCTCATATTACTTAATTATTTAAGAGCCTTAGATTCTCAAGTTGTTCAAGCATAGAAAAATCATTTAATATTATAAACAACTTAAAACTTTATTGAGTATTGATTTCTATCTATTTACGCTAAGATTTTCTTTTTACAAGCACCCCGATCCTACAGAATATTCTTATCATACTTAGATACCAATCAAAAACGTGTAATGTATAAAAATATATAAGTAGATGTCAACGCTTTATCAAGGCGTGATAATCCAATGGATTAAAAAAAAATGAGTTTCAGATTCCAAAAATGAGATTGAACAGTAATAAAACTATTATAAACATTAAAGTTGTAGAAACTAAACTAGCCCAGGTGTAGAATTTCACGTATTTCGGCAGTAATTCAGAAAAATGGATATATTGGCGGGGATACTTTGAGAAGAATTGCATTGGCGATAGATGCATTTTATTGGCATCAGAGGTACAATTGAGGAATATTTATAGTAATTAAATACGTGAAAAAGATACATAAATAATTTAATATGAATCGATCACAAATATGGTAATTTCATTAACCATTGGAAGAATTTGAGATGTGGGTGTGGCGGAGAACGGAGAAAATAAGTTCAAATGGGAGGTCGAAGTTTGAAGTTTCGAATTTGGTGGATGAAGGGATGAAGTTTATACAGGAATCCCACACAAAGCAGGAAAAGTGGTGGGGAAAATTTAAGTGTAATAATGAAGGCTGGGACGGAAGTAAGAATGTTGAGAGAGGGTATTAGAGGTAACAAGAGAATAGCCTACTTAGGCATCACGAAGTATAACAAAGTTAGTATGAATTGAAGGAAGCAGAATGGAATAAATAAAGGAATATTCTTGTGAAACATAATGTTAACAGTTATGTGGGGCTGTAAAAACCTGCCTTTTACAAACAGAAAGGCTTTTATAGAATGAAACTAAAGACAAAGTAATTTATGCACAATAGATATTGTTTTCGTCATGTGACGGCAAATTTTGTTCAATGACCTTTTTTCTTTACCATTACCATTTATAAATTCAATGAGATAAGCAGGCCATTGAACTAGTTATTTTCCATGAGTGAATCTGTTGTTTATTTAGTGTTATCATTTTCCTCAATGGAATTTGTTGTATTTCTCAGTGCCAACATTTCCAATAGCGGGTCATCAAATTTTTATGTACTTTTCTCCATGCTATTACAATATTATTTTATTAGAAAATAATGGCTACGCAGAGTCTTATGCACCAAAGGGATTGAAGTGTATAATTATTGCAAAAAATTGGAGGAAAATTTACCAAAAATTGTTCAAAATACGCTTGATTGTGGTAAAGTATAATGGGCATGAATAGTTTCTAATGCTTCATGGTGTGACATCTACATCTACATAAATACCCTGCGAGCCACCAAAAAAGGTGTGTGGCAGGGGGTGTGACAAAGAGTTCACTTGGTCCACGGGTAAATATGCAAATGATCATTCATTTTAAATTTAGCTACGAATTATTTCCCTATGGCTTTTTGTAATGTATACACATACATATATACTCGTATATATATAATGAAAGTAATCTTTCATTATATATATATATATATATATATATATATATATATATATATATATACATAGCTAAATTGAAAACTAATGCACACATCCTTGTAGACTACAAACAAAATGACCTTGAGAAGCACTGCTGAGAAGCACGCATGCGCAAGTTTGAGGTCGTTACATTCATCTACATCGACATAAATACCTGCGAGCCACCAAAAAAGGTGTGTGGCAGGGGGTGCAGTACCCGGAGGAAAGGGTAAGGGATCCATGCTCAGTCCTTAACCCGTACGTTAATACTTATTGTAATGAACTGACTCCTGGGGGATTTCGACAACAAGCATTCTGGTCTCTTATCGTTCTAGGAAAAAATGACATTTTAAACCTGTCAGTCTTGCAGTCTATCTCTCTCATCTTATACTCGTGATCCGTCCATCCGTAATACGTTGGGGTTCGTATTATATCCTTGATGTCATCGGAAAAGGGTCCATCTTTAAATTTTTTTAATAAGTTTAATCTATTTTGGAAACGCCGCTGTGCAAGAGAATCCCAACCTAAATTGTCTAGAAAAGTGGATACCCTGCTAAGTTGGTCATAACAATGTTTGACAAATCTAGCCCCCCTCCGCTGAACTCCGCCCCCCTCCGCTGATCTAATTCCGAAACCAAATTTATATTATGAGGATCCCATATACTGGCAGCATACTCTAGGTGGGGCCTGACCAAGGCAAGGAAACATCGTTTTTTCCCTTTTTCATCGCATTTACCTAGCACTCTTTTCACAAATCCCAATTTTTTTATTAGCACGACCGCATATTTCTCGTATGTGTTTTCCCCAGGACAGATCGTGAGTAATTGTTACACCCAAGTATTTAAAGGAATCTACCCTCGCGATATTGGTTTTTTTCACTTTGTAACCATAAGGGAGGGAATTACTCTTTTCCCAAAAATGTATTACTACGCATTTTTAAAAATTTAATTCCAATTGCCATGTACCGCACCAATTTTGAATTGCAGCTAGGTCGTTGGCTAAAACGACTCTGTCCTCATGACTTAGAATGTCCCCATAAATTACTGCATCATCGGCGAACAGACGGAGCTTGCTATTAACTACGGTACTGAGGTCATTAATGCATATAAGGAATAGGAGGATTCACCCAGTGTGTTTTCATAAGCGGAAGTATGGATGCGTGTTCTAATGTTATGTCAACGACAGTTAAACAGCGTGACTTAAAAAGTGATTCCTACTGAGCGAGCCTGAAAAAACCATAATTGTTGATGAAACACGCATCGGACGTCCGATCACTGCCACAGACGATAAGCACCGTAAAATCGTCGGTGATTTTATTCAAAATATTCTGTAAATCACTCGAAAGCGTATCGAAAACCATATTGGAATATCCAAGAAACATATCGGCTTCATGAATAAACAATTGACAACGCTCCTCCAGACACCTCGCTGGAAAATGGAGAGACTGCGAAATCTGAAATTCGAACTGATTCCACACCCTCCTTATTCCCCCAATCTTGCACCTTGCGATTTTTTTCCATAACCCAAGAGTACTGTAAGGGTATTCATAACACCTCGGACGATTACGTGAAGACAGCTGTCTAGTCCTGGATTTGAGAAAAGTCGGAAGAGTTTTTCAGGAACGGAATGAAAAAACTTGTTACAAGAATGTGAAGAAATGTGTAAGCCCTAACGGTGACTATGTTGAAAATAAATATATGATTTTGAAACTAAACAATTGTACTTTAATGCATTTTCTGCCCGGTCTTCCTATACCTTTTTGTTCGCGCTCTACAAGCATGTGTGCATTACTTTTCAACCTTCCCTCTCGCGCGCGTGTGTGTGTGTGTATTCTGTCGAAATTATTAAAGAATAACGTGTGAGTGTTTTTTTATTTGCTCTTATATTGTTTGTTGCTGTCCAAGTTTATATAAAAAAACAGTACTCAACCCGAAAGTCGGTTTGGTAGGTGATGGCAGAGTTCACCCAGTACTAAGCCCGACGGTGTGTGAAATTCACACAACAGGTTAGGGGGGCCAGGTTAGGAGATCCTTTCCCTGTGTTTACGGTTTTTGGATTATGGTTTCTCAGTTCCTCAGGGCCAGTTCCTTTCCCTGTGCCAGTTATGGTTTCCCAGGAAGATCTGGTACCCGAAAAATCACATAGCTTGGGTGGAGCTGCCGGTGCCCAGAGTGCCTTACCTGGGAATTGAACTCGGGCCTTCCGGTTAGTAGTCCAACGCTCTACCCCCTGGACTACCGCGACCCATATATATATATATATATATATATATATATATATATATATATATATATATATATATATATATATATAACATATTATATAATATACGTGTAATATAAATATATACGTGTAAATAAATACGACCCATACATATTTATAAATTTATATATTTACACGAATAAAATGAGGAAGCACTGGGCTTGGAGGGAAGTTAGAGGGGAGAATATTAATCAGACGAAGGAGGGGTAAAAATAGGACAAGGATATCGGATGGAATGAAGGGAGGAAGGAATTATACGGAGTTGAAGAGGGACCTTGCTGTAGAATTGGATGTTTGGTTGCGTTTTGTTAGGATAGTCAAGAGGATTATTTTGTTCCCGTGCCCCTCTAATATTAATTTAAGTCAAATTTAAAAAAAACGTCCAATCTATGCCCGGAAACTTGCTTCAAAGCCCATGTCCCGCGCAGTAAAAATCACGTTCCAAGTCAAAGTTTTGATGAGCTTTTCTTTAAATTCTTACCCAAAGTCCCTATCATCAACTCCTATTTGCGAAAGCTTATTTACGTAAAACCAATCTTCCTCTTATGTCTTTACTAATTTGACTCTATTGGTCCAAAAAATGCCAAAATAGGTAAATGTTTCCAACTGGCCTAATTTTTTCAGGCTCATTTAACTAATATCTCAGCCTTTTTCCTGCTAGAGAATTTCATATTTACTATTTTCCTAGCATTGATTCTCATTTCAAACATATCACACTAATTTGCTAATGTTTGCAATCTCTAGACGAACGAACAAACTAAAGTTTAATCAACCGAAAACAAGTAATTTTCCCAACGATTCACATTCCTATGTTCAGTTCTACGCATTCCTCTTATACTATCTCCCCGTTACATGCTTTGAAAAGCCCAGGTAACAATCGTCTGTCTTACCCAGGTTATCCGCACTCTTCATCTGCCACTCGCACCTAAGCACTCTGAGACATGTTTAGGTTATCTATATCGTTATATATGTATATATATATAATATATATATATATATATATATATATATATAATATACAAAAATATATAAATATTAAAAATAAAAAAAATTAAAAATTTGTACATATGGGTCGCGGTGGTCCAGTGGGTAGAGCGTTGGACTACTGACCGGAGGGTCCCGGGTTCGATTCCCGGTCGAGGCACTCTGGGCACCTGCAGCTCCACCCAAGCTAGTTGATTTTTCGGGTACCAGATCTTCCTGGGAAACCATAACCGACACCGGAAAGGGACTGGCCCCCCTACCCTGATGTGTGAATATTGACACGCCGTCGGGCTTGGTTCATGGGTGAGCTCTACCATCACCTACTAAACCAACCTTCGGGTTCATTACTATGTTTATGGTTTTTTTTATATATCAGTTGCCTATCCCTCCAATATAATCCTAATTTCTGTTAAATTGTTTTTAGGTCGTCCAATATATCCTATTGAACGATTTCTCGAAATCTACGGAAGAAAGAAATATGTCTTCATTGAAATTTATGTTCTACTCCATTAGTGACCTCATTACTGCATGGTACCACGCGTGTTTCTCGCATTCCCGTACCTAATTTATTGATTGTTCCCCAAAGTTATCATTTACTCTGATCTTCATCTTCTTATAGATGATCCTCCGAATCACTTTACCTGCGCACGAAATAAATCTTATTGTTCTGCATTCCTCAAATTTGACTGCCTTTCCCTTGTTTGGAATAAGAGCAAACACTGAGCTACCGAAATATTTCGTAAAAATTCCTCACCCATAAAATTAATATAATTACTATATATACATAAATATAATTTTAAGAAAAGAATGGACTTGAGATATAGTTTTAAAGAATTGGAGTAGCTACACTCTGGAGACAAATTATCTTTCAAATAGGGCAAAAGCTTTAACTGAAATATATTAATTGAAAGATGTTTTACACGATTAGCAAATTGCTTCAGAGAAATTCCACTTTAGTTTTCAAGGAATGTTGAGTGATTAACTTAAAATAGTTTGAAGTCGGAGCTCACCCAATGGAGTCAAAAGTGAGGAATGAAATTAATAAAATTGTGACACCTCAGGACAGTAGTTCCAAAAAGATATTTGTGACAGCATACTACATTTATAATGACCATTTTTCTATAAAATACGTAAGGATAAAATTAAATATTCACGAGTTTTAATCCAGAGTTGATGAGTTTCCCATTATTGAACACTGTATAAAATAATTTCATATTTATCTCATCTTGATAGCAAACCAAATAGCTAAAGCTACGCCAAATTAAATAATTAACTGCGATAATATATTGGCGAGAAAATTCCAAACCCGAAGAATATTGGGGATATATGCGTGTGAGAAGAATCGATCCAATTCAACTTTTGTCGAAAACTTTTAGAGCTGATGTATAAGGGGAAATATTTCTTAGGTGGTGCAGATGCGGTAGGAGAAAGAGTTGTTGGTAAGGCTGGAAAGATGAGGAAGTAAACATCTTTATTACAGACGAAGTTTCAGTTGGGAAGTTTGCCCTTCCACCCAGGTCACGCTCCCTAGAGAAAAATAACGAAAGAAAAATTTCATTCTCGATAGGAGTAGTGCAAGGGCTGGAGAACTTCATAAACACTAGTTGTTTTCGGTATAGAGGAGAGGAAGATAATAAAGAACGCATTCAACTGTAATGTTTGGAAGATCTTCTTAGCTCTGTGGACTTAGAGAATGATGGAATCGACATGCAAAGATAATGGATTGATTTGAGGAATGGAATGTATTAGTAGACCTTGTCCCCCATCCGGCATGACAATACAACGGCCAATGGAAGACCTTCAGTAAAGACACGGACATTCACTAAATTTCCTCCTGGTACTCATTAAAATATTTAAAAATTCAACAAAAAATCGTCTATGCTTTCTTTGAAGTAGTAAATATTAAATAATTTTATAAAATTCAATATATTAAGTTCGATTCCATATTAAATTCCATAATAATGGAATTCAATCTGGTTTGACATCTACTCTCTAGTAATCTAGATACTGTACTGCATGATTAAATGGTGTACAAATAACTAGAAAAATCCAATGATTTGTTTTAAAGGCTAGCGTAGTTCAATTGTAACTCTGTAATCTTCTGAACAAAAAATGTTCTTGTAAACAAGATGAATATTCGTATAAAAGTTGTCAATATTTATCTTAAAAGTTATCCCAAATCTATTCGTCAAAAAATTTATTATTAGCGCATGGGAAAATCCTGCAAGGACAAATGGTATTAATCATTTACTTATGCTGATGTGTTCAAAGCGATTACATGAACGGTGTGCAGTTATTAGTGTTGAAAAGCATGATGCCATCCCAGATGTTTCCATCCACTTAATGAAGTGGGTCCAAAACATAGTTTTCAAAGCATTCGTTAAATTATTGACTAATGCCGTATGGGCAACAATTTTCCTTTCACTGCACGTTACACGAACACTGTTATAAAAATATCGGACAAGTGAACGTCATGTAAACATTAACTCTGGAGTATCACTCGGTCCAACAAACATCCCAAATAGTACCAAGTCTAATTATAATTGGGTTTTGTTTGCATCAATAGTTTCAGAAAACTGCTCACCTGCCATCTGTATAATTGAAGAGACAGAAATGTAATCATTAGCTGCCGGATTGACATTAAGATTTAATTGAACAAAAGTGCTCCCTTTTCTAAATTAAGGTGCTACATACATGGAATTTATTCACCGTAGGATCTCATACGCCGACATACATGTATGTGTTTTCTCTAATGGATTTTACCATGAAATCTAATGATATGACTAACATTGTATCCGACGAATTGAACAGGATACAATGCAAAATTCCCTGTATAACACTGAAATAACAAGTCGGTGAAATATGAGAGAGAGAAAAAATATCGCCAGCTCCCTGTGACTCAAAAATATGAGTAGCTTCGTCAGGAGATCGTCAAAATGGATGTTGGTATTGGGAGGGAATTCAAACGCAAAACAGGCTTTGAGAGTAGAAACCTACCCCAGGGAAACGGAAAATTTTCTGCTCTCGAGTTGAGTCACCCCACGCGCACCCTCATAATTCAAGTCATGAAGGGGTATGGGCGGGATTTTCCCGTTTCAAAGAAGAGGATTGATCCAAAAGTATAGTGAAATATTTGCAAATGCAATCAATAGGGTTTGAGAACGAGATAAAAGAAGCCAAAAGAAATTTGTATCATCGTTGATTACAACCAAAAAGGATCGTATCACTTCAAAAGGCAAGTGAGTTTTTGAAATATTGTTTCATAGAATATTTGAAATATAATCCCCAAGGAATTTGGTGTTGTCTCTCCTGCACAAATATGTAGCTTCAAAAATGAACATTACGAAATAAATTGACACGATAAAGTTATTGGCTATCATGCAAAACATACCTGGAAAATCAAATAAAAGTGAATCACTATAGAGGATAAGATGAGGTGCAATGAAAAGTTCCTTGTTGATTTTATTTTTCTGTCTAGAGACAGAAGAATGAAATCAACTGTGCCTATTAACAGAAGAATGAAATCGTAAAGAATAAAACTCAATTCTAGTTCCCGAAAAATTGTTCAGTTATCTTTTCACTATCCATTTATATTATATTCACAAAGGAATAAAATATTAAATGTAATATTATTAGTCTCATAGATCATAATGACTGGCGTTGAAATATACGCCTGAACTATTCTTAATGTTACTAGCAGTTGGGTTTTTTTTTAATGATCCCTGGACCTACACACTAACTGTACTTCTGTGATATAACTAGGTTAACTTAATATATTGGTAACTCGATGGTAACATGATGTTATATTAAAATAAATTGTTCTATAGCTCTCTATATTCTTTATCTCTTTTATTTCCACCCAAAATGTCTGTTCTTTTCTTTCATCTACTTCGTTTTCCCTGAATGTTTCCCTGTATTAGCACTTTCAACAGCCTACTGCCTCTCAGTACTTATTATCTACTTATTCCGCCTTGATTGAATTAATACAAAAAGGGGGGATAAATTCCTCTCCTCCCCCTCCTAAAGAAGGACTTCGTTTGTTTTCCTTTTCACCCATCGTACTTTTCCATCCTTCCCCACACTCACATTTCAACAGTCTCAAATCTACTTTTATTCACTCGCCTCAACCTGCTAAATTTTTGAGAAACACAAAAACACTCTCTATATTTAAGTGTTCAGTAGTCTTTTATTCTTATCATCAATTGCCTGTTGTCAACTCGTCTCTTTGTAAAGATATTTTTACCTAACGCCATTCTTCTTTCAATAGACTTACTAATTTTCTTACTTTAGTAACTTCTCCTAAAACGCTTCATAAAAAGGTGAACTGTTTCATTTGTTCTAGTTTATGTTTCCTTAATATAGTATTCATTTTAGATTTTCTATTACATAAAATATGCAAGGGATGCGAGAAAGATAATGAAAAACTGCATAAAGAATATAGTGCATCACAAAACATGATCCAGATATCAATTGAGGAAAAGATATAGAGAGAAATTGCGCACCAACTATACAGGGGAATGAAAAATATAAGGCCTAAAAATTGATTCGGAACCATGTTTTGATTGAATCTTTCAACGTAACCAATGAATATACTGACAACTAACAATAACACAGCAAACAACCCAGAATGCCCAGTTTAATAGGTGAAGGTAAAACTCACCTCAAATCAAGCCCTGCGGCAAGAGCGGTCTACAAGTTCGCACATTCAGGGTGGAGGGAGCACCACATTTCCGTATCGCCAGCAGTTTTTCATAACGCTCTACTATCCAGATTATAACGCTGCTCGCTTATTTGGAGTTGTTCAAAGCCATCGCAGGCGTATGAGCTTAAGATTAACCGAACTGAATGCTTTGAAAACTGGACTCAATGACCGCTACATTGATCGACGATATTCATTTGAATGTTGGTGACATTATTTGTAAACATAATTGGCAAACGAATTTATTTTTTATGTACTTTCAGTCATTTGAATGTCTTTACAATGGTATAGAGTCGATATTATTTTCTCCAGGGGTGAATTTAGAGTAGAACCACTTTTTTGCAGATGAGTATTTGATTACTTTAAGAGTGGCATGATGCTAGGCATAGATGTTTTTCCTTTAAATGATAATCGAAGTTTTATTCCTAAGAACTCCTAAAATGTTGTTTTAATATATTTAACCTCATTTAAAATAACATCATGTAGTTAAATTTCATGGAAAACTTCATCCGACCAATTAAGGATAGATTCAGAAAACGCTGGATCATTGATAATGGCGAAAACGGTATTATATACTTTCCTGCTACGATTTAAGGTAAAGGTTTGACCAACCTCACTCGATTAGATAGAGTTTGTCTATATTAAGCAGACATTTAACGTAGGTAAGGTACATTTTATCCATTTTATACAATAATAATGAACATGGTGTATTTATTTTTGTCAAGTAATGCAATATAACGACCGGCATTATGATCGAATCACAATGTGGCAGAAATTAAAAGTATATCATTAAAATTGTATTTTACACTTATGAATTCCTAAATTCAAAAGAAATTACGGTTTTTTCAATGCAATATATGGTCACACATCATTTATGGAATAGGCAGTTATTATTTTTAATTAAAATAGGTGAAATCATAACCCGAAGCTCTCGTAATTTGAATAATAACTTCAAAGTAAAGCAAAAACGAGCAACGGTTTTAATCATTGCGATCAACTAAAACGAGTTTTAAGATTAATGAATATCCCATTCATTATAACCCTGGGGCGCTCTCATTGGAGCTCGCACATTCATAATGAATGAATATCGCAATTAAATGTGCTCATTAATTGCAACATATAGATATGTTTAAAATATTACCACCACGGTATTACATATATGAAAATAGTACCCTGCGTAATAAGTATCAGTATTAATTACACTTGTTTACAGTGGCATATGAGATAATTTTATCAAAAGAATAGATGTTTTGACATTATGTATGCATTGTCGCTAAGTCACGAAGCCATTATTTTTAATTTATTAAATCTTTAAATTAATTAATTTTATTTAAATATAGCTCTACAGTCGAAAAGTGAAATAATACATTTCAACCTTTAGAAAGATGTTATAATAGTTTTTCTTAACGATGAGCGAATACAAATATAATGGGTTGATAGAAAATTTGGATGGTGTGTCAAAAGTTGGGCTTAATATAAAGTACACAGCTGGGGTTATTATGAATTTCCTTAAATTACTCAATCCCTTAAATTTATATTGATTTATGATTCAACCGAGCAGAAACATATCTTACCAAAGAGAATGGTATCCCCAAAAATATGTTGCCATGAAAATGTGTACTACCTCTTAAGTTTATTCTTACTTACTATTCTTACTTTGTACTATTCTTAAACTTATGTTGTGGAAAGGTATACTGTCATGACCGCTTAAGTTATGAAATAAGCGATAAACTATTTAACTTTGACTGTCTTCATTAGCTCTATAGGCAAAGTCCAGGTGAAGATGAACTCTTTGGTTGCTGGTTTTTACCATTTGTACTTTTAGCCGGGCAATATGCCGTCTGAGGAGAGAGAGCAAGTCACACCAGTCCACCGTTTTTCATTATAGCCGAAGAGCTTAAAAATTAACTATTGTCAACCTGTTACGTAAGTTCCGACAAACGGAATGATTTTTCTTTCATAAAATGCCTCTCAATTATGGATAATCCTTGCCATTCCGTCCCTCAAAACTAGTGATTACATATTTGCCTCCTACGTCTCCTGCACGACATCAAAGTACGAGCTCGTATACCAGCAACTCTAGAACATCAAAAACAAGTTTCAGCATCCGCTCGAATTGGAAATAAAGAACATTGTAAGATTTAAATGCAACAATTCACGAATTTAATGGAGTTACTGTTAAAATTTATCTTCACTTCTTGTTATTCATTTCAAACTCCCGTTCATTTAGCGCAGGTTTCAGAGCATCCCTGAATCAGAGCATCCTGCATCAGCGGATACCATTTTCGTAAGCGGGTAATCCAAATCAATCGCATATTATACTGAGGAAAAAGGCATATTAAGGACGTGGTCAGACTACTGAAATTAATAACAATATGGAACAAACCCATAGGACAATGAAAGTCACAGTGCAGAATAAAGTAATAGAATATAAGAGTAAAAATTTAGAACTAAAATTAGTTCTACACGTATGTAATTATTAAATATATATGGCAGTTCATGGTGTTCACGTAAAAAAATTCTGATCTTAAGTCCGCTGAAGGAGATTTATGATTTTCTCCAGGACAAGAAGTGTTAAAATATATTTTTAACAATAATTTCAATTGCAATAGAGATTACGGTAAATGTAAAAATGAAATCATTTGAGAACAAAAGTACTGGTTTTAAAGAATGGTGCTTTAAATAATTTATTTGATACTTAATTATGACGACGACGAATACACTTTCTCATTCTAAACCTCTTATTCACAACAAGTATTTTTTATTTTTATTCACCAGAAATGATCCTCCAGTTATTGAATCTATTTACTCTGGTGGCAATATTAAATGAGAAAGTAGAATAATTTAATGGGATTGAGAGTTCGAGGGTCAGGTGTATCCTCCACTCGTTTGGACATAATGATGAAGGAAAGAAGATTAAATGATGATGGGAGGAGGAAGGAAGTCAAAGTCGAGGAGGCGCAAGGTTAAGCGAGTGGAAACGCAGATGGCGTGAGGGGGAGGTCGGAGAGAAATATAGTACATGGAAAATGGATTGATGGACACCATTTTAGACATTTATTATAAAACTCTTAATAACATCTTCATAATTTACTCAAAAGGCGAAACACAATACGAGTCGCCAGAGTGCTTAGAAACCTCCAAGGGCGCCAGGGTGAGGGAGTGGAGGAAGAGTTTTCCGAGGACAGAGTCAGCGGGGGGCCCGTTGTAAGGTAGAAGGGTAGAGAGATTTTTAAAGAGAGACGGCCTCCTCTGTTTATCTGTAAAAGATTTTTTTCCTAATTTCCCATTTCGTCTCGAAAGATTGTGATGCTCAGAGGGAGCCATGGAACGCGTAGGGTGAATTTGTGTATTTATTCGAGGGAATAAATAGGGGACGCAGGAAGAGGACTGATGTAGAGGCAAGAAGGAGGGAGTAGGGGTGGAAGAGTTTTAGGGTTTGGTGGGATTGAATATGCTCTACAAAATCCGGGGGGAAAATTCATTTCTCAGGAAAAAATGTACATTTTTAAGCGAGAAATTTTATAAGGCTGGCGTATGAGAGATGAAACTCTCTTCGAGAATGAGAGGGTGGAGGGGGTCGACGCGAAAAAGAACGAGATGTTTAAGTAAAACGCGCGAGTTCCTTCCCTCAAAGACGAAATAAAAGAAAAAGCGTCGGCAAACGGCAGCCAGCTAGGAAGCAAATCGTCTGGGGTTGAAGGCGAAGGTCGAGAAAAATCCTGGAAGGTGACTAAATCTAATATTGCTTAACTCCCGAATGAGCTGTCGGAACTTAAAAGCATATGTTGCAATTGCCACTCCGTATCTGAAATGATAAAGCTGCACTTCGATTTGGGGAGCTGTGCATTTCCGTGATTCACAGCAAGGAATGACTGGGATCTCTCATTTCTGGTCTCTAGGCCACCAGGAAATGTTGTCACCGCGTTGCCGTTTCTTAGGCCCAACATTCAATTCCAACCGACGAGGAAGTAGGTGAGGGCTCCTTTTAAAGAAATGAACGCGCAAGTTTAGGAAATCTTTAGCCTTTGAGTGCGATCGAAACATTTTTTTCGTCATCCTAATATCTCATAGCGTTCAATATAAAATCACATTTCAGAACCTGTATTGTAATATTGTATGTATTAAAGGCAGGAGTGACATATTTTCCTTGCAAATCACCATAGTATAATGCTTCAACGTCCATCATGATAACTATTTAACAAACGGAAAATTCAATAGCACAGGCCCTATGACAAATGAAACTGACCAATGGTGGTTAGAATAAGTCACACCTCTGCGTAATTACTAATATTAAATGGTAAGATATTAAATTAGTCAATGATAAAAGATTCCGTGAGTCGTATGTATTAAAACAATAATCATGTACTAAATCGAGTTGATACCCCAATTTTTGCACTTTGATAGATTTCGCACCTGGACTCAAAGTTATAAAATTATTTATATATCGTGTAATAATCTGAAGTAATTTCATATATAATGTCGAAATTTTGATTTTTATATGTTAATTCTATCAAAAAAGTGCCCAGGGTCATCCTTGTCTAATATTCTCTGAAAATGATCAAATAAT
The DNA here is from genome assembly GCA_037158775.1 of Hetaerina titia. NCBI lineage: Eukaryota > Metazoa > Arthropoda > Insecta > Odonata > Calopterygidae > Hetaerina > Hetaerina titia. Next base: position 73,864,699 of record CM073775.1, on the reverse strand, counting down.
TATTTCATCAATTGTGCATATTTTTCTTAATTTTGTTAAAAATACGGGGTATATGATTCCAAGATTTACTGTATTAAACCTCTGAACTCTGAACAATTTTCTTCTTCATGAAATAGGTACTAGGTGCCTTCGGTTGCCTTGCCTAAAGGTCAAACCTCACTCTCAGTTTGTTTGGCGCGATTACGTTCTGAACTTAACCCTAGAGTCTATGTTATGAAATATCCTGCTTGAGTATCATACCGAGTGAAAGTGAGAAAACTTTCATGGCTTTTAGATTACTTTTGTTTAAGATGTAAGGGACCCGCATAGCCTACTGCCACGGGGCCACTTAATCTGATGAAGTACACTAAATCAGGCTCTTAAAATGAGCAAATTCTTTAATTTTGCACGCCTCTGTTGATAGAGATTTCGAATTTTCGCAAAGGTTAGCAGCCTAAAGACTTTGTCGTCGTTCAATCACTCAAAAGGGTTCACTTGTCTTTCAGCAATGCTGTTATGACAATATGGTTGCACAATCAATTGAGATAAAAAAAAATCCGTATTTAATTGTCACTGGCCTCTGGCGAAACCTCATCCAAACCGGACCGGAGGCTATTCATTTCACCCTATATCAACTAACTCAGATTTACAAGTCCTTTTTGAATATTCATTCTTTCAATTTTCATCTGCGCTCTTCATTGTCGACCAATGCAAATTTAGGCTCGAGCTGGAGTGCTTCCTTTACCGAGCAACGTTAAAAATTGATGAAAGGGTTTTCAACCGGCTGCCGTCATTTGGATAGGGGACACGGCGGACGGGGAGGAGGGGGGGGGAAGCGAAGCGACGTTAGTCGAGAGGTCACACCGCTTCTAATTGCTTCACAACTGGGTGTGTCCTCACTGTATTGGCAATAACTCGGGAATAAATATATTAAATAATGAACATTGCTCCCTTGCACAACCAACAGGATACCTTTTGAATTCCCTTATTTCCGCCGGCGCAGGTTTTTGCAAGCGGACATTTTTCTCATTTCGAGGGTGGGTAGATGCTCAATGGAAGGAGTGTAAGGAAGCGCTAATTAATTTTTTGTCGCGTAAAAGGACGTGTACGTAGAATGTCCTCCAACTCGCGGAAGGAAGTAAAATATTTGGTGGTTCATTTATTTTTTTTTCGGCACGGCGCGATGAGCGTATATCTGTGATTGGGGCTTGTGTTGGGGTCACCGCTTGGGAGTTGCATTGAAGAAGGCAACGGCGGAACGAAATACAGGGAGCGAGGGGGTGGCGGTCGGGGAGCAGGAGAGAGAGAGTAGAATATTAAACAAAGGAGAGACTTTTCATAAATGATGGATGGCGGAATTTGAATACTGGGGCTGGCTTCATTCGATTGACAATCTGATATCGCGGGGGTTTGGGGAAATAATGCACCGGGAAAAGACGCAACCCTCTTCCTCGTCCTCGTGCGCTGCGGTCCCTCACGGAAGAGTGGGTAACATAGTGAATCACGGGGACGGCATCAATAAAAAAGAGGGCCATTCATCGAGAAAACCAAACACTAAATAAATGAAAAGGGACGCCCACGAGCGCTTATTGAGATGGAGATCAAACATATGCGCATTTAGACAAAAAAAATGTGTGCGCATGCGGCAGCAGCCGCGAAAAGAACCAAAAGGACAATAATTATAAGGGATCGAGTCGGGGGAAATGTACGCGGAAGAGGTATCTGTCTGTTTTTCATCGCGTCTTTTATCAGGGTGGAGCCCCGCCGATTAATTCGCTCTGACTTTTCACCCTCTTGTGGTGTTGCCGAAAATACTGGAGGGGGAACTTTTATTTTTACGTACCGCACCGGATCCGTTTTGTGGGGTCAATTTTGGGCCAAAAAAATAATCATTCCGGTATTTGAGTCCTCCTTTCACGGGTGCCCTTTCATGCGTTCCGAGCACGGTCTGGGTTCTGCCTGTCGTTCTTGTGACGATGTCATGACGGGGCGTTTTTGAACGAAGAGATATGCATTTAAAAAATGCGTCATATTTCATTCCCCACGGTCAGATTCAAAGGGAGCGAGAGAAAGCGAGAGAGAGACAGAGGGGAAGAAATAAAAACTCTAAACATTTCTGCATGATACATTTTTGGGTGATTGCACGATGTAACTCATATGTGTTACTACCAATTTCATGTTGTTCTACCTACATTAGCGTTCGATTACTTGAGCACTTAATTCACTGAATCGCATTCAGAGCAAAGGATGAGTTTAAGCATATTATCATACCGCCCTAGGCCAACTATTTCGTTCTCGTGCCGGCCAGAAGTACCCGCAAGGCATTTGAACGGACTTTGCGTGCACCAATCCTCTGGGGGTCTGACTTATCCACTCTCCTCTCTCATCGCCCGAAAGTTTGAAAGCTGATTCCAGATTGGTGGACCCAGGGGTTTTATCCAGCTTTCACAAAGAAAAACTAAAACAAACAAAGCCAATGTTGTTTCGACATGATATATGATCTTGAATAGGTTTTCATCTCTTTTGCAACTACCTTTCACCCCATATTCCACTTTCCCCAGTCACATATTGAATAAAGATAGTCGGTACCTTTAAAAACTCCCTTCTCACCGACGTTCTTTTAGTTTTTTGCAATAGCAAATAACTGTGCGGTATATAATAAACTCTGGTTGCCACATGAGATATAAAGGCGGTCAACATTTGTTCGAAAAAAAATCCATCTCTTTCCTAAAAGTCAACATTTTCCGTTTAGAAACCATTAAATTTAAGTTCTTCTTAATTTCTTCTTAATTCGTAGGTTCTTAAGGTTAATTTCCTAAGAGGTGTTGTAAATTAATTGATCTCACCGTTTGTCAACATTTTTAATGACTTTGGGAATAGTAGCCTGAGTTATTTTGTGTTTAAAGTGTTATCAGCGAGTTTCATAGAGATAACTTGTTTTTTCCTCATTCTGATTCACTCTGTGCTGCTATGGTTAGGAACACCTCAACAAGAAACTGTGTTGTACTTTTACCCTTTTAATGTGTAATAAATTACCCCAATGCCAAATGAGCGGATACTCATTTTCATTAGAAATAAATTATCCTTCACTCGCTTCCATCCACCTATGTCTATAAAACAAACAAAGTTTTTGCCTCAGCTAGAAAATGATAATTATTAAGGAAGATTTAAAGTTATTTTTTTAAACTCACTATTTGTTAATTTTCTAAGCCATATTATATTTTATATTTCTAAGCCATAAAGGTTTTATTTTAAGGTTTAATTATATCGTGTAATGCTTTAATACGTACTATCCATCAAATTTACTACCAAGGTCATGTTTCTCGAAGTACCTTTTCCGAATCTCGAAAAATAGTTGCCAAGGTCGTAAATATAGTATTTTAGGTTCCAATGGAATATCTTAGGTTATAATGCAAGCTTTAAGTGGAGGGAAACTAAACTAAGAAAGGGTTGATCTACTGAGTTTGAATACGAGCGTAATATCAAACCGCCACAGGGCCAGTAGCAGTTAAGTACAAGGCTACAGAATTTATTGCACGAAGGGCCTAGCGTCAACCGACCAAAACACACATAAACAGAAAAATATTTTTTTGAGCTTTGTCGTTAGTTTTCAATTGTTTTAAAACAAGTGAGCAGAATAAACAAAACAGTGAGCAAAATTTAAATTGAAAACTATGGAACAAATAAAGTGCGCTATCATCGTACTCGTATTTAACTGTCTTTTGGCCACGGAATCAAAGAGAGAAAAACTAGGTACAAATATTTGAATGTTATTGAAATAAATCATGCAAATAAATTATTAATGAAATACTTTTGCGTCTCTATATTCCAATGGAAATGTTCTATTGTTGTATTAAAATTCAATAAGTTTACAATAACTTTTAAAAATACACGCTTTCGAAAATGAAGAGAAGTACCTTTCCGTGCGAAACTAGTAACCCTTCACATTCTATATGCATACTTTCAATGTCATCCTATGTTTTAATTAAATACGACCCTTTCAACAAATATATTATTTCATTAAAATAGCTTTGCAATTAATTTTAAGATATAGTATGAATGAGAAGGACTGGCAATCTAGTAAAATTAGAGGAAATTTAGAGCAAATGTATTGGATAAAACTGATATTGTTCCACACTGATATTCTTGAGATTTTTTTCGAATTTTTTTAAACCTAAACTACAACTTTGGTCTTGAAACGTTCTGTTATCGCCATCATCGATAATGTGCTATTAATGAGACAGAGATTTGGTTTACTTTGCATTCGTAATAAAATTAGAATCAGACGATTGTATGCCATAACCACTTCTAATGACTAAGATGAACAAAAACTTGTCCGATATACTACTCATTATTAGATAAATAACAAAACAAATCTCATAATCGTATGTCCCGGAGAACACTATTAAGCCGATGAAAATCAAATTTTTATCAGATGAGGGAAAATATTGACTTCATATTTTTCAAAAACTCACTTTTCTAGATAACCAAAGGTCGCCATTCAGTGCAATCACGGTGAACTTTACTTCAGCGTCCAGAAATCTGTGTACACTGCAGCTGGAACTCATTTTGCCATTTCCGCATTCAATTTCCTCAACCGTAACCTTCAATCCCGCCGAACGACCTATCACCTCATCACCTTCACTCACTGCCTTCATCCACCTTTAACTCTCCGTTTCAACCCCTTAGTCCCAGTAAATTCTCCTTTTTAAGCCTTATACCATCATTCCCCCTTCAGGCCTCCAACCGCTCCAACCTCATCTGGATATGCGCTTTTCGACGACTGACTCCCGCGGTGAAAAATTCATTCCCGACTCCTCGTCCACCTCTTACTCCCTTTCAATTTATTACGCGAGAGAACCGAGTGGCAGGCGCATTGAAAAGTACCTGCCGCGATAAAATGGCTCGCCGTTAGGAGGGGTGTTGGAAGATAGAAGTCGAATGCGCACGAATCGTCGTTATTGGAAGAGGGTGGGCGGGAAAATGGAGCAGAGTGGTTGAGGTGCGGGTTGGAGCGATCGCTTGGGAGAGGATAACGGAAACAGTGGGAAATATTAAATCGCTAAGGAAGAGGAGGGGGTTGGGAAAATAATTCACGAACAGTTAATTGTTAGGGGTCGAAACCGCTTTGGAGAATGCATGATCATTTCTCGGGACGGTGAAAGACTTCCTGTTTTGCCGAAGATAGCTATTAATGGGCAAAAATATACAAGCGCGCGCGTACGTGTATAAATTCACATGGAAATAGATATTAGGAAAAGGGATAGGAACATATATGAAGGATGAACACAGGAGAGGTGGGGAAGGCTGAATAAAACAGAATCACGAACGTAAAAATATTTCCTAGACTGGTCTTATATCTATTTCCATGTGAATTAATATTTGTTCGCCATATGGCGGAACTTCGTGTTTGAATGTGCGTGTGTATATTTTTTATAAAAAAAAATATATAATATATGCATATAAATATACACACCATTTTAGTGATAAGTATCATTATTCTAGAAACTTGCCTTTCGTGTTGTCCGACCAGAAAAACGAGCATCAATTGTTTATGTTATGGGGTGCGACCACCCAATGCCACGCATTACCTGACACCTGACTGTTAACTCAAAAGAGGCCAACATTTAAAAGAATAGCTTCGTAAAATATTAAATAATAATAGCAAAATAAATTGTATCACTATGATTTATATTTAACGAAATATTTGCCATTATTATCACATTTTAAATAAACATCTGTGGAACTCCAAAACATAGTTTCTTCCATAGTAATAAAATTAATCTTCAGTTTTTGATTGGCAAAAATGGAAAAGGTTTTAATTTCGAAGAATACTAAATTAGATTAAATAATCCATTAAATAGAAATGCATTCGTGAAATATTTTCTTGACTAAAAAGGTATGATAGTAAAATTCTAATTAATTTCGTCTGAATTAATGTTGTTTTAAAATTATTTTAATTCTTCTGTCCCCCTCCACGAAGTTTTCTGGGGTCCTGAAAAATGCAAAAGCAAATTGTGCTAAAATTTTGAACTTTTCATTAAAATTATATATTTTGTAGTATTCCCTGACAACCTCCAAAATGTTAATCTTTATCATCATAATAAATTGTAGAAAATGAACATTGAAAATTTTAATGGCTCCCAGAGGAAATTATTTTTCAGATGATAATTAATTCATGAATGAAGTAATTTTTCATCCTGCAGTTTTTTTTACAAATAAGCTTTTGCATTAACTACCTTTTTCTTAAAATTAGTTCACAATCCCCTTAAATGTTATCGAAACAAACACTCCTTTAAAATGAAAGTTTGTTCTATAATAAAATATGCTCAATTATCGCAATCATTATAAAGGTATACACCTTGACTCCAATATTCTTGGAATAGCGTTGGGACCGGTCTCATAAGTTGTTGTTTATTTATCGATGAACGAAATTATTAAATTTTTCTGTGGCCATTTCTATTACTAAAACAGTTCCTTAAGAAGGCACTAAAGATTCTCGGTCAAAATACCGCAAACGGTTATTTAAGCATTCTCATCTTCAGGCAACAAATTTTGTAACTGCCTTGGCTTTGAAAAAAATTTTCATGAGGTGTTACCAAAGTTAAATAATTTTGGAGTCTTTAATAGCATTTAACACACTAGCTAATCCAAGCCCTTCATTACAGACATAAAACGCATTGAGAAAGCTCTCTAAAATAGACGTGCAATTTCTTTTCTTCTCTCAGTTAATCCGAATTCATCGTGAAGAAAAAAGTTCTTGGGAAGTATAAAGCTTTAGTCATCTAAAGACACGGTGCAAGGTACTCTTAACGCGAAATGATATTACTCGTGGAATAACTATTCTTGGAGAAGTGACTGTTTAAAGGACCTCGATAATCTTCCCTTGGGACATATTCCTTTATTAATACAAAAAAATAAGAATTTTGCCTTTCTCCTTCTTCTTAAAACGTCCTCTTGCATTTAATGGTTAGGAATCTCACCGAAAAGATGAGTTGCTCTTCTCCAATTATTACATTAAGAGGTAAATTGCGGTAAAGATTTGAAAAATGTGGACTAGTAATGTTCTGAACATTATACACAATAATAGAATTTGCTTTGCATGTCATGTTTCAATAAAATGCAAACGCTAACGAGCCCCCGAAAATCATTCAAATCCAATTATTGGCAAATATATTCCACTCGGTTAGTCCGGTTCTTCAAAGAACATAAAAAAATACAAGGCGAGGTGATAAAGCAAAATTATCCCGCTGATAATAAAAACCAATCAGTAAACCATTGAATTCGAAGTTTATAGTGTCGTGTATGCATATTTGTATTTAAGATACCTGCCATGATGAAAGCTTTTTTGGTAAGCATTGTTAGATGCAGGGGGCCGAATTTTATTAGGCCGTGCCTGGGGAAATTTAAGAATAAGGCTAATTAAAAGAAAATAATGTTCGATTGTCAATGTAGTGAGCAGACAAAGTGTAATCCAGAGACTAAATGCAATCTTTGCCGGCCATGGCATACTATTATACTATTTACCGAAAATGGTCCTTCATATTCAGCTGAAATATTTAAGTCTTCATTAACTAATAAACGTAAATAACGTAGTTGCCATCAGCATCTTTTGTGTAGGTTTTTCAGAACTACCTTTCCATAAATATTAATACCTTGATACGAGAAAAGTGTTTCAAATAGAAGAGAGAAGCCATGATAGTAACGAAAAATGACACGAAAAGACTAAGTAACATGCAGTTTATGTCAAAAGTGGACTTGCTTGTATTGTGACAGTCAGTAAGGTTTAAAAGTTTCCAGAGAGTAAAAAAAAATGTAAACCCATGGCGTGATTGTAAATGAATTTGATAAACCTAGGTCTGATGTCATAAAATACAAGTAAGAAACTTTGTGCAGGAGAAATACTTTTCACACAAAGCCAAAAAAGTGAGAAAGAAATTTTAACATAAATTATAGCACCAAAAATATATATTTGCTGTGGATTATTTCTTTTAAAAAAATATTAAATGTAAAAGTGAAAGATGTCTTATGTGCATAATTATGTGACATATCCTTTATGTGACGACTATTTATTTAAATATTTCTTATATTCAGTGATGGATGAAAGTCGTTCAATGGGAAATGATTTGATCCTAAAGTAAGAATAAAGCAAATTTAGGAAACTAATAAGTAATTATCAATTTAATACAAGTGTAATGAAATATTTACTATTATGGAGAAACACCGGGAAAATATTCGTAATATCCCTTGTAAAAGAATCCAGTCGGGAAGAAAGGAAAACACATCATTTATGAATTAGAAATTTTATAATGATGTCGTTTTGGCAGTCGCTTGTAAGAAGACGCTGAATGACAATATCGTGGAGAGCTGTGGAATATCATTCGTATTGTATTACAAGATTTCTGACTGTTGCCTCTCTCCGCATGTGCAAGTTCCACATCAGGACTCGCTCCGCCTTTTGAGAAAACTAGCTTTCAGCCCGAAGGACGACAGGTGATCGAGGGTGAAAGCGAGCCGGAGTTGACCAGAGAGACAACCGGATGGTTTTTATAGAGCGAACACAGGAAGGGGTAACATTGAGGCAATACGCCCCCACGGCCACATTCGAACATGGCCTTCCTCGACTAAGCCGAAAACCCCCGCCATCTCCTTTTGTTTAGGCCCGCTGTGGACTATGGGCCGGAAGGATGACCGTGGCCTCCGTTCCGAGAAGTATCCTTCCCCGTGGCCTTACCGTCGGAATGCGGCCCTATTCCAGTCCAGAATGCGACATGGAGACAGACGGAGGGATGAGCAGAGTCCGGTAGTTGAGAGACTCTGTTTGCGCCAATTTTAAACCTTCATTATAATTCCTGCTCCATCTTCCCCCTCCCAACTCTCCTCCTCATCCGGAAATGGCCGACGCCGCCGCATACGCGTTTCGGGAGTCTGGCTGCGATGCACAACATTTCCTCCCAGGCGCTCCGAGAGTTTCTTCATCGTTCTATGGCGTCTGGGTTTTTGACCTCACGCTCCCGCCACCCCGAGTATAATCGTTACGCCCACTTCCTCAACGTCTTCTCTCTGATACTAGTCTAATATTTAAAATTTTGGCTAAACAACATTTGTGATTTTTGGTGAACAGGCGCGGGTTTTGTTTTAAAAAGTACTCGAGGAGAAATGCCGACAAATAAATTTGATCCACAATGGAAACATCCATGCGTCATGGATAAGATAGTTACTTGAAGTCTGGGGACTTCCTCTCACATAGGCTACAACCTGGAACTGTCTGAAAAATATTCCTGAGTACAAGTATTGTATACATGTGCAGTATACTCACGCAAATATGAATTCATTGCTAGGAACAAAATAGAAAGGGAAGTTTTCATTTTTAAGAGGACAAAGTAACTTTCTATATATTTCTAAAAAAATCAAAATGTATTCAGGTATATGGAAAAATAATATGAAAACAATGCTGATATTTTCTATTAGGACAATAACGGTCAATAATAGTCTACTACTCAGGATTTTCCATGATCTGGAGTAATTTCATGACTTGACTTTGACTTGCATTAAAACTAAGATACTCTATTTTTCAAATACTAGTAAAACAGTTAATGTTAAAATAAAAAAAGTCATGATTTATTAAAGTCTAATTAATCAATCAAGCAGTAAAACATTTGATATCGACGCAATTGCATGTAAATCTCATTTGGTAACAAATTATGTGACATATGGAGTAGTTTTTGCTATCATAAAATTAAAAAATGGCGTCTGAAAGTGTACTGATCATAATTTCCAAAAATAGAATAACGTGTCAAGATGTAAAGAAACCTTAATCATAGCAAAATAATTGGCATGCCGTGCCCACATTAATGCGGAAGCTCTCTGAAGCCATTCTGAAATTCAGCCGCGCTCCTCTTTTCTCGGTTATTTTCCGGCCAATACCAAATCATATTTTGACCCGAAATACGATCTTAATAGCCACTAGTTGATCATTTGAAGCCTTGGGTTCGTTCATGCATGAGTTCTCTTTGTCCCAAAATAAGAGCCCACATCCACAAACAAACATAAGGTCGAAAGACCTACGAAAATCATATGAATATTTTAAGTATTTTTAATTAAAATATCAGTCATAGGTATTTATCAGGCTCTAACAGCTGTTTGTTATTAGCTGGGAAATTTGAGCAGTGAATATAATTCACCCAGAGGCATAAGTAAAAATAACTAAAATAAAATTAACCTCTCGACTGGCATATTCTTTCCTATGTAAAATTTAGTCACGTAGAGCTTATTTCTATAAAATATATCAATTTAAATCATTAAAAATTTAAAAGATAAAATAAATCAATCAGAAAGGAGAGGCAATGCGAATTTGTATTAGGATAGGCACTAAGTGGTAAAGTCGATCATTTCAATTCATGCTCTATTCTAATCATTCAATTGTTTGCTGGTCGTAAATAATCCTATGCATCTCCTAATGGATTATTGTCAAACGAAGGATAAAAAGTTCAATAAAATATCCGTTGATATTAGGTTTTACCTGTGATATTTAATCCCTCTTGCAGTGTCAAAAGCAAATGAAATTTGTTGTTTTTTTGTAAAATTACATTGCCTGGAAATTGAATTATTATTGCAATATTACATGGAAATTTCCTTGCTATACTAATTTTTCCTTACTGATATCAAGGAAAATACATAAAAGGTGTACCTAAATACTTATACGTGCGTCAGTATTATTAATTTTTTCTTTCGTTAAAAGCATAATCCAATATCGATGAAAAATCCCTTAAAAAGGATGGGAAACAGAAAATATGTGGAATTTGAGGAAGGGTTCATATTAAAACAGGGTGTCAGGTTGTGTCTCGTTAGCTGAGGCCTGAAAGGAAGAAATGGTTTTATTCCAGCCTAGTCATTACATAGCCCGCTCAAAATAAAAAACTGCCTACCTAAGATTGTCTTCATTTACTCAGACCTTGCCGACACTTGAAACATTAAATGACAGTGCCTCTAACGATTTAAGTTTGGTTGCGACTCGGGAGATTAATACCATTCATTACCTCCCGGCATAGGACCAACCACATTGTGAACAAGATAAATAGGTTTATCATGTGGGACAAAATTTGTCTACTTTACCGCCCGTTTATTCTAGTTCATGATATGTGTAAATGAACAGTGTGAGGAATTCAATGATTGAAGGAACAAAAAAGGTGCTGCAAATAAAGGCGTTTATAATAAAAATTCATATGTAAATTTAAATATTTTCGTATTTCGCCTATAACATGTAAAGGAAATGCACCTAATAGAATCAATCTATTATATTTTTAGTTACTCATTCGTTTCACATTAGATGCGACTGAAAAAAGTATTGAAAGAAGAATTTTGATGAAATGATTTCCTACGCTCATTCTCAGAAACCAAGGGATGGAGATGACCTCGCCTCCCCCATGGACTATCATTACATGGTGTCTATCAACAATTTTTAAAGTAGGGTATGTCCAAATTAGGCATTTTTCAATGTTTATGGCCATACTTCTATTGTAAATTTTAACTGAATAATCCACTGTTGCTAAGGAGGCAGATCCCAATAGACTACATTTAGATGAACAATAAAAACAATACGTCATACCCATGACCGCCTGTAGATGGCTCCTTGCTCTTCCCTCGTCTACAATTTTCAATTTAAACTTGAAATAGCAGTTGAGGAAGATTCATTATATTTATATTTTAAATTGAATATTGAATCAATCACGTATTTGTATAGTAAAATTGAGTGTATTATTATTAGCAAATTTAGGTTAAACGTCAAATTCCATTTGGTTTTGCATGACTTCTGTCATTACATTTAGATAAAATCTTGAGAAAATGTAATATTTATCTAATAAACGGCAATTCTCTCAAAGTTCACGATAAAAAATAATAAATTTCTAGGAAAGGGCAATGAAAACCACAAAGAGCTAAGTGTTAATATGTTATGCAAACAACACGGTATTGGATTACAAGGTCACTATTAACTGGAGTTCTACTACACTGGAAATCCAGGAATATCTTCCATGTTTCCAGCCGGGGCCGAGTAGCAACGGTTTTTCCCTTTCCATTGCAGCGACGCTTTTCTACTAGAGATTAGAAAAGGAGAATGCGCATTGAATGAAATGCTTTCATTAGCTACGCTCTCCTCTTACACCGGAGATAATTAGATTCTCGTCATGAAATTCGTAATTACAGACCTGTTTTGAACTTGAGGCCAAGGCACTCTTTCGACAGGAGAAAAAAAAATTAACAATTGCCCAGAGGAATGCTTGTAGTCACTCAGAATGCATTTATTCCAGAGCGCTAATTTGGTTCCTGTCTAATTAGTGTTCCAATTCGTTAACACGGAGGTTTGACTTCTTGAAACGAAGCAAAAACTAGATGACGCCGGAATGACAGGTACTCTATACACGCGAAAAATATGTTTGCGTCTCAGTTTGAATGATGCTGCTGTTTCTCTTGCTGTGCGGCATTTATGAAGCAAAAGAGGAGAAGCAAAAACCAAATTACTCTTCTTTCCCAGTGATATGTATGGACTCGTCTTCGTTTCTAGTTAACGACCGTAATAGAAAACGGTTGGCTCACACGCCTTAAAATAAAAACAAATTTTTAAATATAAGGTTTCCCACAGGAATAGACAGTGTTCTTCTTGCGGCTAAATAATGACAATTAAAATGTAAACAAGAGACCACGCATGGGAATGATTTGTGCGAGCTGATGAAGCCGGCACATGGATTTCCACGGCTTCCGATGGATTATTGAATCCTTCATTTCGTTTGCTCTCAGCTAATTATCTTTTCTTTTTTCGAAATCTTTTACAGCGCTGGCATTGGATCATGTTTCGAAGTTTTGAGTCACTAAAATAATTAGATTGGCCTTAATTTGCGTCACCAGGCCAAAATTTATCAGCAAGGGGACGAGGGACTCTACATACTTTCACTCGAACGAGAGAAAGTGTTAATTGTTACGCTCTGGGAAGTTTCACAATGAGACTTATGGTTCTGTGATACGACAAATTTCGAAGCATTCTGTAGGAGATTATATTGTTTTACACCAACTATGCACATAAAATAATCTGTTGGTTGATTTTTCAAACTCTCGGTAGCATAATTGATTATAGGTTGAAAGAGGACTTAAACAATTCAGTTTATTCGTCTGGATGGAGTAATACATTAGTTATAACGTTTGACCACATGTGTGACCACATGTGACCACATTTGACCACATCGGGTTCAATTCTAAGGGAAAGACAATTAAAATCGCTAAAATTTAAGGGTACAGTTTTAAATTATGTTGGTACCAGATTTATCTCAAAAGGGCTGAATTGAATGGATTTAAATGACTTCCTATCCTAAACTGTATATTGCCAAAACTACTGACACACGAGATGAGATCATGCAAAGGATTTCGCTGGGGATAATTTCATGGTTGTAAATATGTTTAGCTTCCTTCCCCGTCAGAGGTTCTTTTTGAACCGGAGGAGAAATATTGTCAGCAAAAGTAGACAGGGCGAGGAAAAAACACAACCTCAAACGAGAGATGAGATTCTTGCTAAAACTTAGCTAAAATGGATTAACTATAGGCGAGTACTCTTTGGTTTCTCTATATAGTCGAGGTGTAGCTCTGTAAGCATTCGCTAAAAACAACAATTGTCCTAACATATTCGACATAGTACCTATTTCGCCTAATCTCTTCAAGGCTAATGGCACTGGCTTGATGGCACTGGAAAGTCAAATTCTTTGCCCCAGTCTCGAATGCATTAATGTACTATATGTATAATTGTTCTAAATACGCTATTTGCCTTGATATTTGAAATTAAAGTATTTACTATCACTACCGTTAAAATTTAATGAAGTATGTTTAGTTTTAACACTTTCTCTATCTGACTTTAAAAAACTTTATTTTTGCAAGAAATAGATTAAATGTTTCTTTCAAACAACAATATATGTGAAATTTTGCCCTTAGAAAGAGAAATAAATTATCATTAGAACTTGTTTTTTTAAAGCGTACAAGCCAAATATTTTTATAACGTTTTCAATTAACCGAAGTATTAGAGCCACTAATATTTAGCTCGTTTCATTAAATCATTGTCATGAAAAACTTTTATACTGTTCATCTGCAATATATTGTGAAACAGCATCATGAAATTTCCCCATATCCGCTCAAGTTTTACGGCTAAATGTTAGAGATAGCCAATTTTCAAGTAGTTATAATGGAGTACGTATTTTAAGGTTCGTTTTAAGGTTAAGAATCGTTGCACCAAAAATATAGTACATCTGGCAAACATCTCAAAACAGTTCCCGGGAGGGCATCATAGGTTTGATGATGTATCAGAAAAAATTATGAGAATAACCGTAATTCTACCTGTTAGCGCACGAAGGCGAGGAAGAATATCATATCGTGCCGGTAACATCTGAAAATGTGTATTGATGATTCAATCACAATTAAACTACACTGCCCTTCATGGCATCGGTCACAAATATGTTTCAAAATTTATGTGTATTGCAAAGAATATACGAGGGTATTAGTCAATTGAGCATAATTTTTAGCGTAGAGTTCACTGCTAACGCTTGTAACGTTTTGCTCTTCAATTTTGGTAAATTTTATCCAACATACCCCCATCGAAATTGTCATGTCTCCATTGAAATCGTTTATAACTTAATTTAAAATTTGATAAAATCAAAATTATTTGTAAAAAAAGCATTCGATGAATATCCCAATAATACTACGCTATATTGTGACACGGCATTTTTAAAATCTCTGCTATTGTGTTTATTATAATTAATCAATTTAAAAAGTGAAATATCATTTCATCACATGATATATCTGTGGATAAGTATTAATTTTTTAATACCATTAATCAATTAATTAATAAGTACTATTCGGACGTTTTTACAACGATCACGTAACGTGCTTTCACTCTTTACCATACAAAATGGATCTTTTAATTTCTTTCCAGCTCTGCACTGACAAACCAAGACTGCATTTGCATGACAGCCAGCTAATTACCATTTCGCAATCGCAAGTGATGCTATTCCGGTCTGCTATTTTCCCTTATGAATATTTCAAGATTTATTCTGTCCGTATGATTTATGAACTACTAAATATAATGCTTGCTCACCATCGATGTCATAAATGCGACGAGCACGCTATCTCTGAGTTGTAATTTAATGTTAACTCCGTCATTAAATACCAAATGATGTCGTCAATAAGATATCACGGTTAGTAAATAGATAAATTATGCATGAGAAACGTGATTATGCAGTCTGAATTGCTGATCGTAATCACTGCGTCTCCCTCTCGTGTACGAAATGCTGCTTGCATCTCCGCTACTTTTTTCTTTCAAATTTCTGGGTTGTAGATCGATGGTAGTTAAGGCCACCGTTATGGAATTAGGCATAAGGATGATCGCTACCTCATCTGCTCTTAGCCCATTATTGGGTAGAAAAAGATTATACTTCAACTTACGTCATTTCTCAGTCCGTACGACTTATATAATGACGTAAAGAGATATACATTTTGTTTATATGCATCTGTACTTGCAACCAAAATATACAAAGTGATAGTGATGGATTTCGTTGATATATGAATATTGTTCTGGTGTCATCTACTGGTCCGATTCATTAACAGTGAAATCCCAATTTTAATTTTCCCACCATTTGACTACATGTAATTTTAAAAATCATGTAAAATAAACTTCCATTTAAAAGTTCAGTGTAAATCATCAGGATGTGCAGAAGCCTAGAAAAATTACTTAAAGCATTCTAGAAATCAAAATAAAAATCCTAAGTCATGCGTAAAGTTCCAGCATTTTTCCAATTTGATTACATTAAAAAATATTATCCGCCAAAGGTGTTTAATAATGTTTATGAAAAAATTACTTAATCTTTAAAATGCTTGTCTACTTGTGACATCATCTGGCAATTAAACCTTATTAAAACTTTCGCTAACTTTTAGTTAACAAATCATATATGTTAATTTTGGGAGAAACAATGACTTAACGACTGAATTCTCTGTTCACTAAAGATATAACTAGTTCCTTTTGTTCGATTAAAAGGTTTTCATTGTTGTCGTGAACAATAAAATAATAACCTTTACTTAAATCGTGTTAAAATTACACTGATTGCGCTTTACTGGTGATGTTACAACCGGTTTGGATGTGACGACGTAATCCTTATATAAATTAAACCTTGAGCAACCAACGATTAAATTGGAGTACAGGAAAGAATGAAATGCACTCGTCTTTAAAAAAACTGAATTAATCCGATGCACAAATTTGAGTCTAGATGTCATTTTACGTTTTCCAGCTTTGAAAAATCCCTAGAAAATAACGATCACCAACTAAATAGTTGCGCTTATTTTATCTTGGCCTAATGGTATGGTCTTTATTATGGAGTATATATCCTATTAGATAAAGACCTTCTATACTGGGTCGGGTTCACTTCCTGTGAATGTGGACACGTCCAGAAACAATATGTGGATTTTTCCAGAAGTTATATCCGGTACACAAAAAGGGACCTCTAACTTATTTCACTCACCACAGGGCTTAGCAAAAGATGAACTCTACAGTCAATACCATAATAAACTTCAGAGTTTTTACTAGAGAAAGAGTTAAAAATTTACTGATAAATATCGAATACCTAATATCCATTCCCTAAACATTTGAGTGAGTATGAAATTTACATTGTTTCAAGAAATAAGTATATTCGATGAAAGTTTTTCTTTTTTTATGTTCCATTATATTCTATTATTATTATATACGATATTAAGCCCAATTCAAATTGTAACACCAGATGGTTTCACTTAGAACGCCTAGTCAAATGACAACCATATGATTGTCGTAGGACTTCGGGCTTGGTTAAAAAATTCTTTGCAACGAATGACAAGAGATGTGTGATCCCACCGTATGCTTATACTACTTATGTGTATATAGTATATGCATATATTTTATAAATTTTATACCTTGTATAATATGTATATGACAATCGGTTAAATGGAAGAAGGGACCATTAAGTCTCAATTTCGCCCAAATTAAGTCCTTTATCTATCTATCTATCTCATAAGCCGGGCGATACTTGTAAGAATTGCGAGTTTGAAAGACTAAATGAAAAGCAAAATTATGAGTATTATAAATAGTCGTAGGCCTATAAAATAGATATGGCAAATACGCCTTAATAAATTGTGCAGATATCCTGTTATTTCTTGCTATTATTTATAAATATTTTAACAACATTAATTTCACACAACTCTTTTGAGGAATTTTTAAAACTTAATTTCTATTTTTTAAGTAATTTTATGGATATAAATTTTTAATAAAAATTTTAGCATAAATCCCGTGACGTTAACATCACCATATTTTCTGACGCAAGCTATTTATCATTAATTCAATAAAATATAAGCTTGTATTAAAAATTTCGAAAAAAACAGAAGAATGTCTTCGAAAAGCACAATGAAAACAATTATTTCCAAGATAACGAAGTGTAAATCACGGAGCGCCATAAAATTCACGTTCACAGCGGCTCTTATCGCTCCCAAGGCCTAAGAAAACACTCAAAAGAATGCCCATTAAAGGAAAACTCAGGAACCCACTGCACCTATTCTGGTTATTGATAATTTAATAAAAAATATATTTTAAATGTGGTGATTCATCCTAGAAGATTTTTTTAACTGTGGTATATAATATAATTGTCACAGTACATGGCCATTTGGAACCAACATTAACGCATGCACGTGATAACTGAGTTTAGATTCTCCATTGATAGTGTCTATGTCGTCAGAATTAGATTATCGACTATTTTAACCTAGAAATACGTTCCTGAATATACTCCTGTATACTTCCACACATTAAAAAGAAAAAGGACGTCGAAGAAAAAAAGGAGGATTTATATGTGGAAAAATCATATTCCGGGTTCCATTATTTGTCTGAAATAATTATGGCCCTAATTTTTCATTAGCACAAGGGAATATCATAAGCATTTACAGCTATCACTCCACTACTTCAAGCTTTGCAGCGAGAACTCACTCCGCATCGACAATGTAACGACTTTTACACACACTGGATTTTTGCACAAGGGGGCCGAGCCCTTATGTTGTATGTAAAAGTTGCCGTTGGAATCCACTCGGATTGACGACGCGCGAAAAATAGATGCGCTTTTGTTTTCTATCCACCGCAGGCAGGCGGATGAGAGTAACTAGTCCAGCCGTTCGCCTTTCTCGTGTTGTCTGTAACACTAGCCGCGAGGCACTTCTAAGCATTCAAAGTGGAGGTCAGCGGGCCACATGAGGCAATAAAAGGCGAACGAACTTTTCACTCCTGACAATAATCCGAGATGAAACAACACCAACTGCCAAATTTTGAATTTTTCAAATTTTATCAGATATGTATTATTTCATCAATTTATCATATTTGCGGGTTAGAGTTGACACTAAAATTCCACAGAATTGCATTTTTTTGCAACTATTTGTTCATTAATATGCTAACTGCATGTCTAACGACAAAAATATCCCACTACAGGGTATTGATCAAATTCGTGCACACGGTCAATACAAGGGTTGACAAAAATGTCTCAAGGGCATGAAGTTATCTGTAAGTATAGATCTTCTAAGTGTAGCTCAATTCAATCAATTAAACGGGAAAGCCCACACCTAAATACATGGAGTAGACCAACTTTATCATTAGAGAAAAGTCTGATGAGTAACTTTAATTTACCACGATTACTCACTCATTTAAAAAGTTGCATTTCAGACCACACAGTATGTTAAACATACTTGCTTAGTACTTTATCTAGTACATTTGGGTTGTAAACTGATATTTTGTACGCAGTCGTTGGATGGAGAATCTCGCCGTAAAATAGGAAAAGTTGTGCGTTTATGCAGCGATATAAGTTCAATGCTTAAAGCTTCTCTAAGAATGATGTTATACGAAGGATGATTATGGTAAGAGATGTCTTCAATTACGGCTTTTACTGAGACACAAGCGCATATTAGGTAAATTAGGTAGGTTGGTAAATAAGATATTTTATGCGTTGAAACATGGTTAAATGCATACATATTTTCTTTACGACTGGAATAAAATTTTGAATTTACTTTGTGGCATTTGATATTGCGTGAATGCTTAAATTTTCAACAGGGAAAACGGAGAAATTTCATTTTAAAGCATCCGTTTCGAGAGCTATAAATAAAAATGAGCGTGTAGCCACCTCCAGACGACTTGGACGGGGGCATAAATCATTCGCCACGCCCAGGGATTTGTGCACTCGGACTGAACCTCAAACCTTTCGGCTTTTCATTCACGGAGGCTGGAGGCGAAATGCCTTCGCAATTGATGCGATGCAACATGGCACTGGAACGGGCACTGGGCATTCCATTTGCCCCGGTAGTACGCCCCAGAATCCGATTCGGGCGGCAGGAATGAATTATAAAAAAAAGAGAGGAAGAAATAAGAAAAAGATCTTCTCTGCTCTTTCACCCGAACTTTTCCGCCGGACCCCTCGGTCCCGACGACTGCTCTTCGACCAAGCCACGATTAAAATTTCCCTTTGTGGAAGGACATTCTCACGGATTTCACGGTCATCGAATCGACACTGCGTGCTTGCAATTCCTTTACGTGTGCCCTCCACGCAGTCCACCCGGCCACGGATTTTTCTTCCCCTTTCTTCACCCTCGTAAATATTTCAAGTAGAGGGTTTAGGTTGGGGGATCAAGGAGATCGTGGATGCGAAAGAGAGGCGAGTGGAAAGGCGGAGCTCCGCGCTGCACTTACCTTTCTGAACTGGGCTTGGGTTCCGGGGAAAACGTCCGGGCTTATTAGGATTCCAACCGGGACGTCGGCGCACCTCTCCAACTCCGTCCGATGCAGTCGGAAGAACAGACGGCGCATCCTCACTCCCTACCCTTTTTGCGTAGATGGCTTTGAGCTTTTCCTGCTCACGAGGTCCGACAGCGATCTAAGGTGGTTTTCCATTTCACTTCGGGAAAAGGCTTTCACGTTAGGTGAACCTCCTTTTACGTCAGCCGCTGCTCACCTGTGTGAGAATTTAGCCGATTAATACATTTTAAATGTTTATGTCAACATAAACTCTCAAAAAAATCTAAATAAATTTTTATGTTAACAGATATACATGTTTATTTTTAATAATATTATGGGCATCATGGAATGTACACGGTGTACGGCATTTGTCGGTCAGTGATTGAAATATTTATTCCTTAGATTATTAATTAGAGATTGATTTACGTCATAATTTGTCCAAAATAATGTTTTCAGACCCGTAAATCAGTCATAAAGAGAAATAACCGAACAAATTTACCAATGAGACGACAGTTTAATTCATTCTGACATCATAACTATATTGTTAAACTAGCATAATATTTGAAGAATAACAGAAAAACATGGAACAAGTGTCGTTAATTTATTTTATTTTGATAATGATCCCGCTATGTTAGTGCAAGCACCGGGCAATTATGTTTGGCAAGAAATGTTAATGAATGCAATTTATGTTTCATGATGAGAAAAAGGATACTCATGACAATTAGTTGATAACAATGCAAATTAAATGAAAAAGAACCCACATGACAATCGTTCACTACTGAAACCAATGGATTGAGGCTAAATAGAAATTAAAACGAAGAGAATGAGATGACGGATTATAAACTGAAATATCTATATGAAAGTGGAGAATAGGTTTGAATGTATTAAATATCAAATATTGATGTCAAACAACATTATTATTTATCCATAATGAACGATACTGTCAATGCTATTAATTCTTCTATGAATCATAATATGATCGGAATCAAAGGGATAGCGACATACAGGAGCTGGTTTAGCAGAAAAAATAATTTTATTTCTGTTACTTACTAGTTACTTCGTAATGAATTTATAAATTAGGAACGTCTCAAGGTATTTCTTTTAAACACACCCGAGCTATCCCGAGTAACAGACTATAAAACACTAATAGGGGAAAAAAAACGTACATAGCGTATTTTTAGCGCCAGGGGAGATAGATGGAACAAACGGAACGGAAATAGTGAAAGAATATATTAAACATTCACGAAAAAATACATGATAAGGGTTACAACCATTAAGTGGATGCTACAAGAGGCGATCAAAAATTCCATCTTTTGAAGAACTAAAGTGCGTACCACAGATAAAAAGAATGAGAAGTAGAGAGAAAGGGAACGCGATATAGGAGAGATGCGAACGTGCTGACGAGGGAAGAAAGACTGAATGAGAAAGGGGAGATGATTATCGACGCTCTCACCCCCCTTGCTCCACCCGTCGCACTCTTTCCCCCTCTTCCGTCCCTCTTCAACCACCCTTCCAACTCCTCCACACACTACCCATCACTCCTCCTTTGTCCCTCCTAGCGCGAAATTCTTCGAAAGATTCCCACCGCAAAGTGGGAGATAGGGCACACACTCACAGGCTAAGAATTCTCCGAAAAATACGCAAAAAAGGTCTGCTTTTTAATTATGACGCAGCGCTTTCTTTATTTTCGTATCTCCCTCCCCCATTAAAAAAAAACTAACACCATCTTACACCAAACACCTTGAAGAGCTGTAAAGAAAAAAAAAGACTACACACACAAATATCTGAGTCGGTGTGGGTGTGTTTAGGAATAAATGGGAGTGAGAATGAAATGGAGAGGGTGAGTTTCTGTGTCTCACCGCCTCTCCCTACCTATTTCTCTCCTCCGTCCTGATTTTTTTTGAAGGCGACACAAAGGGTTATGGGCCCTTTCCCTCGCTTCCCTTGCTCGCTCATCGTGGAAACTCTCTCGGTTTTTCTTTGTCCTCCCATCCTACTCTTTTCAGGTCGCGAAACATTTCATGTGCTACGTTGTTCGTCCCCACCGCTCTCCCTTTGTGTTCCTCCCACCGAATATGCCCACCTTTCCCTATCCATACCCCAAATCCTCTTCCTTTCCCTCTCGCCCATTCCCTCACGCCGACCACCCTCCCGTTGTCCCCCTCGACTCTCGCGGCATCGCCGCTATCCCCTGCCATTCCTCTCCCTCCCACCCTGATCGTGCACCCACTGAGCCGGTGGTGTCGACGGAGTGAGCCTGGGCCACGTCGGTATTGGCAATCCGAACTCCGGAACGTGTTACTTTTAAAGTCACGGGTGGCGGTAGGAGCGTGGTGAGTTCGCGTTATCTTCCGCACACGGGTGCCGACGTGCTTTCACGAGGTGATCCCGAGCGCCTTCTTGCCTCCTCGGCGAACATCCGACGAACATACTTAAAGCTTTTGAGGGATCTCCCGGAATTCCTCCCGTTTCATACTGAGCAAAAGATTAGGTGGTACGAACATGAAACTCAAACACGCTAGGGAAAGACGGTTCTCGGGAAGACTTCCCGGTGGGAAAATTTTGTTTTTGTTTGAACAGGTTGGTATACTCAAATTTAAACTAGCGAGTGGAATAGATGTACTTTGTCCGTGTTTTTAATAAAATGAAATTGGGCACATTGACGATCAAAACTATTACCAGGCATGGGCCTTATTTCACATTTTCCTTCTCCAACGAAACAATTAAATAGGTTATTAGGCAAAGAGTAGGATTTTTGAAACCAATGCTTCAGTTCATAAGACATGAGTCGTAAAACTTTCATAAGGGAAACTTACTGCCAAATGATTTAATGTCTTAATTCATATGTTTTTCGGAATATTTCATATATTTCATACTCTACGGATTTCAAACTCTTTAGGTATACACGTGGCGATTTTGCAGTCAAACAAAGGGGGAGATTCGGCCCCTTTGGGAAACAAACACATTCGAGACCTGGACCAGAAATTAACTGCGACTGAAAAACAGCATTAAACATCAGCATAAACATCCAGCTATCCACCAAAAAAGGTGTGTGGCAGGGGATTAAAGCACCTAGTGGGAAGGGTAGGAGATAAGAGAGGATATGAGGGAGCAAGAGGAAATCGAAATATACGAGTATTTAGTATCATCGAATGAAAAACAACACTTCATCAAAAGTACATTAAAGAAGCGGTAAAATAACCAAAACACAAGCACAACTCCAAAGGAAAAGACAT
Source organism: Hetaerina titia (assembly GCA_037158775.1). Lineage (NCBI taxonomy): Eukaryota > Metazoa > Arthropoda > Insecta > Odonata > Calopterygidae > Hetaerina > Hetaerina titia. The sequence goes on along the minus strand of CM073775.1, from coordinate 73,841,668 downwards.
ATACCAAGCATCCACAGTCTGGAAAAGAGAGAAAATCTTTAGAAATTCGAAAAGGATCATTACAACGATCAATCAATCAGATTAACCGGTATTCCAACACCGCTGCAACCTATGTAGAGTCCGTTCTTTTCTACCGTCCCCGAAGAGGATATGTTCTTAAAATTGAAGTTCGGGGTCACTGTTTTGTTACATAGCTTTTTTCTTGTTATTCTTATGTGATGAATAACAAGAAATATGAAATGAATAAATGAAATCGCCGAAATAAATGCTTTTAACAATGAAAAAATCAATGCTACAAGTCACTTTCACCTGAAGTCACTTCCAGAAGAGGTTATGAAACTTTTGTGAACTGCGAAAACGTGCACATTCAAACACGGAATCCCGCCATACGGCGAAAAAATATTCTTTCACATAGAAATAGAGATAAGGAAATGGGAAAGGAACACACATGTATTTGAATGAATGTGTATTTGGCCAATGTGGCTCGTCTCTTCTTCCGGGTATGCGTGCCATGAAACGCACCGTTCCTATCCTTTATGATGTTGTATGCTTGCTAACCTACTGTCCATTCCTCTCTTGTGTTTGCTTATTTCTCTCCTTTGGTGGGTGTAACAGCTCCCTAACACCATCTCCTGGGCAATGAATCGGAGCACTTTGGCGCTTTATAAGATCACAGATTTCAGTTTAAAGTACATTTTCTCGATAGCTCAAGTGGTTAGAGCATCCGCCCGGCAAGTGGAGAGATCTGATGTTCAAGTCCCGGTCGAGGGAAATATTTTTGCATTTGTGATCTGCTCAAATCCGTCTTCCCCGCCTCTTTTGTGTTCGTCCTTTAGGTGTGTTCCTTTCCCATTTCCTTATCTCTATTTCTATGTGTTTTTTATTTAACTGTGGTGTGTATGTGATTAAGGTGATGTGAGGGTAATTTAACTTAAAAAAATTCATTTCCGACAAAGGGGCAGATTCGGCACCTACGAATGATTGCATGAAGGTTAGTGAATTAATTTCTATTGCACGATGTATCACAACTGTGGTCATAATTTAATTTACTGGAGTAGCAGAGAACAATATTGAACTTTTTATCCCGAATAATGTGGGTGGCGGTAGTCCAAGGGGTAGAGCGTTGGACTAGAGGCAGGAGGGCCCGGGTTCGCGACAAGACAATTTGGACTACTGCAGCTCCACCCAAGCTATGTGATTTTTGTGTACCAGATCTTCCTGGGCACAGGGAAAGGAACTGGCCTTCCTACCCTGATGCGTGAATATTCAAACGCCGTCGGGTTTAGTACTGGGTTAACTCTACCCACACCTACAAAACCAACCTTCGGGTTGATTACTATATTTATGGTTATTTTTATCTCAATTAATAATTAAAATGCTCTACTTACATTTCCTATCCATCGGAATGCCCATATCTCTAAGACTACGGCGAGGGATCTGCTTCATATGTCATTATAATTGTGTTACGGAAATTGTGGTACTATGGTCCCGTTCGACCCAGTGGGAAAATGCCCGAAATATATATATATATATATATGTATATATAATATATATATATATATAAGTAGTCTGACCTGAAGAAGGCCTCGGAGTAAGCCGAAAGCTTAAATCATCTACAGTGTGTGTCCTTTTACGTGTTTTCTGTTTTATTCTGTGTTTATTGTGCCGCCCAAAAGTTATATTGCTCTCGTGAGTACTTCCGCATAATCGATATATATATATATATATGATGTGTATGTATATATATATATATATAATGTATGAAAACTCATACATTATATTTCATCACATGTTCAAAGAAAATTAATAATTGTTTTTTAAGTTAATGCTGACGCTTTATTTCTCATTTACCTGATTTTAATCCAACCCATTCATTTGGTGATGTGAAAATGACCCCATTAATTGAATGAACTTCATAATAAAAATTTAACCACGTAAACATTGTTTTCAGTAAACATTTAAGTTACGAGAACTCACATACTAGTAACAGAAATCGGAGGACATAAAATTGAAAAATGGGTGCCACAGAGACTGCGGACAATGATAAGAAAACTCCGATCTCTCTTTCGTGGGAGAACGTGGAATTATTTTTTATTGGAATCCGAAATAGCGACCTCTTACTTCACACACCCCGAAATGTCCGTGGAAGTACAGACGTGAGTGCACAGCCTCATCCCAGTGCAATACACTCACGGTGTAAAAGAAAGGATGTAGGTAGCGTCGGTGCTTCCGGAAGAAAACAATGAAAAGGAAGCTAAGACTCAGTATACACATGCCACGGTAGGATCTTGAAAAACACAGAAAAATTATTAATTTTTATTTTCTTGAAAAAAATAAATTTATATTTTAGCTAGCACAGCCAATTGAATGCATTAATTTCTCCATTTTTAACTAAATACTACGTAGGATATTATTGGAATGCAATCTTTCCCTTACACATCAGTAGTATATGTCAGTATCCACAATAGTACACATCACTATCCACTTATCTATCTTATCCACTTAACCAATAAATAAGAACAAAACGCACGATTGGTCTCTCATTAAAATCACCCATAAGAAGTTTAAAATAATTGAGAAGGTTCAAATATTTTGTTAAAATGCCTAACCCGGCCGAATTCTGTGGCTAAGGGGCGACGTCCTCGCCCCCATCGAATCCGAAAAGGTTCGGAGTGTCCATATTGGTATTAATCTTTTTGATATAATGTAAAATGATAAAATCTGAATACGTTTATTACAAATGGGAAATGTAATTACAGCTGTCTAATAAATTTGGCACAATTAGTCATTTTCAAACAGTTTTAACAGATACATACGTATTTATTCAAGAAACTTTTGCCAATAGCTTGAGAATTTCTGGATGTCCAAACGCCAATATTTGCAGTATTCATATTCTAAACTAAAAACTCGCCGCATTATTCGTCCGTAGGAAATGTTGCATAAAAATATTTCCAAAGCGAAAATCGTTAATTTTCAGATAAAAAAAATTTAAGTATGGGAGATCAGTTAAAAAAAATCGCAAACCCTTTTGAACAGTATTGCAGCGTGAGCACTGAAAATATAATTTAATTCCACCTTGTCATTTCGTCTTGATTCATGAGAGGAATAAAAAAAAGGAGAAGATCGCCGAGAAGAGGCGACGAAAGGAGGAGGAAATTTGGAGAGGGAGGGCGCGGGGTGAATGGTTGGCGGTGGCGTGTGTCATGTGTACATGCTATATAAAAACTTCCTCCTCCCTCCACGTGCCGCAACAACACTCATTCCTCGAGAGTGAGGAGTCTTGGCGTGGCGTGGAAGGCGATTCCACCCAGAGCCCACTCTAATCCCCTTCATAATTTAGTGCGAGCTGCAGATAGAAATGGGGCGGGGCAGTGAGAAGAACTGCCGGGGTTGAGGGGGAGGCGGGACCACTTGACCTCACCTTCTTCCCTCTTCTCCCCTCCAACCTTTCCTTCCGTGCACCGACTCCAACCCGCCGACTACCCCTGGAACGTGAGCTTTGGCAGATATGTATCACTGAAAGAGGGAGAGGGAGGGACGGAGAGAGAGACGGAGTAAGCGTGGGTCGTTCGCGGGAAGCGCTTGAGCGGAAACAAACGCCTTCGCTCCGTGGGGGGTTCCGTCGCAACGAGAGGAGATAAAAACCCACAGCCTCCGCGTCTCCTTTCCATTCCCTTCATTTTTCTCTCTCGCCTCCTCCCTGACCCATTCGAACCTTCTCGGCTTTCTTCTCCCATTTCACCCGCCTCCTCTTATCCTCGTCATCTAACCCTACCGTTTGTCGAGGCGGGGAGGGGGTCCCAAACGCGTTCCGCCAGGGGGTTTCGACTTTCGTCCCCGTCCGATTGGGACCAAGGAGTTTTCCCCCTCGCCGAATCACCGTCGGTGATTCTGCGATGGCTCTCCTTAAAATCGGAAGTGCTGATCCGGTCGTCGGCCGTTTTCCAAACGCCGCGGTTAATCGCGCTCCTCCCTCGGTGAACATCGGGACGAAACCGCGTCCACTTACTCCTCTTCAGGATTCTGTTGCTCCACTCCTAACCCCACCTCACTAAAACTAATAAGGGCCAGATAAAACTATCCCAGCTTTGTGCAAATATTACAGCTTTGCATTTTTTTTGGCTATATTATGTTTGCTATTGCTAAAGAACATTACTTGAAATACTTCATCCTTATTTGAGAAATGAGTCTTAATTATTTCTGCGAATGTCTTCCTTTTTTCCTTTTTAATCAACTTCATACAAGTCCCTTAAAATCGGGTGCCACCCGGATCACCTATTTTCCCGTAGAATATCACTTTCACACAGTAAGAGTGGATTAAAAAATTGTATTCCATCCATTGGCCGTTAATGATTCAGGGACATTGCAGAGATCAATCGAGTTACACAAAGCAAAAAGTTATCTAACACTTATTCCATTGCGAAGAAATATCAACATTTTACTAACAAATTTTCAAGACTACTTCTAAGTATATTATATAATGTAAAAGGATCAACTGAGGTCTTTGCCTCAGGCTTTTACTTCAATCAGAAGCCGCGGTTTTTACTTTAAGACTCACAAACACGAACAAGATTCGTTCGAGGTGCCCGAAAAAGGGCTTGGATTTCCCCTGGGTTACTCCCGGCGACATAAAAGGCTTGGAAGCTCAAGTTTAATTTCTTGTGGTCCCTTGCGTTACCAGAGTAATATTCTGCGGTTTCTCTCATCTAGCTAAAACAAACAAAGCAAATCTTATTTCTAACTGAATCTAAAGTTCGGAACGCACCGCGACACTTATAAAATTTTCCTCCTTGTGTCAATAATTAAGCCTACTCAAGATATTTCTTCCCCAAACGATACTCACTATCACACTAACTTCGATTGGGACAAATAGGTAGATTCAAAGTGAAGTTAAATAAAGAACTGTCTATCAATTATTTCAAGATGCCTCATGGGGAAAGATTTAAAATGATGTCACTCCAGAGCTAGCACATTAAAATGAGGTTCTATGAAACATAAGAATGGGTTCCCGCCACTTTGGAATCTGAAACTTATGAATATATTTTTTATTTTTCTCGATGGAATTGATGAAACCTACAAAGCTCATAATCAAAGTTAAAAATATTCAACATCATCAGAAGTTCAATCCTAGGATTGGTTTACTACAGCCCTCCATTCTACTTTATTTAATGTCAATGCCCTCAATCCCTGATACCTTCTCTTTTTACGTCCTTCTCAATTTGTCCTATGTACGTATCTCTTGGTCTAACTCGTGGAATCTTTCCCTCTTTTTTATTTCTATTATATTCCTTATCAATCCATTGCTCAATTTGTGTCCAATCCATCTATTTCTTCTTTGCCGCAGAGTTCTCTATATGGTCCTATCCTCTTCTGCTCTTCTATGTACTTCCTCGTTCCTTACTTTCTCTATTAATTATTATATATAGTCTCGTAAATTCTAACTTTCGGTAACATAGATTAGTTACCTGCTTGCTGAAGTGTTGTCACATAAAACATGGATACGTCTCTCTTGAAATTGAAAATAATAACTGGAATTATAAAATGGATAATGCTTAACAATGTGTATTCATTTAAATTGATTTTGATTATGGTTATTGATGTGGTGTCAATAGGCGTTAAATTAAATTTAAAAGCATCTAAATAAAACAAAAATGATGATTGTTATGGGGCCAGATTTCACGTTAATGAAAGTGATGTTAATTTCATTATCCGCACACTTTACAAATTTCAAGCTAATTCACGATTACATTGGTGGAATATAAAAGAATTGTACAGTGCTGCTCAGGAAAACGACTGCGGAATATCCCAATTATCCGTTTTCGTGCGAAACATGACAAACTGTCGATTCACGTGGCACCCAATAGGGCCATTTTTTAAACTTTTCCTTTTATTTTTTTTTATCCTTACTCCTCGAACCGATTTCAGATCTTCTCTTTTCCAGCTCACCTTCATCCCAATAACCCCATTGATCCGATTTGGTAATGGAGCCAGGATTGGAGAATCATAAATTCCTCCAGCGCCATTTTGTTTTACAAGAGATTCTCTTTTTTTTTCCTACCTACAAAACCCCAACCGGTGCGTACACAAATTCACCGCCGTAAACATATTTTTCCGAAGCCGACGCCGGCGAACGGGAACGTTCGATATTTTTGCAAAGGGCAGCTTATGAATCACTTATCCGCATTCTCCCTCCCTTTGTGCCTCCCAACCTTAGGAAGGCAAGCGTCCGGAACCCCCCTCCTCAACTCTCCCGTCCGAATCTCCTCTCGCGCGACCTTCCCATTCTTAACTCATCCCCCTTCACATTCCTCTGGAAGAAAACTTCCCTCAACCATAGTCGTCCAGGCTTCGATCTCATATCTATCCTGTGCAAACACCCTCCTCTAAAACCCAATGCCTCGCGAGCATGTTTCTCCCTCCTCCCACCTTCTCCTCGCTTCTACTCATTCCCCTCTGCCCTTAGGTAAAATCTGCGTTTCACCTTTAACGCTACGTTACTCGCCATATGGATTCACTCTATCTATCGTGGAATTCCCTGTCCTTAAATAAATAAAGAAGATGAAATGGCCCGGCGGAGTGTATTCCTTGTATCGAAAGATTCCAAGTTTTATTTATTCGAACGATATTATATTTTTTCCCACGTTTTCCCTTTCCTCTCCTTCTCCTCCCCTTCCCTAAAACCTATACCCTTCCATTCCCCGCACTTTCTGCGGGGAGATCCTCTTTCTCAAAGTTTGATGAAGACGGTAGCTATTTGATCGTAATAATGGAAAGGGAAATATCGTGAGCCCGACAATGACCTGAGCTGGAAATATAATGCAAAATTCATCCCGGCTCATGTCAAGGAAGGCCGCATGCCATATTCACTGTCGGGAATATATTAGGACGAACGTGAGAATAGAAAGTAATAACTATAATGGAGATACCCTGTAGTGTCCTCGAAATATTAAATCTTTACTGTATCAATCGTTTCAGAAGACTTCCGAAAAAATCAATTTCTTGAAATGCGTGTACAGATACGATTATATTCTGTAGCAAAATTGCTTGTCACTATCTTTTCATTAGGATTAGAAATTGAATACTTTGAGATGTACTATCATTGCGTTCTAACTATAAAACACCTAACATATCAGTACTAACTAAGATTACGAACTATCATATAAAAAGACTGGAGTTTGGGGGTGTTTTTTGTTCATTTTCAGTGAGTCATTGATCGGTCTTGGTCTAATTTTTAACTGCAGAGATTTGCGTGTATTCAAGCAGTCCAGCCTGGATTGATACCACTATACGCCGGAGGTTTAGCACAGTAAGGTTACATTCCGCGACTAAAATCCGTCCAAATCCGAGACGGGATTCAAACTCACGACTTTGGAGTAGTATTCTACTTTGTTACACATATACGTAGACTATAATTAACTGACTTTACAAGTACCTGACACCAAACGGGACAGTCTGACGATGAATTGTGCATTGAAATACACAATGGACGAAAATAATAAATTATTTCAGCCTCTTAACTCTATTTTTTAACAGAAAACATTCCTTTAAATTCTGAATATATTGCCATAAATTATTCCAAAATACGTAATTTTAAAATTATTTCCCTTAATTTAAAATAGACAAACTTTATCTACAGAAAAACAGGAATCTTACAACTTGAACATATTCTATTGTTTCGGGCTTCGCTTCGTGGAAGTATTTAATATCCATACTAGGAAGAAAGACGTGTAGTTTTCCACATATGTTTATTATACGGTACAACGCGCTTCACCCACTTGTGGGAGTACTTGATGATGCCGCAAGTCAGTGAAACGTGTTGTATCGTATAATAAAAATCTATGAAAAAGTACAACTCTTTCTTTTTAGTATAGACTAACAACTTGAGTTTCTTATGGAAGTACTTCTAGAGACTGCTTTATCAAATCAATACCTTATTGATTTCAAAAGGCATAAGACTTTTGTTCGTCAATTATTGATGGATAACTTTGGGAATCTCTGGTTTAAATACTAAAACAACCATAGGCTACGTTCTCTAGAAACTAACAAGAATTAACTTTCGGGGCACAGCGCTAGGGAAACCGCTGATCCTGGGAATTTCAACTAACCTTTACTTCCATGGCTCATCCTCCCTTGTTGGCCTGAATTAATGGCTCGCATCACAGACAAAGGAAGCCAAGAGTGATATTCTTGAAAGCCGTGAGCCAAGCGCACGTATACCAAGTTAAAGTGTGGGTATGTAGTTCCTTGGAACAAGGTTCTAGAATTCTCCCTCTTCGCTGGAGGCGAGGCACTTACACTCAGCTTCTGGTGTTAAAGATGAATGTCACTTGGATTTGGCTTTAATTCTGTTGAGCCCATTGTCCATGGCTTTTCTGCTCTTAGCCTAGCATGTTCGCTTTGGATGCTAAGTTCAATATTTTGCCGGATGTTTATTTTTGTCTTAACGAAGGAGGTAGAGTTGGCTTCGAAAATCCTTTGCATATTTTCTCTCGCTCTTATTTAATTTTTCTTGTCTCTTTCTCTATATTGCTTAAAACAGCGACTCCATATACAAGTGAGTAATCTTTCCTTTACACTTAAAATGAGTAAGCTATGCGAGAAGAGGAAAACTCTACAATAAACCAAAGTGTTTGTTCCTGATCCTTAATTTCCACATAAGCCAACCATATTAGTGGACGCTGGAAACATAAGATTATACCTGATGGTTTTCGGCGTAACTTTGTGAAATCGGTTCATATTGGGAATGAAATAATGGTAACTTTGTGATTCCATAGGAAAATTTATTACGATACCGTGTCGTATGTATCGTAATACATTTTTCTGTGGAATCACAAAGATACCATTCAATCATTTCCAATAAGATTATACCTATTTCCAGAAGGTAATTTTTATATCACTAGTTCATTTTAGGTTTTATCATCGGGTGAAAATAAGCATGTTATCGAGGTTAATAATACAGTTTATCATTAGGATAAGAAATAAATTAGGCTCTTTACGGTACGCCTCATCCGCGTCCCATCTTTCCTGCTTTTGACTCTGAGGAACTACGAAATACAAACCACCGTTTTTAGTCGATAAGATTTTTTTTTTTTTTTAGGTAATCTACCGGTTAAGGTAGGTTTTTGGATGGACCCAACTATCAAATAAACATTTTGTGACTCCCCACCTAGAAAACTAATCTATATCAGGTCCCTCTTCATCTCAGTGTACTTCTTTCCTCCCTTCATCTCGTCCAACATCCCTATCCTGTTCCTACCCTTACCTCGCTTGCCCAACATTCTTCCCTCTATTACCCTCTTCAACATTCCACTACCGCTCAATACGCCCTTCATCCATTTTTCCTGCCTCCATAGGATTTCTTTCAACAAACCCCTCTCCTCCCCCACCATTTCTAGTACTTCCTCATTTGTTTTCCTTTCGGTCCATTTCACCTTTTCCATTCTTCTCCACACCCACATTTCAAAAGCCTCCAATCTACGTCTATCCTCCTGCTTCAGCGACCACGTTTCCGCGCCGTACATAGCTACGCTCCATATCAGAGTTTTTACGAGTCTTGTCTTAACATCCCTACTCAACGTCCCCGTCATCAACTCCCTCCTCCTTGAGAAAGCCTCCTTGCCTAGCGCAATTCTTCTCCTTACGTCCCTACCACTTTGACCGTGTTGGTCCAAAACACTTCCGAGATATGTAAACTGTTCTACCTGCTCTATTTTTTCCCCGCCTATTTTAATATTTAGCTTAGCCTTTTTCTTTCTGGAAAATCGCATAACCTTTGTTTTATTAATATTTATTCTCATCCCATATTTATCGCACTGAACCTCCAATTCACTCAACAATGCTTGCAACCCCTTGGCTGACTGAGCAACTAATGCTTGGTCATCAGCAAACCTAACCGATTTTACGAATTCCCCTCCGACTTTCATTCCTACCTCCAGTTCTTCCCATGCCTCTTTAATCATTTCCTCTACATATACGTTGAACAGTACCGGTGACAATGGGCAACCCTGCCTTACACCTCTTCCTAACACTGCCCATCCGGACTCTCCGTTCCCCACTCGCACCTGAGCAGTCTGAGACATGTACAGGTTGCGGATCAGTCTCCTGTCCCTCCAATCCATTCCTATTTTCTGCAATACACGCATTAATTTTTCCCAATTCACTCTATCAAACGCTTTTTCGAAATCTACAAAACAGGCAAAAACGTCCTGATTGTATTCTATATTCCTCTCGACTAGTGATCTCATTACTGCAATGGCATCACGCGTACCTCTTCCTTTCCTGAACCCAAACTGATCATCCCCTAAGTAATCATTTGCCTTACTCTCTATCCTTTTGTTGATGATCCTGAGAATAACTTTAGCTGCGTGGGATATCAAACTTATTGTTCTGTAATCCTCACATGACGATGCCTTTGCCTTTTTTGGAATAGGAACTAACACCGATCTCACAAAATCTTCCGGCCAGATTCCTTCCTCATAGATACTACGAATCAGTCCATATATGGCCTTCTTCCCACCTTTCCCTAACCATTTCAACATTTCTACAGGAATATTGTCCAGCCCCACAGCCTTATTTGCTTTCATCTCCTTTAATGCCCTTTCTATTTCATCGTCGAGTATGCCTGGACCTAAGCTATCTTCTTCTACGTCATGTTCCTTTTCTATGTCTAACCTTGTCGGCCTAAGTTCTTTACCATACAGTGTTTCTATATATTCCTTCCATCTCTCTTGGATTTTTCCTGGTTCAACTATTATCTTACCCCATTTATCTTTAACTGTTAGCACACATCTTGCCTTCTTACTTCCCGATAATAACTTAGTCGATAAGATATCGCTTTTTGATGCATTCTGTTTATTTTTAATTACTCGCCATAATTTTTACTCCAAGAGTGTGGTGCATTTCCTCACTAAAAAATATAATATAAGCTCATTTTACTGTGAATGTATGATACGTAAAAAAATAGAATATTATAAGATCAAATGAAATACATTCGGGGAAATGATTTTTGTTCCCCTTATTGACTTTTACCCACCAGTCAAGTGGATAATAATGAGGATTTGCCGTAATGAATCTTTGTAGTCTTGAAGAATACTGTCAGATCAAAAGGGATGAAAGATATTCAACGACCAGATAATTAATAGCTCAATGATTATTAATCCATCGTAATGAAGACGGTATTGAGATATGGTTTGTGAGAGTAGTGTTAGAGAAAGAGTTTTTTTCCTTCCATAAGAATTAAGATTGCCCTAAACTGAAGAAACAAAAAAGACAGAGAGGGGAGGGACAATTAAAATGGAACACCGAAAACTAAGAAGGCGCTCGTGCTTCAGAAGAGAAGTGAGCACTAGTAAATTTCAATACTTTTTAGTGTAAAGGGATTGTTTGAGGGGGGAACCTATTCGCTAAAGAACTCAAACTTTAAAAAAAGGTTAAACGTACTACTTGATCTGCTGACTAACTTCTTCCTATTGCACACACGTGCAATATAGAATTTATGAAATGAAAATAAGTATACCTTTCAAAACAAATTTCATGTGATTATATTTTACGCTTTCCCGTCGTAAATTGCTTGTATACAGAAACTCAACCTAGAACTTTCTATTTAAAAATTCTCTAACTATATGGATTTTACCGTTATATTAAACCATAAAAACAGTAGTCATCCCGAAGGTCACTTTGGTAGGTGATGGCAGGGTCACCCATTTCTAAGCTCTACGGCAAGTGGATTTCACACATCAGGGTAGGGGGGCCAGTTCCTTTCCTTGTGCCGCTTGTAGCTTCCTAAGAAGGTCTGGTACTCGAAAAATCACACAGCTTGGGTTCAGCTGATGGCTTGCCTGGGAATTGAACCCGGGCCCCTGGACTACCGTGAAAATTATAATTCACATACCATCTTATTTTAAAACTTTCCTCAGTGAATTTGTACCTTTGCCTATTCAATGAACAACAAACAAAAGTTTTTCTTCTCCAATGATCCTTAAAAATTTTTGTTGCTCACTTTATCCACATTTGATCTTTGCGGCAATACATTTTAATGAAAGAGAAGGATCATTATTACGTTGACCATTATATTGCAGCTTTTTGTCGATCTAAACGCCCCAAAATAAGGTTCAAACAACGAAATCAAATTAACACCATATCACCCATAACATTTTGCAGCTCGTTTCAGCTATCCACAAAATACATTGCAGTTGAGGGGGTGTTTGAACAAGTAGCAAAACTAATGAACTGTATTGTGTACTTATTTACGTATGGGGAGTTCACTTTTTGTCACAAATGCGGCACATGCATGTTGAATATAACTGATTTGAAGTAATTTAATCGAAATATTTCATATTAATTTTTTTTTCAAATATAAAACCCCTAAACAATGGCGTTGTTAATAATTCTACAGAAGTGGTGGAACAGAAAAAGTTAAAGTAAATAGGCATTAAACTGGAAAGAGTGAGACCAGGGGCACACGTTAAGTTCACCATCACGTCATATTTTTTGGGTATTTAATTAATTTATTATGAATAAATTAATTCTGTAAATGATATGATGCAGTAAAACTATTCCAGGATTTACTCCGTGTTTTTCAGAATATCTACTTACTCATTTTATCCTCATAATAATTCTTTCACTTGTTTTAACGTAATATCCTATGGCCGTGTAGACATTGTATAATGAAAGAAGAATGCTACGCATTTGCCGCAAAACCTTTTGATATGATGCCAATAGTTTCAACGTATATGTGTCATCCTCAGGTCAGACGTTGCAACTAGTTCTGCTACATAAAAAGCTTCCTGGAACATAAATAGTATTCTTCTTTCATTCAGAAATAAATTTCCACGAAGTCAAGTCTAATACCGTCAAGTACATTCTGTAATCCTTACCGCTGAAATGCGTGCAGCAATGGAAAATCAATTTTAATTGTTAAAATGCCAAAATAAACAAAGTTACATATATTCCCGTCATACTCTGATTTTATCAATATGCTAGAGAGTACAGGTACCTGTATGAATGAATTGGTTAAATACCATCGTATATTGCACTTAGTTTGGGTGAATGGGGACTGCTCGTAAAAGAAATTGCTGGTAAGTAGGAAGATTTCGATAGTAATTTAGGTTATTATCATAGTCTCCTCTTGATCACGAATTGCGTAAGAACGAGAATTTAAATCTTCTAAGGGTTAAGAGCTAAGAGGTATTTTCTTATCACTAAATGGGTTCCCATATTGTGATGTGTTTTCTACGTATCATTTCGCTGAGAAAAAAAACAAGCATGATGAAGGATATCGATATATATTATGTTGCCATCATCTCATCATCTGTCAACATCGTGTATGAGTTTAAAATGCACTTTAAACCCTCGAATGAAACCTAAAAATGTTAAAACAGTAATTTTAAATTTATGATTGTGAACTAAATTGTCATTAAAAAATACCACATTATGTGTCACATAATATTCCATGTAGTACACTTTGTTCAGAAGTTTTTGAGTAACAGATGTTCACGAGTTGTCTTCTCCTACATACATCTTCTATAAGTTTGTAACGCTAATTCTTGTCAAACCTCTCCATCCAGCCCAATATTGACCATTTTAGTTTAATCTCTTCAGTTTTAATTGATATACACAGATTTATCAGTTTTCCTCGGATCTAAAATTCTATACCTCCGCCGAACGTATCGCTACTCCATTACTCCACGTATTTTTAAACCAGGCCTCACATTTCCAAACGAACATACCTCGTACCCTTTGCCTCAGCTTTTCATTTCCAATTCCTGAAATTGGAATTTTTGTGACACATCCAATTGTAATCCGTCCTTTTTCCTCAAGACTGAAACACTTGAAAGGTACCTACATAAGACCTGTACGTACTGAACCTACGTACGTACGTTCACCCACCTATGTGAGTGAACTCGTATCACCGAATAAAAAATAATTTTGGACTCATATAGTGTTTGTGTAATGGTTCAACAAAATAGACGAAAGTGGCGTTCGAATTATTGTTCCAGTAAATTTTCATACATCAAGCCTTCACATGGTGTCGTCGAATTTCCGAACCTAGCGCAGTTCCTTCCCGTCACCGGTTGACTCCGAGCGTCGTCGTGTGGCAGAGCCTCCAGAATTTTTGGGAGGAAAAATAAAACGTGATGAAACTTTCCCTTTCCCGAGACATCTCGGTGATTTTCCCACCCCGGCCGCCTCGCCCATCGACTCCTCCCTCCCTTCCCCACCTCACAGCCGCCCGCCTCCTTCCTCCCACGCCTTGCCCGGGAAAACGACCGCCTCCACCTCTCTCCCACCCCTCTCTCTATCTACGTTGCGGGAAACTTCACTTTATGGAAAGCTTTCTGCCCCTTTCTCTCCTCCCCCGGACCCGTGAGTTGAAAACTTGAAAACCCTGAACACGGGGCCCCTTTCCCTGCCTCATATCAGCGGCGGCGTCGTCGATGCTCGGCGGCACGTCGACAGCGCCGCCCCGCGGATACCAGACGGATGAGTGAAGTGGGCATTCGGATGAGACCAGGGGAGGAAGAGCGCCCATCCACATACCTCCCTCTCTCTCCCATCCTTCCTCAGCATTTCCCTGCGGAAATGCCTCTTTTTCTCCATTGTGCGCTTGCTCAACTTTTATCTCTACACGGGCACAACTAGTTTCAACTGCATTTGTAGCAATTTCTGCTGTATCACGCGGAGATTCAACCATCGAACGTAGGTGAGCACTTGCTTTCTCGATGGGTATTCTAGAAGAAAGCATTGTACTTTTGGAAAAATATATTTGACGGCTGTATTTTGAAGGTAATATGTATACCGTTTAAGATGCCTGAAAACGCTTTTACCATTTTCTAGGTGATGACATTTCGTATGACTTCACGTCTATATACGAAATTAGATTGAGCTGTAAATGTTATATTTTTCAGTTCATATGAAAACAATAGTCCGGAATATACAGAATTTGTTATTAAACGATTTCATCAAACGAAGAAAATCTTTTTAAACTCTGCCCTACTGAAATGACTAACTTCTGGAGGCCATTTCACTATTTTATAACTTTAGCGCTAATGGTCAATATTTTAAGCAATTTATTCACAAGCAATATTTTAATTTACACTTTGTGTTAGACATAATTTTCAGAATTATTACATATAACCATTTTTGATTATTCCGATTCTACTTCATATTTCGTTTAACTTTGGTTAAAGTTATTCCCATATGAATCAGTTTAATGGAATCGACATCGCTCTCTGAATGTTAATTTTAGATAAAATTTCGAATAATCTCTATTGCAAATCATTTCATAATAAACCTGAAAGGCAATAGGTAATAATAATATATGCCTAAAATTATTCCTTCTAAATCATCATCCATTCACCTCTCTAAAACCACAAAACACTTGCAAAATTCACTTGCACGCAGATGTAGGATACGATAAAAGAGCAAATAAATATACATTACAAATTTCTACAAATCGAGTAAATTCATTTAATCAATGATAATCCCTATAATCCAACTGCTTGGTTTTAGGGTCATTTTTTTGACGAACCAAGCAATTTTGGGCCGTTATTTTTTAATTTTACTCAAATATGTGTGATTTTCTTTTAATTTTTGCGCTTCAAAAAATAGATATTTTTGAAATGAACTCTGTAGAACTCTAAATTTCACGCTCTTCAATATTCTAGCTTTTTAAAGCAATTAGTTTATTGCATCCAGAGTTGATAGATCGGTTTATAGATTTAAAAGCCCGATGAATTAACTATTCAATATGTGGTTGTTAATTAATTCATTACATCAAAAATATATTATTGTTTCCATTATATATTGGAATTAAATACTAAATTCAATAAGGCTTTCGATACTGTAAATCATGAGTTTTTTCTGAGAAAATTGGACTTGTGTGAAACGTTACTTTCCTGGATTGAAAGTTATTTGTTCAAACGAGAAGTTGTAGTAAAAATTAATTCATCTAAAAGTAAATATTTCCATCCATCATCAGACGTTTCCCAAAGTTCCCATATGGGGCAACTAATATCTAACTTTCAATTTCAAAAAGTGCTATTCGGTAACATTCAGCAAGAAAAGGAGCCCACAGCGTTATGAATATAGACGATGCATTTGCTCTATGGCCCGGCTTACAAATATAAAAGACCTTGGACTTATTTTTGACTCATAGTTAACATTACATCAACATTATAACTATGTTCAATCTACAGCACAGAAATCGCTTAGATTTATCTTCTGATATTGTAAAAACTTTAATCAAAGAGATCTATTTAATGTTGTGTCCATCTCATTAGTTAGGTCTTTCTGGGAATACTATTCCGCTGTCTGGTGTTCCACTGGTTTGGAACGTGTTCAAAGAAAATTTGTTCACAAAATTACGCTCAAATTCAATTTTCAGAAAGATCTTCATTTCCATCATGAAATTTTACCTAAACTTATATTTTACAAAGCCACTTATGTTTTACAAACATACATTTATTTCCATCATGAAATTTTGCCTATAATAAAACTTCCCTCCTTGCAAAAATGGAGAAAAAACAATAACATAACTTTTCTTTATAAATTAGTGCTTTACAAGATTGATTCCTTAGAACCCCCAAGTGTAATATCTTTAATTGTACCTTCACATAGCACAAGGTATGAAGCACTCTTTGAAATTAGACTATTATTATTAGGTAATCTACAGTTTAAGGTAGGTTTTTGGATGAACAAAACTAACAAATAAACATTTAGTAACTCCAAACAAATCCCAATCCAGCATCCTAATCTACATTAGGTTCCTCTTCATCTCTGTGTACTTCTTTCCTCCCTTCATCCCGCCCTACATCCCTATCCTGTTCCTGCCCTTTCCTCGCATGCCCAACATCCTCCCCTCTATTACCTTCTTCAACATTCCACTACCACTCAATACGCCTTTCATCCATATTTCCTGCCTCCATACGATTTCTCTCAACAAACACCTCTCCTCACCCACCATCTCGTTTTTCCTCATTTGTTTTCCTTTCGGTCCATTTCATCTTCTTCATTCTTCTCCACACCCACATTTCAAAAGCCTCCAATCTACGTCTATCCTCTTGCTTTACTGACCACGTTTCCGCACCATAGATAGCTATGCTCCATATAAGAGTTTTTACGAGTCTTGTCTCAACATCCATACTCAGCGTCCCCGTCATCAACTCCCTCCTCTTTGAGAAAGCCTCCTTGCCAAGAGCAATTATTATCCTTAGGTCCCTACTACTTTGACCATATTGGCTCAAAACACTTCCGAGATATGTAAACTGTTCCACCTGCTCTATTTTTTTCCCGCCTATTTTAATATTTAGCTTGGCCTTAATCTTTCTGAAAAATCGCATAACCTTTGTTTTATTAATATTTATTCTCATCCCATATTTATCGTACTGAACCTCCAATTCTCTCAGCAATGCTCGCAATCCCTTGGCTGACTGAGCAACTAATGCTTGGTCATCAACAAACCTAACCAATTTTACGAATTCCCCTCCGGAATCCGGACTCTCCGATCCCCACTCGC
Source organism: Hetaerina titia (assembly GCA_037158775.1). Lineage (NCBI taxonomy): Eukaryota > Metazoa > Arthropoda > Insecta > Odonata > Calopterygidae > Hetaerina > Hetaerina titia. Next base: position 73,824,153 of record CM073775.1, on the reverse strand, counting down.
ACCTTAGCAGTCTGAGACATGTACAGGTTGCGGATGTCTCCTGTCCCTCCAATCCATTCCTATTTTCTGCAATACACGCATTAATTTTTCCCAATCCACTCTATCAAACGCTTTTTCTAAATCTACAAAACAGGCAAAAACGTCCTGATTGTATTCTATATTCCTCTCGATTAGTGATCTCATTACTCTAATGGCATTACGCGTACCTCTTCCTTCCCTAAACCCAAACTGATCATCCCCTAAGTAATCATTTCCCTTACTCTCTATCCTTATGTTGATGATCCTGAGAATAACTTTAGCCGCGTGGGATATCAAACTTAGTGCTCTGTAATCCTCACATTATTTAGCCTTTACCTTTTTCGGAATAGGAACTAACACTGATCTCAAAAAATCTACAGCAATTCTACAGGAAGTTTGTCCACCCCCAAGGCCTTATTTGCTTTCATCTCCTTTAATGCCCTTTCTATTTCATCGTCGAGTATGCCTGGACCTAAGCTATCTTCTTCTACGTCATGTTCCTTTTCTATGTCTAACCTTGTCGGCCTAAGTTATTTATCATACAGTGTTTCTATATATTCCTTACATCTCTCTTGGAATTTTCCTGGTTCAACTATTATCTTACCCCACTTATCTTAAACTGTTATCACAGATTTTTCCTTCTTACTTCCCAGATAATTCCTTAACTTTACTATATAGCGCACGAATTTCACCCTTCCTCTGTAAACTTTCCATATCCTTGCATTGCGTTTTACACCGTTCTTCTTTTACTTTATTTGTGGCCCGTCTCAACTTATTTTTTAACGCTTTGTACTTCATTTGCCTAACTCTGTGTTTATATTCTTCCATCCTCTTCTTTCATCCATCTTTGCAATCATCTCATTCGTTAATAATGGTTTCCTTATCATTTTCCCGTTAACGGTTCCTATAGTGTCTTTTGCGGCTTCCGATATCCCATGCTTGATACATTCCCATTTTTCTTCATTAGTACTCAGTTCTTTACCGTCATCCATCATTTTGTCTACAGACTGCTGATACCCCTTCCTCGTTAATCCATTTAATGCTTCTACACTCCATTTTCTAACCCGCCGCCCGTACCTTATCTTCATGAAACGGACATTACATTTCATAACAACTAAATTGTGGTCAGAGTCCGCTGCCGCTCCTGGGAAACTGTGCCTGGGAAACTGTGCGAAATTATCACACTGTTCCTAAACCTGTGCCTAACCGTAATATAATCTAACTGATACCTTCCTGAGTAAACTGGCATTTTCCATGTATACCTATGTCTTTTGTGGTGTCTAAACCATGTGTTGGTGATGACTAACCCCTGTCTCCTGCAGAATTCTATTGCTTTCTCCCCGCGTTCATTCCTCGTGCCTAACCTATAGTCCCCCACCTCACCACACTCTTCCTTCGCCTACCGTCGTATTCCAATCCCCGTTCAATATCAAATGTTTCCCTGCAGGAACACACGCGATTATATCATCTAATGCATCGTATATCCTATCGACTTCTTTCTTCTTGTGGTTGCTCGGTGGCATGTATACCTGAACAATAACCAAGTTCGTCGGCTCTGCTTTAATTTCTACGAGTAAAATTCTATCAGGTGCTTGCTCTTTGCTGAATACGCTTCTTTCTACCCCTTTATTTAATATTACGGCAACCCATCGTTGGCTCTCGTCCCCGTGTCGCAAGGACATGGCCGCGCGGCTGCAAGCTATTAGTTACAAAGAGTTCCCCGAGTGACCATCCGTCCTGCACTGAGGGTGTCCAAATACTGCACAGGACATGAACCGGATGTTACCCTGCCAGTGCGGGCCACGTGTGCCTGACCCTCGGTAACCCCCGCAGGGCAAGGGTCCAGGCGTGGCTCGCGGGGACGTCATTCCTTGAGGAAGATTAACGACGTCCCCTGCTGGACAAGAGGGTATATAAGGGTCTCATGCCTCAGGGTCCTGGGAGTCTTATGCCTTGCGACATAGGGAGTCTTGTGCTGCGTGATAGAAAGGCTTGTGCTTGGCGACATAAGGGTCGTTGGTTCGGACGTGCTCCTAGTGCGACCCGCCGGTGACCATCACGACCGAGTACGGAGCCGGGTTCGGCGCCTTGCGTCGGATAGGAGCGTCGGGTCGGACTTGTTCCCAGTGCGACCAGCCGGCGACCATCACGACCGAGCACGGGACCACGGGGTACTGATGGGCTGGCTCCCGACTTACCCCGCGAGTGCCCACCCGGTTTAGTTGTAAGTTGTTCGCCATGGATTAGTGTAAATTGTTCTCCATGGCTTGATTGTTATTGTGTTTCGATATATGTCTTTAGATAATAAATGTATTTAAAGTAAGAAGGTTTCCTTCATACTTTATCGACCCGACCTCCCCACCTATGTCCGCCGCGACACCCGCCGCTATATATCACTCTATAATTGTCACTCCAATGATCCCCGCTATCCTTTCATCTCACCTCGCAGAGACCTAAAACATCTATATTACCTCTTTCCATCTCTCGCTTGATATTTTCTAATTTGCCTGTCCTCAACATTGTCCTGACGTTCCATGGCCCTATTTTAACTACTTTCGTCTTCTTCTACGTTTTCTGTCCTGCTGCTGTCATTTCGCCCCTGCAAGGGTTTCGTGGGATGACGACCACGGAAGCCTTGCCTCCTCCGCTGCCGGGCACGACACACTTGGGCCGAGTGCCGTAGCTGCCAAGACTCATATTCTCTATAGTGCCCATCATTATATTTTTGGGAATGATAATTGAGGTGGTTTCCCGTTTGAAATTAGATATTATGCACAAAATGACACTTAATACTCGCCCATAAGCCAGATTATGAGAGATGCCAACAGTTGAGAAAATATTAACCTATTTTCACTCTAACTAGGATCCCTTAAATATTATTAAAAATACTTGAAGAATTTTAAATGGATTTTTAAAGTTAATTATTGCTCTGTGGACATATTTACATGTCAATAAGATTTTTCTTATTCCCATTGGGTATATTTGACCAATGTCACAAGGTTTACTTTTTGATAACTACTAACATTTATAATTTTGTATGACCATCTCCTCTATTACAAATACTATATTTCTTATGTTCTGTTTCAATTTTTAGTTCAGAATATTATTTTACATTGTTATTTTATCTATATTAACTGTTCTAACTAGGTATGCATGCGTACCCGTATATAGTCTGAAAATTTCTATCATACATTTCAAATCATGATCCTTTTGAAATTCTAATTTACATTTTAATTCTCATGGAAGAGTGTATCTTTATGTAGTTTGTACCCATATGCATATGATTTTACAGTTTTGGAGCTAATATACTTTTTTGCCTTTTGTTGTCAAATATTAATTCCTGTCAGTAAATAAAATAGAGACGCACATAATTTAATATTTATGTTATGGCTGGACTCTTATAATCATTCATTTCATGAAATGGCAAAATGTATTTTAGTGCTCTATTTTGCTATATGGCAACAAATTATTCGCAACTGCGAAAATATAAAAAACAACATTTATAACCACAAATAATCCACTGTTTCATAAACCGGTGACTTTCTTAGGTTGTCACAATGAGGAGGGCAAGGATAGACGAGTCAAAAGTTGAAATGAAGACATGGAAGTTGATGAGAGATAGTCGCCGTGAATGACGTTAGTTGGGACAGTTCAGAAAGAAAGGAGCAAGATGAAACGAAGAAATGACACGAGGAGAAGAAAGATGAAAAGATACCAAGAGAATCATTTGAGAAAGAGTGAGAAATAGAGTGGCCCCGAAGAGAGAGATAGAGAGAAATAGCTACGGCTAGGAGAGCTCCTTGAAGGACAAACTTTATTAGTGGGGAAGAGACGCAGGCTGTCTCTATCCGTGCAGTTATATGAACTCGCAGGAGCTCAAGATTCCCACTGCTCCTAGCGCCGAGTCCCTCACTCCATCCACTTCCGCTGCCCGCGTCGTACTTCTCTCATTCCCTCCCTTCACATCTCCCCCCAGCCTATAACCTCCAGCTCTCCATTTTATATTTTGTGGGCCACTCCCAACTTGAGAAGACCGTGGTTTGATTAGTACTCCGTGTTAAGTATCGCGTAGCCTAGGTAACAATATTTCATCCTTTACCACCAATGTCGCTGTAAACAAACATACACGCTGAAACACATCCGCCACCGTTAGGAGCACTAAAGAATTTCAGACAGCAACCTCGATTCTCTCTTCCATGGTAAAAGTTTTTTTTTCATGACGAATATCTTCTGGCGGGAAGAAATTGGCGTCTTTTTGGTTGCTTCACTATCGTAAAAGCTACACACTTCTTTCTTCATGGTTTAGCTAAGATATCTTCAATTAACACACAATCAAAATGCATTGAAGATCGGTAGAATTTATTATGCCACCTTTTTGACGACAAAGCTTTGGTCACCATTAGTTTTAGCTTACCTTCTTTCGTCAAAGTAATTTTCTCCAGCTTTGTCACGTTCGTCTTAATACCTGGCTGGCTCGATTTAACCTCATAAATCCGGAATACGTGGCATCGAGCACGAACCAGATTTTCGAAAATTCCAGGTTATCTGTTGTCTCAGATTTTGCTCGTGTCCAGGGGAAATGTACGTGGGGTAATAGTGATGCAGAGTTGACACAAATATCTCACTTAAAGAGTAACATAACTCAATGTTAAATCGTGGAATGAAACGCTCTATAATAATTTACGAAATTAACCATGTACTATATGATAGAGATTTCTTTAGGTTTTACTTCACCCAAATTTATATTTGCTCTTAATCACCTCTAAATTAAAACTATCGAAATTCAATAGAATTTTACTCCTTACACATTGAAAAGATAACGCTTCAAAATACACACGGAATTAGATTCACATCATATCCATCAAATTTAAAATAAAATACCTGAGTGAAATATGATTTTCGGGAAATAATTTGAAAATATATTGAGAAAGCCTTTCATCAAATCACATTCATTGTCCATTATTCTCCTAATTGTTATGCGACTTATTATATAAGGAATTATTATTAATGACTTATAGGGAATTATTAATTATTGATTTTTTTGATACTACTTGTTAAGCAAGTTCAGAAATCGTTTGCCTGTTTCTTTTCCATTGCCACCTTTGCATATGAATTTTTCTTCGTTCACCGTAGTGAACTTTTCTTCTCATTCATGCGGCAACTTGATTCTTCTTCTCTCCTTCCATTTCCAACTGTTTACACCGTTTTTTTAATATTAGACCCTTACAGATTAACCTTTCTCTTCTAATTGCCTCAAAACGAGGTCTCATTTCTTTGATATTCTGTAAAACTTCCTCATTTAACTTGTCTTTGATCTGATCTTCAACATACGTCTCTATAACCACTTCTCACAAGATCTTATCTCAAACAAAACCACCTCTCTCCATCCAATTTTCCTCAGTTTAACTTCATGTTCACTACTGTTGCTTGGTATTTACTTATATAAATGCAATACACAAAGGTAGAGAGAGGGGAAGGAAGAGTGCAGGTAGTAGAGGGAAGAGACTGAGCAGGGTAAGAGTACGGAGACTGGGCGGACAAAATGGGATATACGATATATATTATATATCTCAAATCCATAAGTGGATGTGAGAGAAGCATATCCAAAAATAGACGCCTTCCTTTTCTTCATTTCCTTCTTCCTTTCATTATTTTATATACGTACGTTCCATTAGCAGAAACCACCTGATGTACCTGATGATGACAGTCAAACGTTGAAACGCATTGTACATCCATGAAAAACAAGTAGGAATGAGGATATCTAATATGATTTATAATTTTATCACCATATAACTGGTACACGATATCGCATCGAAAAATATTCACTTCATACATATTTCTAGGTTTTTAGAGTTTTAATTTAGTTTATTGAAATATCAAAAAATATTGAATATTCCAGAATTAACGTTCACATTCAGTTTTAGAGATTAACTTGGGGATGACAGGAGCATTAGTGCATAAGTTCAGTGTCTCCATGACGAGAATGCAGCAATAAATAATTATCCTCTTTAGGAATGAATAGCAGCCTAGATGTCAGTTCAAAGAATGTATGTAACATACTATACTTCGTAACATATTTTCGAAGCAAACTTAGCATCACATTGCTGCATCAACGGGTGATGAAAACTACTCGAGAGTCTTTTTATCTATTTAGATTCTATTTGAATAAAATTTGTTCATTTTCGCAAGAAAATGAAAACGCGTCCCATAATTAAAACATAAAGCTCTGTCATAAAGAAAAACTAGAAGTGTACAACATTTAAGGATTTTATCTTTTTATTGACCCTATTGGAAATGAGTTTTGCTCAACGATAAAGGCAATTACTAAAAGGGAATTGAGAGACATAGAGGTGAAACTGGTTCTTAAACTACTGGAAATCTTAATTGGAAAGGTACGTTAATTTGTGGAATGAAAATCAGTCGATGTGGAAGCCGTGTGTAAAGTGATTCCTACCGCGGTTCTGCGAAATATGAATCTGAATTGGTTATTTTTGATGGTGTTGGAAAATAATGCGTATTTGGCTGATTTTTATCAGATGGAGCATATTATAAAAGGAAAAATTTGGTGTTATATTTTCAGAAATAGAAATAGGACAGCATGTGGCAAAAAAAGCGTTTGTGGCTGTATTGTACAAGACCGGAAATCGCTTCTAGGTATCATTAAGACTATTTTCCTCAAACACAGTAGCAAATAGAGATGAGACGTGTGAGCTAGTGGCTATAAATGTGAAGTTAGGTTAATAGTTAGCCTATAGCCTAAGACAATTAGAAATGTCCAATAACGTAATTTCGGTCAGCCAGTTACCATCAACGGGGAGAGCTAACAGCAAGAGGACGTCAGTACTGTGGCAAACCTCGATGTAAAGCTTTCTAAGTGTCCTACTTTTGCACAAAACTGCGGGAGATGCCACGACAGTAAACTTTTGACGGAGTCATCCGCTAATATGCATTACAATGCTACGATTGCAGAGTGTGAAAATCATTAGCAGACCGGATCCCGGCCAAGGTGAATGATTTTTACACCCAGCAATTGTTGCATTATTATTAATGGCTATAGAAATTTATCTGACTACAAACTTGTAGTAAATATTCCTCCATCAGTTTTCTGGATAAATTATTTTTTTATCTTCAGCGTAATAAGTAAAGGGTTATTTCATCATTTCAATGCTTATCATGACAAGTAAGGGGATTAAGATGGTGCGGTAACAAACGTATTGACTTCTCGCCCAGAAGACCCGAATCCTGGAGACTACAGATATTTTTCAGTGGTATCCCAATACCTACTGGGTGTGTTTTGTGGATAGCACTAAGACGCCGTCAGTCGGATGGGACGTTAAACAACGGACCACTTGGCGCCTTTTGATAAGAGTACGCTAATTCCGACGCCGGGCTTCTCTCCACCTAAATCTACCACTACTCATGACTAGTAAGTGGCAACCACTACGAAGACATCCTCTTCCTCCCAGCCCTTATAGCCACCGCATAGCATTCTCATGGTTTTCGCCTGTTCGCGCGGTGGTCTGAGGCGCCGGTCTAACCTTGGACGGGTATATGTGCTCTGCCTTGCACTCGAGATTGAGTACTTCTCACTAGGAGCGGCTGCAACTCCCCTCCTTAGCACTGTGGAGATTGGGTGGTGGCATACTTTAAACCAAGCGTATGAATCTCGACTGACTTTGCAGGCTTATACATGTCCACCCTGCTGCTTTTGGAGGATCTCAACCTAAGGCCGAAGATCTCACCTCCCCGTACGCCCTCTCGTCACCTGTAGTCTATGCTACGTTTTATGTATTTGTTCTTCTTTTCAATGTTTCACCTACCAGACATGTTAGTAATCCCCATTTGATTTCTAATTCAATGGATAAACTATTAACCGTAGGAAAGGCTTCCGTTATTTTCTAGACTTCTAATCCTTAGGCTTAACTAGATTGGTTTTCCCATTCTCACCATCACAACCCATTTTATTTAATTTCAACCAAGAATAAATATAAACGAAGTGCATGGGTAATTTTTAGAAGTGTGTTTCATACCGTTAAACTCTCCCGTTAAGTTACCGAAATCGAAGTAACGTTCGACCCGGACGGTAGTAAAATGTGCGACCTCATTGCCTTGGTGCTTATATGGCAGACATGTTAAACGTAGCTTAACAAATAGACCTGTAGGAAAAGGTTTGAAGTACCTAAGAACTCTTTTCAAATTTAATATTCCCCTTCTCATGGACCAATGAATGACTAGTTCCCGAAAGAACAAACCTGCTGTAGCTTTTACACCGATGAAAGATCCTTAACACCGATTCCTTTTTCTTGATGATCTTTCCGTTACTGCTGAACTGAGTTTTTCTTTCGTTCTCTCTTCTAATACAGCTGCTTAGATATTGCGTTGGATAGTCCTTCTCCGAGTTTTGAAGCCTAAAAACAATAAAGTTAAACTGGTTTGTTGGTTTTGAACTGTAAGTATGTTAGATTCCATAGAATGATGGATAGCTTTCCATTTACCTAGAGTCTCACTGACCGATTCTTTCCTCTTTGTACTGCAATGGTAGACCATATCATCAGAAGTCTTAAAGGCGATATCGGTTTTAACGTATAATTACCCGGAAATTCCTGGATTTATTTCAGAACACTGGGTTTAATATTATATATTAGTAGGTTACATATTATGGATAATATACTAATACCCAGTTGGGACAAGCGGAAAATCCAGTCGAAATGTTTTCCTGATTTGTTCTTCTATTCACTAGTAGTTCCTATCCATACAGCTTCCATATTTCTTGAAGAGAGGGAGTTCTCAATTTATTCAAGTTGTGGTGACGAGCCCCCTGGAAAAGGGAGGAAGAGGTGGGAACTATTCAAAATTCTTACCAAGACATTTTTTTTCTACAAAGATTAGGTTGGAGAAGTTTGCGAACACAGGCAAGTGGAGAAAAAAGTCACGAGTAAACCCGAAGTAACATGTGACTTGAAAGTGGAGTGAAGGGATCGAATTGGCTGGTTGAAGTACCCATACCAAGATCTCAGATTTAAATACCGGATGGAGCTGATAGTTCAGTAGTGTTCTGATCCAAAATTGGTTGCTGTGTGAAGAGTACTTTGGAATCACAACTCGCTCTGTCGGGTGTGATGGACCCAAGCGTTTTCCGTCAAAAGTAGTCCGTTGTCGATTCCAATTTCCTCTACTCTCATCCTCCACTGCCTGAATTTCTAATTTCCACCAATTAACCAACTATCTGTTACGTCGAAAGTTATCTTACCAAATACCTTCAACTCCCCAATGAGAAAGGCTCCCACTACCACTTCAAATGATTTAAACCATTCCGCTTTTTTATATCTGAATAAATTACAATAATTATTTTTCAAAATTTTTGCACAAGTATGGACACAATAATGGAGTTAAAGCCTAACATATTTTACTCGTGTACGTCTAGCCCAAGTAATTTTTTGAACCCAGCCCAAGTAACCATTTGAAAATTTGGCTTTAAATAATATGCTTTACGTGTACCCTTGTAAATTCATTCTTTAAATCGTTGAAAAACAGCCATTTTTTGACCACATAAGGAAGGTTGGTGTTCTCATAGTGATTATTGAGTAAACTGTAGAAACTAATTAACATAGCCTCCCTTAAGCATGCTTTAATCAGATCTACATTAGAATGAGCAAAAAATAATTATCGCAACGCATGGGAAATTTCAAGTGAAGCGAAAGTGTCAGCCTTGACGAAAACGATTATGAGAGATCGTTCAAATGAGCAATTTCAATTTTTCCTGTTTTAATTTACATTTTTGTATATCTTCGATTAATGAGACAAAAATAAACATTTAGATGAAATTTGTTTCTGTCAATAGAACATCTGTCGTTTAAATATTAATTATTACGATGGGAAAATAATGCGACGAAAAAATAAAATATCGGATAAATATGTGGTTACAAAAACCAATCAACTTTCTGAAAATAAAGTGTAAAAATTTATAGATATACCATTTAAACTAAATAATTCAGTTATTATATTGAGGACAGATATAAAAATTATGTTCACAGTTTGAAGGTGTTGAAATGACTCTTTTATGCATCAAATTCAAAGTTGTATTTCGACAACTAATACGCAAACATTTTTCTACTAAAGTTCGGAAAGATACTTGAAATACTGTAGGTTATTTGTTTTAAAATAGATTCATATGAAAACAAAAATATTTTAGAATGGTTTTCGGTATTTCTAGAAAAAAAACATATCGATTGCTTGATTTGAGCGTATAACTGACGTTATAAAGTATGCGCAGATACTTTGTTAGGCTTATGAACATTTAGACTTCAAGGTACTCTAAACTACAACTTTAGGTCAAATAAATATAAGTAAAAGAAATTGGTTCATTGATAGAATATATGTTGAATCTTTCGTTGTATCTTTTTTTGGGAATTATCTGGAGAAGACGTTCAGAGAAAAACATATCATTATTTTTTATACCATAGGGATTAATCGGATTACAACCAATTTTCACCCCGATAAATTTCAAGAATGTTACGAATTTTCATTTAACTCGATTAGTTTCGTAAAAAATATATGGAGTTCATTAAAACAATTAGAGATGACATTTGAGTGCACCAGTGATCCATTATATTTGTTTAAATGCTGAAAGCATATATGATGCGCCTAAATATTTAATTCACCCAGAAAATGTTATCAATTATTTATTGATGATTATAATACATTCTTTTTCATTGAAACGTTGCATGACTTTAAAAAATTTCACGATTTTGAACTGTTCATAATAAATTATCGATGCTGCCGAAATAATAACAGATGGCATTAAAAACTGCTACCATCCATTTACTAAGATTTAATATTATTCTTTAGTTAATTTTATTCCAAAATTATTAAATTTATATTAACCGCGTGCACACCGCTCAGATATATATATATATATATATATGTATATATATATATATATATATATATATATTGTTTCGATTGCTCATTTCCCCACCCACGGACCCCGGTCATTTACTCCGTATTCTACGCGCTAAACTGACCTATAATTATCCACAAAATGTGTTGAACTTGAAACTAATGTTGATAAATGTCTACCTTAAATTGAGTTGCTTTATCGAAAATATTGCCGGAGGGAAAATGACATACGTATAATTTGGAACTATAATGAAAAAGTATCCGGCATATCTCTTAAAAATACTTGTATTATAGGGTGATTATTACTCTTTTACTAATACCATGGCCTAGATAATCCATGGAAATCGATTCAAAGAGCCAAAAGATGTAAGTTCACGAGGTCATAATAAACCAAAAATTACTAAATTGATTAATAAAACCCTGACTATGACATCGATTGCCGTTTCTCTTACTTTTTCCGTAATGTGACCAGTAAAATGGATACGTCCACAGGGGATTCTGTGTCACCAATATGTGCTCAAGAGTGAATTATCTATTAATTCGCATAATTGAGACCAACAAAATTCATGGATAATCTGATCGAATAATTGCCTATTATCAACTAGAGATGAAATTATCTTGCAATGAAATAAGTAAAATTAATTAAAAGTTAATGAAAAAATATCCCTACTAATCTTATGCATCAGGTTTAGTTTCTTTTTGTTGTGAAAGTCCATGTTTTACGGAACTCTCAAGAAACCAGACTTAATTATAGTTACTTTGATAACTTCTTAGTCGATTCCTAGTGTTATTTATCCAATTAAATAACCCTAGGAGACATAAAAATTCAAAAACAGTTAAATACAGAAACGTGTATGCATTAAAAGTTGGTATTTGGAACTTATATCCTTTAAGTAAAAAAGTAAATATTCTGAAAAGGTTCACAAGTGAGCTAAGAGAAAAGATTCACTTAACACTTTAATAATGAAGTTCTGTAATGGAGGAGGGAAAAATGTGTTTGATGAGTTGAACTAGGATTCTATGGTTTGCACAGCGGATGTTATGAGTGCTATAGATCACTATAGCGCTCATTTTACTAATCACCGTTCACTTCACTTATCTCAGTATACGAAAGTTGTTCAAGAAGGAGTAATCACCTTCTTGAACCCTAAACGGAAAAACCCTATGGGGATAGATTCAAAATATGAAAAATATGATAAACACTCATCATACTGATTATGCGTTACTATCGCGATTTCACGGAAACTACCGAGCATAAACACATGTGAAATTTTCTGTTATCACATGACGGTGGCACCGAAAAATAATCATTTTTCTAATGGTACAATTAACGTTATTTGGCATCTGTATGTAAGTTTATGATGTTACATCCGTATGTGTATAATGTTTCAATGGCATCTGTAAGTGTATAATGCTTACATCCGTTAAAGCAGTGACTATAACTCCGGATCTAACTTCCCACGAAATTGATTTTTTCTCTTTTTAACCTATTAAAATCATCTTCTACTTGTGAATTAGGTAATACTTAGAATAGAGTCTTCATAGTTCGCTTTTAGCATACCTTAGCCCTCGACAGATGATTTTTTCACGGGGAAGCACAATTTCAACGTTGAGTCGTCCGTAAATTCATTTGGAATTTCTGTTATGCCAAAGTAATCTTTCTCCTATTCCTCTATCGTGGTAAATTCCTCCTGAAAAAATTATCTTTGTCTCCCATAGCTCTTATTATTGCATAAGTTTTTCTTTAATTTATTACGTTTAAATACCACGCGATTCTAAGTTTACGTTTTGTAATATTTTAAGAGGGTATATAAGATTTCCTATTTAAAGTATTTCTCTGATGAATATGAAAGAAACAGGCCATATTCAATGCTGTATACAGAATTGCATCTATGAGACCCCGTAAGCAAAATCATCAAAGCTATCACGAATCTAGGTAATCCGAATTCACCTGGTGAACGATAAACGTGCAGTCACATTCTTGGACTGGGTAAATATTGTCCAAGGGTCATGGACTTAAACATTGCCTAAGTTCCCATTTTCATTGTAATTTATGAACGCCGAATGATTTTAATTGCCAATAATAAGAATAGTTTACGTTATTTTAGCATGGGAATATTTAATCCTTGCAGCCATACGTGCGATTAAGCATTAGTTTCACCACAATTCAAGCCTGACAACCTTCTACTATTTTTTCAGACTTTTCCATCATTTCTAAGAACCAAAGAATACCTCATTGTTAATGTAGAAACAACGTGGATACTTTATAAGAGGTCACAAATAACTTCACTTGAATCTTTTAGTATTTTATGATGGTAGTATTTTCAAAATTAGTTTTTCTCGTGGTGCCCTCTTTTCCAAATATGGGGCATTATTTCGTTTCTTTCATTAAATGAATTTCAGATACAGTGATGCCATTACATACATATTTGGCAAATTCTAGATTTATGAATATGATTACGTAAAATTTCATGCTGGGAGCTGAGAAGCTGGGAGTTATTTACTGATTTTTCGAAGAATCCAACTAAAGAGCATATTATTTTAATGAATTAAATACGCCCTAGTCTGCAGGACATAAGTATGCTAATACATCTCTCAAAAGGTCATTCCAAAACTGTGGATCGAATACTGTTGTATCAGATAACTAGGACTTATTTTTAAGTCCTTTATTGACCCCCTATCTTAGTTGGTCTCCTTTGAATATGATTATTAGATTATATATTTTTTGCATAAGAATTAATTGTTAGAGCAATTGTCGTAAAATATTACGTACCTCTAATATCCTGAATGATGCTAATGGTCACAGAATACGTGCAATATCCACTGGAACAAATTAGGGAGTTACTTATTTTTCAGTCCTATTTCAGTTCTACACCAACACATTATTTCAAGGTAGATTTACCACAAGTTCATAGTATATTTCGGTATCATATGCCATAGGTGAGGCACGCAAAAACATTGACGTCCGATGGAGTCATTAGAACGCCATCAAAATTATATCGTATCATTTCGTCTCATTGATTCGATCTATTAATAAAAGGCGGAAGAGAATTACTCATGCAAAATTTATAAATATAAATTATGCATGTTCCAACAAGGTATAATCGAGTTACATATTTAACTCACAGGCAGACTTTTGATTTTGTCAATTCATTCATCAATTTTTAATGCATTCAACTCATTTATTTAGAGATTGACCAGATGGCACGATTATACTTAGATACTGTCATACTTTTTTCATACATTTGATACTTGTACTCCCTGTTGGTGTACAACGATAAACATTATATCCGACAAATTCTTGAGCTAAGTAGTCCAAGTAAATCAATAAAAGCCGTACTGACTACTCACTTTGTCTTCCCTATCAAGGGCTAGCTGACGACTAGAAGACAGTTTCCGCATTGCCCATACAAAGGTTACACTCGGGAATTCTTTGGAGGTCTCTCCGACATTTTCTCGAATTAAAACCCGCGGACACAATTAGAAGAGAAGATTTCGGTTGAAAAATAGATAAACGCCTTCGTTCGGGACAAGATTAAGACTATTAAGTCCCGTCTACCCCCAATCTCTCGGGAGGGAAGAAACGAGGAGATGAAGAAGAGGAGGACACACGGTATTTAGGTCGCCTAAATTAGGACTCTGGAAGGGAGTAATTTCATTTTCTTCCCGAGCATCAGAAAAGAGACAGCGTGGGTAGCACATGGTGCCTAAAGCGACGTACAGTTTAATCTGCGGCACCCGTGAAATAATCTTCCGTCAATTTTTCCCAGAGTTAGATACAAGCAAAGAAATCCACACCAAACGAATTCCACTCGAACTAAATGCGCGGTAGTCTATTGTTTGAAATATTTAGGGGTAAATCCTTCATGAAAAGTTCTTTTCAAAGTCCATACTTCTGTTCATACCTAAAAATATATTTAATTTTTCTAAGATATCTATTGTGGTGGTATAAAAATACTTCGAGAACTAAGCTGATATTATCAGTGGTGTTACATTTCGAATTAAATTCAAACGAGGATTGGTAAGTTTTAAGTCCGTAATCTCTTTATTTTGCAACAACACCGTTAATTTATCATCTTAAAACCGGAGGAGATTCGAAGGACTACTAAGATTTGGCATTTGGAGGCATTATTCCAGAATAAGAAATAGCACAAGGGATTATTTTAATTTTGTTGCTTATGAGAAAATTTAAGAATGCTGCTGCAGCTGCTTAAAAATCATCGGTAAAATGCGGAAGGAATGATAATGGATATAGAGTGAGTGGCAAAGCAAAAGTAAAAAAAAAACACTTTACTGACGTAAAATACCTAGATTAAGGACTGCCAATAACAAAAGTAAAAGATTTAAAGCTTTTGAAAACGTCAAAGGAGTCTATACCTGCTTACTAAGGTTATGATCAAAGTATAGTAGTGACAACAAATAAAATTCTGGTCATCCGATTTTTAGTGCTATTTTATACAACACACAGATAAAAAGAGCCACAAATACTTTTGTAAAATTTAAAAGAAATCCTTAAACGGTCCCTGATGCATTTTAATTAGCAATGCCAATGACATAATTGATTA
The DNA here is from genome assembly GCA_037158775.1 of Hetaerina titia. Lineage (NCBI taxonomy): Eukaryota > Metazoa > Arthropoda > Insecta > Odonata > Calopterygidae > Hetaerina > Hetaerina titia. Next base: position 73,808,671 of record CM073775.1, on the reverse strand, counting down.
AATAAATTAAAAAAAAATAATACATGTTTGACCAAATTTTAAAATAAAATGAAACTTCTTGGAAAATGTATTTTGAGAAATAATATCGAGGTTAAACTAACAGAAACATCATCAGGATTTACTTTTAATTCTCCGTTATATTAATCAAAATAGGGAAGGAAAGATTATTCCATGTGTCTCAAAGTAGATAAATTATTTTTCAACTAATTCGAAGGTGAATTATTCAACTAGATTTTAGATTTTATTCAAATATCCTGCTTATCACGGAAATATTAAATTTTCACTTGACAGCAAATACTGAAAGTGATCAATCAGAAAGATTGTTATAATCGGTGAGGTTAGAATTAACTTCAAAATTCAGCCATACAATGGTTGGCATTCATTCACACATTCAGGACAGGAGAACCAGTTCCTTCTCTGTACCACCTGAGGTTTCCCACGAATTTCTAGGACTCAGAGAATTGCAACTCATGAAACGTTGATGGGATTGTCCGGAGGAAACACATAGGATTAGAATCCTCAACCCTCCGGTCTACATGGTCCCTTTATCAAAAACGCTACTACTCAACCCCCATTTTTGACTAAACCACTCGGAAAATTTTCAGAGATAATAGAGTAATAATAACTAAGTAAAATTGGTGCAGAAAACATGAATTACTCTTATTTTTTTCTATGAAAACGCAAGAATATTAGAAAAAAAACAAATATGCCAAAGCGCCCAATTCAAAATTTGGACGTTTTTACCGGAAAATTTGAAAGAGTAATGGCATTGTAAATACAAACGCGAAATAGCCGAACAATAAAATTATTTTTATAAATCGCATAAAAGAATGTGAGTTAAGAAAGACTGATTGAAATGGGATGAAAATACCGGCATGGAGTTTTTTATCTCTCGTTGGAGTATATCATTAATCGAAGGATTGTCAAAAGTAGCTAATATGGCAAAGTATGTGTACTCATCCCGAAATTAATGTATGTGTATTGAAGTGATACTCAAGTCTCACAGAGTAACCAATAACCTATGTAACCAGAGCTACGATTATTTAAAACTATTAATCCAGTGGCTATAGAGTACGGTGTTGCGGTAAGAATAGGAGAGATAAGATGAAGAAATCAAGAAATAATGTACATTGGATACAACGACATTGAAAGAGTATAAAATTAGTTTATTTTTGACAAACCATGTTAGTAAAATCACCAAAATGGAATGCGCAATAAGAGTTTGAGAGGGCCACATGTAGACCGGGAAGTTCAAGGGTGGATGTGTTGAAAGAGATCCTTAAACAATATAATTAGAATAAATGAAGAAGAGAAGACGTGTAAGAAAAATATAATTATCGGAAGAAATAAGGAAAAATAAGGTAACTCGGAAGAAAATGGAATGCAGAAAAAGGAGCGTATACTGTCATGAATTAAGGCTTTTTTACCGTGTCCAACTTTAAAGAGAACAGTGCGCAAGGCTTGTGTGGCTGCATGATAATAACATTATGATCATATTTTCTACCATACATATATTTCAGTTAACTTATCTATTAATTATAATGCACACTTTTCCGTTAATTATTACATGCTTATGGTTCGCTAATACTTTATCTATAAACTATATTCTTTCCCTCTTAAATACCTATTTTTATATATGCTCAATATATCTATCAATTATTTTTTTTAATATTATTTATTTGTAAAATGTATTAAAATGCTTACTTTTCATTTGCTGAGCGTCTAATAATTATTTTTTCTTCAGGACAGAGGATAAATCTTGATTTTGAAATACAATCAATCCTAAATGGATGAGACCCATTGTCTTTGATCATCCCTAAGATCCATTTCCATTTCGTCTTCAGCCCAATTAACCCGCCTGTCGGGTTTTACTCTGAATGAGGGTATTGATGAAGAGTTGAGTGGCGAGTGAGATCCTATTGTTTTCACTGGATTACCCAAGTGAGGGGAACATTGCGTTGACTATATGCGTTTTCACTCCCTCCTCCTCCATCCTGAAACTATTGTCATTGATCGATAGACGTAAAAACGCAAAACAAAATCTAACCATTTGCTCACCTGTCCATTCTTTCTTTAGTCATTTTACGTTTTATGCCCACTGAAACCATTATTTTACTAATTACTCCACCACTTTAAGGAATAATGGTGGTACACATAATAAAAATATAGAAAAAACTAATTTGAGCACTTCAAATTTAAAAAATCCTTCTTTAACATAACACAAAGCAATTTAAATTACATACTAATTTTCGAGAGAAATGATAATTAACAATTGTGATTCCCGCTACAGTACTTAAAAAATACTATAGGGGAAATTAAAATTGTTATTTATCATTTCCCGCCAACTTAGAAAGTTTCCACGAAGTTAAGGCAGAATATATATGCGGTACATACTGATGGTTCAGAATAGAGTACTTAAAACAAATACTGGTTTCCCAGATGAAGATGGATATCACCTATCACCAGCCTCAATGGAGTATGAAATTGACCTATCATAGATGGGGGATACAAATTCCTTTCCCTTCATTCTGCAGTATCCTTGAAAGATCTAGTTTCTGAAAAATCACAGCTTGGATGAATCCGAGGGTGTCTTGGTGGTCCACCCCCCCCCCAAGTGGGAAGCTAATGAATGCGAAAGAAGTGAAGATATTAGTGAAGACTTTCAGAAAGAGGTAGGGGACTAAATTGTGAAGGACGAATTTGGCTAAAAGAACCTGAAGGGACTTGAAGTAGGGCATGTGAAAGAAGGGTCAAACATATTTGTTTGACCAGCTAAGATACGTAAGCTTCTTGAATGAATTTGAAACAGTGTAAAGTGTTTTTAGTGTTTCTACTAAATCTATCCATGCATGGGGTCATATAATAGTCACACCTCTACGAACCTATCGATATTTTTTTCTAATTCGCACATCCTCATTCCTTTCCTCATCTTTCCACACTGAAAACCTTTCACCACGTGTCACTCTCTTCGCCTCTTCCCCATTTCTCCATCAGATTATCTCCAAAAACGCTTCCTCCTCTACAGGCGTCCCTTCGCCGTATATCCCATCTAGCACGCAAGACCAACCGCATTCGACGGTGGTGGCTCGTTTTCTCCTTGCGAGTAGGTACTCACTCGTAACGGATAGAGGCGTGAGTAGGCGGTCGACCGGGCCTGTTACGACGCACACGCGGAGGCGCGGCCATTAGCATTTTGACGCGCTCGATACTGAAACCCCATCCTACTCAAGTTTTCTCGCTGGGGGGCGGAGGGGGGGGGGCGAGTGAGGGTATAGCTAATGAAATCCGTCCGAGTGCCGGAATGTTTTCCGCGGGCCTTTTCTGGCCCTTCCCTTCTCTCCGTCCCTCCCATATCCCCGCTTCGGTTGTGCACTGTCCATTTTCTCCCGGTCGTAGCAGTCGTAATGACTGGAGAAAAAAACGTCTCCACCCTTCCCGCCCTCTGCCAGTCGCTCTTTCCTATCTCTCGACGGCGGGAATGAATTTCGCGGCGTAGGTCCTGGGCGTGCACCCGACAGAAATTAGCTCCTCGCCGCCCGGGCGACATCTGTTTGATCAGAATCAAAAGGAACGTTACCGACCAAATAAGACTAGCCCCGGGATTTATCATTGCTCAAAGTTTAGGATTATATACACATAATTCAGTTGAGTGGCTGGGATAAAATTGTACTTGTTCGGAGAGTAATCGCGAGCAAAGTCACCTCAATCCGCATCTGCACTCCTACGTGAAGTTCTCACCTATGAAACGGGACTGGAGTGAAAACGAAAATTTTCGTCTGACCGATTCCAGATTTGACCGTCGAACGTCGGCCTAGTGGGTCGAAACTATTTCACACATACCATGAATCGTTGGCGTCAGACAAATCAGAGGGATGGATGATCGGAAAAAGTGAATCAACAACATTTGTTTTTCAAGTAGATATCACTAATGTGCGGGTCGCGGTGGTCTAGTGGGTAGAGCGTTGGACTACTCACCGGAGGGTCCCGGGTTCGATTCCCGGGCAAGGCACTTTGGGCACCTGCAGCTCCACCCAAGCTTGTTGATTTTTCCAATCAACCAGGTACCAGGTCTTCCTGGGAAACCATAACCGGCACAGGGAAAGGAACTGGCCCCCCTACCCTGATGTGTGAATATTCACACGCCGTCGGGCTTGGTACATGGGTGAGCTCTACCATCACTTACTAAACCGACCTTCGGGTTGATTACTGTGTTTATGGTTTTTATCACTAATGTTTAAATTTGTTTGAACTACGGCTGAAAAAATTGATATGTTGCCGAAAACGTCAGGCCTCAACCTGAATATCAGGCAGTATCATATTTTGTTTCAATTTCGGAATTCCGAGGACGGAAATGAGGAGGGTCGATTCGCGGAGTCGACTGTCATTCATATATTTTACGGATTACCAGTAGTATTTGGTGAGTTAAATTCAGTTTTACTAATTTAAGAAGTCATATTGATAGGGGGATGCAAAGAAAATAATTTTATTTTCTCTATCGGTGAGCTATCAATTTGAGCTCGATGCATTCATTCATTTTAAAATTAAAAATATTTATGCCTTTCTTTTCTTTTTTTTTGTGTAAGTTCCATGCCTCAACACATCATCATATCTAGAACTATGCCATTTTTTTAATGCACTTGCCTTAGATAGAGAGGATAAACCATGGAGGAAAGTCCATGTTCTATGCATCTATATTATAGGTTCTCGGTACACAAGTGAAATGGATTTATGCGGACCGTAAGCTTTACGGCGCCAATTTTGAGCGCACGCCCCAACGGATTTCAGCGTACTCATTTTTTCACCCAGCTATCGTCCAGTTTGCGGCCAAGCGTGGGTCAGCGTATATTTTTGGAAGTCGAAGTTTCCGCATGGGCGTTACACCCAACGTACTCCCAACTTGAGTTTCTCCATTACTCTGGAAATTCAGGCTTGGGATTTCACACTCCTCTCTTTATGACTACACCGGTATTACGGGCCCAAATCATCGAGAGGACTCACTAAAATTGTCGAACTAGGCTAGCAATCATCGTTGCATCTCTATCATCACCATTTTGTTTTCCTTTCAGATATTTTCTTTGAATGGGAGCAGAAAATCCGCAATCGTCTTTCTTTTAATCGGAGGAATATAAAAGAGGTTTTGACCAATGAATAAAATTAGAAGAGCATGAGAAAGCTTTAATATCCTTTCCCTTTTGCACAGATCCCAGGGGAAAATTTTTCACGGAAGAGAAATTGGTGATACACGGAAACTGCAATTTGATTTAACTATTTTGATTCCAATTTTACATCCGGATTATCTGCTAAGGACTTAAATGTGTGTGACGATACACAATAGGATTTCCCTTTATTTTATTTTATCATGCACAAAATAACAAGGATTCTATTTAAGTATTTGTTTCTCTATTTCCTATTCGATGATATTTAAAGAGGCAGCGTCTCTAATTGTAATAATTACCAGTTAATAATCATGATCCATTTGACAATAAGAGGTGCGTGGTAGTCCGTGGTAGAGCGGTGAGCTACTGGCGTGATGTCCCGTGTTTCACACGGTTGACGAATCCGGGTACTCCCAAATTCCTCTCTGATGCGTGATTGTTGGGGTGCTATTCCTTTCGGGGAAACCATAGACAGCACAGGGAGAGGCATTTGTCCTCCTGCTCGTATCCGTAAATTAGATGCGTCATTGTACTTAGTATTACATGAGCGAACAATCAAACTTTACCAATCAAACCAACCTTAAGGTTGATTGCTGTGGTGAATGTTTGGTGAATAAGGAAGTAAATCGTAAATAATGGCCATTGTTTAGATGCAATTTGCAATTATTTCACGGAAATGAAAACAAATTCGTGAACTTCACTGTGAATATTTATTAGAATGACCTAGGTTTCGACACCTTGTGTTATCATCAGGTTAAGGTCGATTCGGTAAGGTTAGGTCAAACAAATAAATTTTCACTCTGAGGTTAAAAAAGTTTGTTTCATTTCCATGATGAGGAACTTCTTCCATATCAGATCAGAAAGCTTTTCTTCCGTTTCAATTATCTAATTTCGCAAGGGCTACTCCAATACATGATTTCCACTGTGGTGTTTAAAATCCACTTTAGTTATATTGCGTAGTTCTCGTCAAGTGACAATAGTATAATACTCTTTAAGAGGAAGTAAAAATATTATAATATACATTAGCGTTACCTCCCACCCAAGGACTGAGATCTTAAAATTCCTTGTGACTGCGACCGTGGTGCGTTCCTAATTATATTACTTTCACGTTCCTTACTCCACGCCTATATTTACTCGTATTATGGAAGTGACAATGATGACTTCATGAACTGATAGGGTCACTAATGTCCAATATATCACAGGATAAGAAGCAGACGAATGTATCTATTGCGCGGAGCCTCTGTTCCCCAGTAAAATGGCTGACAAGGTGTTTAACTACAGTAAAGAACCGGGCTATTTTCTTTTCCGGAAACCTCGAGTGGTCCGTATACGCCTTTAGATTTCAATGTCTTTGGGTTGTTGTCATAGTCCCTGGTGGCTGGACCAGGTGTTGACTCATGCTTGAGGCGGTACTCAAATTGATGACGTTTTGGCTGCATGAGAGCGCGTTTCACAGCAGAGTAATCGTATTTGACCGAATTAATATAGAGAAAAGCAATGGGGCACCATTTCGGCTATAATTCCGTCGATAAATATGGGGAAACAAAAAGAGATAATTAATCCCTGCAACTACGAGAATTCTCCAACTTGGTTGGGTGTCGTGCCCGGAAGCGTTAAATTCAAAGCCTTTACGGTTTTCATCACATGAAAATCCTCGAGCAACAGAGAATTAAAGAAAACGGAAAATAAGACACAGAAGAGGATCTCATATGTTAGGTTAGGTATATTGAATATGTGTAAGATGATCGAGATAAAGTCGGACGGACAAAAGTGCAAAGAAAAGATAATGAAAATTGTTGAAAAGAGGTGGGAGGAGCTAAAGAAGGGAATGAAAAAGCAGCTATGAAAACAAAAAAAATTCTATGCATAGAGGGAAAAACAAGAAACGTTTCTGAGAAACCAGTAGATCTAAGGGAATTTTGTGGAAAAATCACTGCATGGGAATGAAAAATATCAGATTAAAAGAAAAGTAGAAGCGCTGTATAAGAAGGTAAGAAAATTGCCAGAATGCTGCAAAGGAAATACTACACTAACCAAAAGAGATAAGACCGCCATTTCATTAATGGAGCCGGAAGATATTCAGTGAAGGATAGAAATAATACGTGGAATACCTTTAAGCTGAAAATATAAGGCCAGCCAGTTGAGTCAAAGAAAAAGAATGTTATAATGACGAGGTTAAATCGGGTACAGGAATATTAGATGACGAGACAGAAATGCGCAAAGGGAGATGAAGTCGAAAAATCAGTAGGAATGTCTCGGCCGAATTGCTTAAGAGGTTATGGAAAAATAAATAGAGGAGATTTTTTGAGATTATACGATCACTGGGAAGTCATTCGGAAAAATGTCCTCAAATCGGTTTTGATCTCTATCCCGGCAAAATTTAAAATTGCCATAAATGAAGACTGCAGCTCGATAAGTTTAATTTAAAATGCAGTAAAGGTATTTCTGAATACAGCCAATGAGATGTTAAAAATTAGTGCAAACAGCTACCAAAGCGAAGATCAGTTAAAGTTAAGGAAGGACAAAGCAGTGTGTGACGCATTCGCAGTGATGAGAACATTATCAGATAGGGTCACTGAATATAATCAGATATCTTCATGTGCTTATCGTATTTTGAGAAAGCGTCTGATTGCACATAGTGGCCGAGTCGATGGAGATATTGTTGAATGTTGTACTCGACTGTAGGGATATGATACTTATTCGAAATGTGTATGTGAATCAAACGGCACAGGTAAGAGTATTAGAGGAAGAATGGAATTGGGCAGTGATTGACAAGTGCGTGAGAGAGTGTTTCCCGTTATCTCCGGTGTGCATACTGACACACTGTGTGGAAATGAGCTGGGAATGAAAATGGGAGGCGAAATGATTAGGGGTTTCATTCACCGATGATTTGGCAATAGTTGAGCGGGGAAACAATTGCATGTAATTGTTGATTACTTAACAAGATAAATGCGTAAGGCTTGGACGATACGAAAACACGTTTGATGTTTTTTTGAGAAGTAATTAAGCTATGCTAAATATTAGTATTGGAGGGAATAAACTAGGTGGAGAAGTTCATGTGTACGTGCAATACGTGTTTGAGAAAAAATGAGATAGTTGTGGGAAGTGGATAAGGAGACGAATTGGTCCAGCAAAAGAAAAAAGTACAGGAATATGATAAATGATGGCATTTAAAATAAGTAAAAATCTGAAAAAATGATTAGCAAACAATTGAATGTAAAGTTTCCTGGTTTATAGATGTAAAATCTGGGATTTCAAGCAAGAGAATGGGCGTACTTATGAACAGACTTCTTAAATGCGGGTTCGTCGGAAAATGGAAAAAATGAGTTGGACAGAAAGAAGAGAAATACGGAGGTTTTAAATATAGTGGACTAAGAGAGAAATTTGCTGGGGTAAATCCGAAAAGGCAGAGGAAGTGAATGAGATAGGTATTGAACCAAAATGCCATTTTGATGGCCGTCATAGAAAGCAGAGTATTTGGTACTTGGGGGTAGAAAAAGGAAGATAGTTGGCTTTTTAAACAGCGTGAAGGAAGACAGAAGATACGAGTAATTAAAAATGGAATGCAGGGCTAAAGGAGAAATTTTTCGTGGATCTTAGACTCGAATAGTTGTTATGGCCACTTCGAAGCATACTTTTACGGATAAATGCCTCAAATACTCGAAAACGTACCTTTAAATAAGCACCTTGATTGAATGGCGTTACCTATAAGGGATTTCCACATCCCTTTCACATTCTTGTTTGATTCTGGATTCCTCGTTTCAGTCATAAATCACTTTGTTTGATTTTCCTACTTTAGATTCTCCCTTTTAAATGTAAAAGCCCTATTGTGAAATGCGTCTACGGAGAACTGGCTACAAATAGTATGGAAGATCGAGAGCTGAATGTGTTCATCAGATGATAAGAATCCATACGGGATGGAACCATAAAGATGAAGGGGGAGATTAACATAAGGCTTCTACGAACCAATGCTTAGATTGATAGCTGATCATGATTACGCTTGCACATAAACGTAACACGTGGATTGGTGAGATAGACAAAGTGGCTCTGAGAGTTGAGGCTCGAAAATTTCCGTCCAGCAGCTTGGCGAGGTGTAATTTTGGATTCCCGGAGATTATGCGTTTGGGCAGACTTACAGAAGCGCCGACCGAATAGTTTAAGAGGCTTCCGGCGTCGGCGATAACACTGTGTATTTAAACTCGGAAATTAAATTTATTTGCTCCGGGGTATTCGCACTTGTGTCCATGGGTGTGGATGTGCGGAGACAGGCATTGCGAGGAATGTGTCGAGCGAGCTGGTGATGCAGTTCCTAGTCGTTTCTCTCTCGCTCCTTGTATAAATACAGTCGAATAAATTCATACGGAACCGTGTACTGAGCGAAATATTTTTTTCCCCTCCCCGGTTGCTCATGACCCATATTCCAGGCGGCGGGAGGGAGAAATAGTGAGCATGCGCTACGTTGGAGCTCTGCGATTGTTTTGCGGGCTTCTCTCTTGTGTAGGCAAATGTATGTAGTGAACGTGAGCAAATTCTTTCTTTTTTTACAAGTTTCCGTTTGGACTTAAAGTCGTGGAAAAATTAATCCAGTTTCATTTGCGACTACCAAAATTATTAATATGTATTTCGGCATTTCGTTGGTGGATGTGAATGAAGGGAGGGAGGGCATGAGTGGCGTGTTTTAGGGAGATCATATGAAATATATTGGAGGGGGATTTCACCGAGCGATATTAAATGGATTAATCAAAAGCAAAGGCGGTGTATTATTTTTTGCTGAAAAAAGCGATGTGGAAAGACAATTAATTCCTGTGAGTTTTAAAGCCAAATGTTTAATGGGACCATTATTAAATTACATACTTGTAATGTACCGCAGAAATGGTACCCTGTTGGACAAATTTTGGAAAGGATGACCCGAGGATATACATATTAACGGGCATAGAATATTTTAGTGAAGGTTTCATTTGCATAATGTAAATCCAAAAATATTTTAACAGAGATGGTTGAGAATAGGTAGGTATACTCGTATCTCATTATAACATTTCATCCTTGGGACATTAAAATTACCATTAGGATATTTAAAGTGGAGGATAAAAACTGAGCATTTATATAAAATTTATTCTGAGAGAATATTCAAAATATTACAATTAAATGCTCTTAAAATATTATGACACAATTGTTCATTTATGTATTTACTCTTCTCCCATGGCTGCAGTACATTTTTAGCTATGCATACGCATGATTTCGTCATATCTTACTTGTGCGTGTATTTGGATATTTTTAATATGCAGTCGCCGACAAATAACAAAATATCATCTATTTTAAAATTATAATTTTTTACTAGGATTCGTAGCCATAAATTTACGTTACATGTTTCAGAAAGTTAAAAACAAAATTTAATTTGTTTTCAAATTCCGTTAAGTTAGGGTACTATTAAAATATTTATTTAATATTTCCCTGCACTTGACAAAGCTTGTACAATAATTCAGTTGTCAATATTATATTCTTCAATATTTTATTGGTTTATGAAAATACTCGGTTATATTTGGCAAATATGTGAATGTAGGAGACATTTAGCTCCCTATTCACAGTTAAAGGAAAAGGATAAAGATGGAATACATCATAATTCTCCGTCACTTCCGAGCACGTTGATTATGATTCGAAAAAACAATTTACGAGAAGTCCGGTAATGGTGGAACCATAGACTGTGAGAATTTTGCTTCCTAACCTAGGTTTTGTAAGGAAAAAATGTGCTGAATAATTGTAAGGACAAATATAGTTGGGACTGGAGTCTTTCAGCGATGTTCACTTTTCACGTGATTTATAATAGGAAAATACTGAAAGCTGAATGACAATGCATACATTACTAGAAGTCTCCTAGACCATGTATACATTAAGCGTAATCCTTATATATCTTAATTTCATACTATTTATATAATTATTATTATTGGTACTCTAACGTTAAAGGTAGGCTTTCAAAGGAAACAGGCTACAAAACGATACATTTATTTGCCTCTCATATCAAAATGCAACCTGATCTCCGACACTATAGAAAAACATTTTTAACTCAACATTGTTCATCCATTTAACTGTTCCCTTCAGCATGCATGTACTTTTCTTAAGCCCATACTTGCTTTCCTAATGTTCGCCCCTTTAAAAGAGTCTTCAAAATTCCATTCCCGATGAAAATGCTCTTCATTGTCCTTCCTGGTCACTCTGAATTTCTTTCAACAAATCTCTCTCCTTCCCCACTATTTCTAGTAGTTCCTCGTTTGTGTATCTCTCTATCCTTTTCAATCCTTTTCAAATTCACCATCATGGTCAACACCCACGTTTAAAATGCCTCAAATCCCTATCGTCTTGTTTCAACGACCATGTTTCCGCGCAGTACAAAACCACAATTCATTTATGTGACATTTTTGCAACATTGAAGTTGAATATCGGGGATATTTTTATGTTGCATTATAATATGTTTACATTGTAGATCACACTTCTTCTAGTATGTTACACTTTTTTCTAACACTGTCTGTCTCGACTCTCCATTCGCCACTTGTACCTGAGCTATCCATCTTTTAACTAAAATTATTTTCATTATAAACTGCACACACATGACTTTTACAAATACTTTCCACAAAAGTCGTAGAACAGATACCGGTGGGAGGTTAGGATTGGATTTTTTCCAGTTCATAACCTCATCTCATCATCTATGACTGACGGATAATCTCATTTTCTGAATAGAGTAGGTATTCCTCTTATTGATAATTATCATAAGTAGTACCTTGTTAAGACTGCGACGGACACAGGAACACCATTTTACTGTACATATCACTTGTACTCGCATAATACTTGTACACCCTGCCTAACTCGACATAAGGTACCCTGACGTTCCATACTACATCTTTGAATAACCCATACTTTAGCTCTGCATGCTTTTTACTTCCCTTAATTCCACTCAAAAGCCAATTTTTCATGTATTTTCTTCGCTTTCCCAGCATTCTCCAATCTATTACAACATTTTAAATCTCATTGCTTTTTAGTATATCTTGCAAAAAATGCTCTCACACTACCGTTCCTAGAACTTTTTATTTTATTTTCCTGTCTATAACATTTTAATTTCAAATTATTTTTTTTCACGCCCAAATTTATGGTACGGCCATTGCATAATTATTTACGATCGTTAGTATCTTGATATTTATTGACCAAGAGGTGAAGAAAATATTATTTTCATAGCATGGATTAGATTTTCATAACACAGGAGTCAATATACCTCACTCTCTGCATTCATTTGCAAATGTAATGAGGAATTAATGGATAAATTCCTCAGTGGTGATTGTCATTTGGATTTTGTCGGTAGTAAAAGGTAAATATCTTATTGAAATTTCCATGAAGTGCCAAGAATAGCTCATGATATCAAAGAGATTACAAAACTAGTTGAGGAAAAGCACTGGTAAAACAGTTGCAATTTCGGAAAAAGTGTTTACTCATGTCCTCAATTACTCTCAGTTGGAAAAGCGACCAGAACTGAACAGTGAGATTATACATAAAATGCCAGTGACAATGGAATCAATCATTTGTGGAAAAAGTTTCACCTTAATAAAAGAGAGAGATGCATACAGATAGAAGTAAATAGAGAATTTTTTCCATACTTTCATGAGAAAATGAAAAAAAAGTTTAAACTTAGAGAGGTCAGCTAACCAAAAGAAAGGCTTTTATTGTTAGTACAAATGTAGAATTTTCTTCCTTTTTTCGCGCAATTTACACACTGATGGCGTGATGTCTGCCAAAACAAAAGAGTGTCTCTCATAAAAAGAACGGACAAAAGTTATGGCCGCATTCATTTTCCTGCGAGGAGTGCTGCTAAATGATCGTCATTCATTCAAATTTTATTACCCAAAATATTTCGCCGTGTGCTGTGATTCCAGTGACCACCATTTGGACGCTGAACTTCATGAAGATTATGCCATTAGCTCACAGTTAATTGGTAAGCTAACTGATCATTCAGAGACATCCACATGCTATATACTGCAAATTTTGTCGGCAAACACTGACGATATCTGACAAAGCCGACAGATTAAATCTGCTAGTAAAAGTGTTCATTTGGTTACTAGACATCTTGTTGTAGTTATTAAGGATTCTAGTCTAGGTTTATATACAAAGAATTAGCAATTTCCAATTAAATCTCATAGTTGAGTTCTAAGTAAATTCTACGATTTAATGTAACTGAATATTGTTAAAATAATTTGTTTTATTAATGGTATTGCCATTACATTACGCGATGATGTGGAGCAAGTCAGAGAATAACCTAAAATAACTATATGTAATTTTATCGTGTTTATTTTAAGACAATATTTTCTCTTTGGTTCAGTCAGAGAGCCCTTTGGCATTTAGTTCAAGTTTAATTGAAAAGAGACATAGGTTTGGGGGAAGAGGGAGGAGGAAGAAGTTAAAAAGTTCGTCCGTGGGCGGTTAGAAAAAACAAGTGGTGATAACCGTGCCGAGATCTTTCTCCAGGAAAAAAGAGCGACACGGCTTTCAAAATTTTTCCTGAATAAATAAATACTTTCAACGTAGAAAGCGTCGTCTTCCTTCCGGGAAAGCCTATTGGCATTGTAGTGCCGCTCGGAGAGAGTGACCCGGGAAAGGAGACAGTAACTTTCGGGAATATTCTGCCCAAACGCACTCGAGCGTCTGTAGGCTCGAGCGAGGCTGTGTGCGTGCTCATAGAAATACACCCTTCGTTGCGAGCAAAGAGGCTGAATTCGTGGCTTTGCGTTACCCTACGGGTGTCGAATGCTGCACCGAACGAGAAAGCTTCGAGTCCTTTTCATTTTGCGATCCCCTCTCGAGTTTTGCGAAAGAGAAATGGGACACTTTTGTAAATAGCTAAGCGAGCGAAAGCATATCTAAATTTGTTTTTGAGAGTATTCCAGGTTTTGAAGTCCTTCCGCGAGAAATTGTAGTCCTTCTCGAGTAATTCAAATCTTTTCTGCCTGAAGATAATGGAGACGAATGCGTTCTCGTAGTCAGGTCTCTACCAGGATAAATAAAAAGGTTGAACTCCTGTCAACCGAACTGGAAATGAATTTGTGACCGTAAATAGATATTACCCATGTGTTTGAGATGACTTTATTCTAGGATATAATCTTTTGATGAAAATAACCAACCCCCTATGACGTCATCAAACTTAAAGGGCAGCTAAGATTTTATCATAAAAGTGAATCTAAAAATGGATAACATTTTTTTCTAGCGAGAAGTAAATTTGAAACCTGTTAAAAAAGTGAATAAGAAATCATCTTGTTTATTCATGATTCGAAATTTCATTTCCACTCGTGTTCCTTCCTGTACATTTGCTCAATTCAATTTATAGCGAGGATTAAAATTAAAATTTTAGCATTTAGTACTTTGACCGAATCATACATGTAGTTATAGAAATGGACCCTTAATTAAATATATAAACAAAATTTCGATGTGCACTATAATCAGAAAAGTCGTGATAAAATATAAACTATTGGACAGCAAAAACATCTTTAGCATTGTAAAATATGATGTTTTTTCCCATATATACATTAAAATTTTCCCTAGCTTCATTACAATACCACACACTGTCATATTTTGTAAATGTCAAATGACAATATCAACTTTAAATTTACGAAAAAATTGGTTATGTGGCATGTGAATGAATATTTATTACCGCATATTGACATTAAAGGAGATTGCTTTCATTAATTTGGTCATTCATTGGTTTATTAGGGTTTTGAAAATATTATTTCGGTCTTTCCTAGGTAGTGTGGAGAACATTTTAAGTGTTCCGTCCATTATAATGATATCCGTAATGTTCCGTTATTTCTTCATGAAAAGAATAGATAATAGGTTTTCCTCTGGGAAAGGGGGGATAATTAATAACACTGGATTTACGTTTCCAGATTAGTAAATTAGGATAGAACGAGTAAAGGAGTCACTTGACTTCAACTATAAACACTTCAAATGTTTTATTTCCCGATTCCAATTAACAACCAAAATTAATGATTAATTAGCACACCAAAATGTTTAATTGAAAACTCTTCTAATCAATCCTTTAATAATTTAAAAGCAATCGATATAATGTTCAACTAAATTTAATATTAATATAATAGAATGGAAAAAAACAAAACGGATGGAAAGAAATAAGTATTAAGGTAATAGACTTTGTAAGGGAAAATAGAAGATGGAGGATAGAATTTTGGAGGAAGCAGAAAAAGTGGATATAGGTAAAAACTAGGGACTGCCGAATTTTCAACTGTGATAAAGTGGAAGATGTGGAAGATGTTAGGTAAACGTGGTAGCGGGAGGTAACGATGGGGTTTTTTTGACGGCATAAAGGGCGGTAAAAAGCATGCTATGGTAAGCTAAGCAATGCTTGCTACAACTTAAGTTGCGAAGGAGTCTATTACATTTTTATTATTTTATATTTCGTAAGATTCAGTCAAAACCTTACCTATAACCAGTGGATTTTTGCTAATATTATTAATGCCCTTAGTAGTTTATATCTTATGGGACTAAAATCCATTGAAACAGTTGAAACTGTTAAAATATAATGGAAGGCCACTTAAAATTTCAGATATCTCTACACACTGTTTTCTCGTCCTAATATTCTATGCAACTAATTACTCAAAATTTCCTTATATTTTCTCACCTTAATTCCACGGTTGGTACAACCACAATACATATACAACTTCTTTTAAAATACTACCGCAGTCAAGTTTAAATAATACATTCAAGTTTTGTTTATCAATTTCTTAACTCAATTAACCTTATAGAATTGTGTAAGTTCATTTAAAAGAAAAAAACAAAAACTAAGAAAATATACGTCACCGATATACCTTTTATAATCTCAAAAGCAAAGAAAAACTTTCGTTGAAAAATTTGATTTAATATTACATGATTCAATGTTCCACAGAATTCGTTTTTTGTTATTTAGTTTTCTTCAATATTCATGTTTACGGAAACTGTTTTTATTATCTTTCACGATGGAGATGAAAGTTAGTTAAAATATAACCAGGCTTCTTCAGGGCACCATCATCAGTCTCGCGTGATGTTCTGTCCTCAAATCTTTCTCTTTTTGCTCCCAGGCAACTAATTGCTGAATCTTCTTCACTTTAGGAAAATTTCCCCTCAATTTCTCGGCCATTTTACCTGCTCGGAGCGTAATTTCCTTTCCCTTCGCCACAACCCAGCCTATTTCCTTTATTTTCCTCAATTTCCAACCTCCCCGCCTGACGCTCTCACTACTACAAATTCTCTCCACCCTTCGGCACCGACCGCATTAAACTCGTTTTTCTTCTCCAGCGCAGGCTCAGTTAGTGCAAAAAGATGTCTTAATTTGAGTCATTTTAACTTTTAGCATTTTGGATCTAGTGGTTTTATAAAGGAGTTCCACTCTCCTTTACATTTGCAGTGCTCTAGGGCACTTTCAATCAATCCTTACTCCATACCAAGTTCGAAATCACAGGCCACCAACACCCATGTCGGAATTTTTTTTCTCACATATTTTTGAAAGTACTCTTTTGAACTTTGTAGGTGAATTACTAAAATAACTGAGAGAACTTTCAGGACACATGTTTGATGTCACCTCGTGTCATGACGTTTTTGACGGCATACCTGGGCTTATTGCGGTCCTTTCAGAGAGGCTCATTTAATATTAAACTTATCTCATTTCTAATTTAAAAAGGGTGCTATTTTCGAGTTCATATGATACACATGCTCCTTTACGTGGTTTATGCTGTCCTAGGCAAACCAAACGATTCAGATACGGAGATCCAGCCACTGTCCTGACGCCCCATTTTGAAATCTAGGTGATAAATCTGGAAACTCATATCTGAATTCAAAGTGTGATCATTAAGGTAACATGACTCTTTAAGGAAGCTTAAACATTATCATATATGAATGATGAATGCTTTCATACATGAAAATTGCTTAACTTGCAAAATTTGCCTGATACAGGAACGAATATTAGAAGATAATTTTACATTGGAGGACCGCATGTATTACAAAGTCGTGCCAGGCTAAGAAATTATATTCATCTTCAATTTTATCAATGTAAAAAATAATTTCCTAGAAAACAAGCCAATTCCACCCAGAGTGCGTAATTTTTACGAGTTATAGGGCTTTATAATTGGCGAGCCATGCTTTCATAAATAAAATGGATTTTCGAGTTGAAGAATTTGCTGAGTGTATACACATACAGCTTTTTTACTCATTTGGCGTATGCACGTAACTGAATAATCACTGAATTTCTGCACTATCTGACGCTATCATTTGTCATTCATCTGCTTATCCTTCAACTCATATTTCTTCCACACGTGGGCCCAGAAGAGAATAAGCTGCTCTCGTTAGCCACACGTGCTGCGGCGATTCCGTTGCACCCGACCCTCGAGTGATTTTGAAAAAGATCGAAGAAGGAGCATTGACCCAATCCGACTCCTTTAATGCCTTTCCCGCCGTTAGGCTCCGTCCTCCGCATTCATTCGCTATCCCTTTAAGACTCAAAGTCCAAATCTCTACATCTTTCCTTCCCGCCGTTTGGCTCCCCTTTCTACCACACCAAGGCCCACACTCGACTCCCGCACCATATGGCGGGTAGATATTAGGATGTATTGGCTGCAATTTCTAACTTTGATGCTGACACTCCAAGCGATACGATGCATTAGAATTCTCAGAAAATGGCATCGAGCGATAGAAATTCGAGAGATTGAAGATATTCCAATTCCAATAAGATCGTTGATATTAGAGGAATATTCAGTCGATGAGGGTGCAGGCTAGATGCATACTTACACACATATCACCAGTATCATCATCGTCAATACTTATATTAATATCTCACCATTAGAAATGAGTTGAATTAGGTGAATGAAAATCGACCTGCCGTATGTGTCTTCAACATACAGAACATTAATGCAAATTAGAGGTGGGCTATCTTCTACATCTACATAATACCCCGCAAGCCGCCGTAAGGGCGTGTGGCGGGGGTCTGGTTAAGGGTGTTAGGTCACCACCCATAAAAGGAATAAAGAAATACCGCATTCAAAACCAACACACACATGCAAAATCTGAATCTGGCGTTAGATACGAAATTTGAAATTGATGCCGTCTACAATTTGGTGAGATTTTCCTCGCATCAAAACGAGGTATGCAGAATCGAAGATTGCAAAACACTACGGTTTCCATGCCACATAATTACCACTATTAGTTTTATTTATCATTAGTTTGTCTAGCCTTTCTCCCCACGCCTCCAACTCAACCGACGAATCCCTCCTTCTCTTCTCATATCGCCTTTCCAGTTATTCTATCGGATCATTCAACAGAACGCCAAACAACAAATGCACGAATTGTTCTGAGGAAGGTGTGAGAAGGTCTACAAAGTGCCCTCCTCTACGCCCTAGAGCTGATTGATCTATCCTCCCGTCTCCTCTTCTACCTTTTCACCATCCCATTTTCATTCCCCTAGCTCCAGTTCCCTCTAATTGCCCTGCTCTCCCAAGGAAATACGGCTCGCTGTCATACTCTCCTTACCGTAACCGTCTGTGGTAGCCTCACCTTCAATGGTTATTTGGTTACTCGAGAATGATTCTTTCATTTTCTTGTTGTGTTCGTGCTGCAGCACGCCGCGCCCCGGCCATCGATCCATCCTCCGCGAGAACATCTCTTTGTGGTTAGAGCTTCAGCGTACAGGAAAAATAATCGAATATTCTCAGATTTGAACAATGTTAGCTAAATAGGTTATCAAGAAATCCCTTCCATCTCTTAAAAAACTATCCATTGGTTTATTACTAGTGTGTTCACCAAGGTAACGCTATAATTGCTCTCATAAAATAAATGAAAATTGAATAAAAAAAACCATAAACACAGTAATCAACCCGAAGGTCGGTTTAGTAGGTGATGGTAGAGCTCACCCATGTACCAAGCCCGACGGCGTGTGAATAATCACTCATCAGGGTAGGGGGGCCAATTCCTTTCCCTGTGCCGGTTATGGTTTCCCAGGAAGATCTGGCACCCGAAAAATCAACTGCAGCATAAATAATTTATTATGCGAAATATTGTGATATTTATCTTTTCAATTCCTAGCAGCATAACAAGTGTTAATGACATGGCATATGGAAATATGTTGATAACATGACATAGACGTACTTCATATTAATTAGACTATCTTTTCGTGAATAAATAATTAATATCTTTATCCGAGGTTATGTTACTGATCGGGAACTTACTAATTACGCTGTTGTCTATGAAATCTGCAAATGAAATGTTAATTACATTATATGATCATATTCGAAACAGCGACGTAACTTTATTACCCTGTCAGTTTCCTTAAGGAATAGTAGATGGTAAATAGAATATTAACAGACTACATTCAAATACAAAAACTCTGCCTAAATTCACCTTGCTTGAAAGATTCTAAATCTTATGAATCCTAATTTCTAAAAATGTGCTTAACTGAAGAAGTACATATATTATTTGGATTTCCTATATCTTACCCTAAATACCACCACCAGGGCAATTAGCAGGGAGATATAGTCATAATAAACTCAAGAAATAAGCAAAAATCTAAGGCACGGATTATTTAAATTTCTTGAGCATGTAAGCCATTATCACACCAAATTAAAACGTGTACGTTCCTCTCACTGTACGGCAAACAGGTTATCATGCGCGTATCAAATCCGTGTTCTTTATCATCACCATTTTACATGGAAAGCGACAAAGTTTGGTAGTAAGTTTCCCTCGGCACTAATGCGTAAGGTTTCCGTCATTTATTTCTCCATTTATTTATTTTTGACATCCTTCGTTGGAAGTACAATATTTATTTTTCTTTCAACTACTATGGCACCCATAAAAATTAATGAACATCCATTGGGGGCATTTGGAACTGAGAATTCATTATATTTCTACTGCTTCCTTATGCTTTTAACCTATCAAAACAATCTTTTGAATTGTCAGCTCGAGACCATGACCAACTGAATAATTTAATCGGAGCGAAGTCTTAGTGTGATTTTTCAATATATTTATGTGCCAACTTTGCTTGAAAACTGTATCTCCAGATCATATTGCACATAATATTTATTGAGACATACAACACACGGAAGCCTAAGCTAAAAACGAGTTTTAGCTGAGAGTGAAATGTGGAAGTGAAGAAGAATAAAATGCTTCATTAAATTTGTTGATTATTATACATTATTGATAAAAGTTTGAAAGTTTAGAACAAAAAAATAGAAATTCAACAAAGAAGTACGGAAAGGTGAAAAATACCAAAAACTATTCGAGAAAGTGAACGAAAAATAGATGCGAGCGTCTTTAACGATAACTCGTTTTAAATCCTCTAGTTACTTTTATAAATTTCTTTAGTGAGTCTTCCCCTTCGTTGACCTAAAAAAGGTATATCTGATAGCTTGATTTTGATGCCATTCATTGTTCGTACTTTAGGGAAGTATTATTTTTGTAGTATTTTCTCTTCTCTCGTACGCAGAAGGGATCACTATTAACGGGTCTAATGGAGACTCACCTTTCCGAAAACTCCTAACTCATGTTTCTCACCTCCACCGTTACCTCCATGTCCATTCGTATCCCCCTTTCTCATCATTTTGCCCTTTTAGTTCTGGACAATGGCCTTTGTAAACGTGACGCAGCGAGCACGTAAGACGCAGGCGCTGTGAGACGCTTGGTGATCGCTGACGGACTGCAGGAAGGAAGAGGGGAACGAGAAGGATCACATTACAGTGGACAAGGGCTGAGAAGAAAAGGGTCTGAAAACGGCGAAAAAGTTGCCGGATGCGGTGGTAAGGAAAATGAAGTAAATGGATAAGGTGGTAACGAAGACAGAGGAGAGAGGATAAAACGAATTTTTTGGAGGATAGCAAGAGGGAGAAGCAAAGGAGGGCATGCTTAGCGGCAACAAATGCGTTCGGTAAAAAATGAGGTCGAATGGTAGTGGGTGCAAATTGAGGTGGGGAATTCGTGAGGGAAATGAGGAAGAGGACCACGAGTTGGAAATTAGGTGGAAGACGAGAATGATGGGATTGTCCTTCGAGTCTTTATGGCAGTCAATTAATTCAAGCTCCCTTCCTTTATTTACACTTATTTTTCATCCATCATTTAAATCTTTCCTTTCTCTTCCTGTCTCTCTTTAAGCTATACTCTTTAGTACATTGCGGTGGCATCCATTGTCTGACACTGTTCAATATGGTTCCAGAATTCCAAATTTCTAACCATTTGGCGCTTAATTGCGGAAAATTCCCATAATTTATTTTCCGCTATCCCACGTTTCCTACCTTTCTCTGGTGTCCTTCCTTAAAATACGGTACGTGAAAAAATTACTTCAGGCACAGTGGAAATCTCAGTAATAAATGGGCGAACTGATACTCGAGCAAAGGGTATTTTTATAGGTTAAAAATAAAAATGAAATTTTCTGCTTAACTTATAGTTTACATTAGAAATTATAAGTGTACATTTATTCGTAAAAGAGAGTTAATTTGCTGTATGGGTTCGGCAATGACACACCGTATACGTTTCCAGCATCTGTAATTGTATTTATCAATGGAGATTCCATATCTACTCAAATATAAGTTTGAAGGAATATTATTATTCATAATTTATACATACATGTATGTATATGATGTTCCTTCAACCGTGTATATACATGCACGGTTGAAGGAACAATACAAATTTTTTTGAAATTCTAAAAAGCAAAAACATTAAGACGATATTTCTGTGCATTAAATAACCTTATATATGCATAAAAATTTAAAAGAAACATTAAGGACTCCCAATAAAACATTAATGTTGCCTTCGTTGAAAAAAAATAATGACGTTTTCGTGAAGGAGAGAGAAAGTCTACTTAAGATGGAGAGGTTTTCCAAGCAGAGAGACGTAGACGTTACAATTATCGCCTCCATTCCCATTACATATACACTATTACAGCTCAAAATCCTCCAGGCGGCGTGCACTTGGCCCTTAGGAGCATGCTCACTTCCGGACTAGAACCTTACCCACAAAAGAGTCTTCTCCACTTCCTCGAAATAAGTAAACAAGAGTATAAGAAGAAAAGATGTTAAAGAAGCAGGAGCGGTGTGGTGGTGATTTATTGTATTGGGTTCAAAACTAGGGGTTAGAAAAACTGTTAAGACTAGATAAATGAGTACTCGTGAGTCCTCTCTTCCATATTGGTTTGCGAATTGAGGAGGAATTCTAGAACGGACAGGGAGAAGCAATGATCGATAGGTAAACCATGGAAAGCAGAATGTGTATGAGAAAAGAGAGTCGACAGAAGCGCAAATTTTATAAAAAATGGTGATTATTTATGCAAAAGTAGTTGCATATTCTCTAATTTATAGGAGGTAGAGGTGTTAAATGTTGATACAGACTGTTTGTGTGTGAAATATCTGAATTGACAGGCGATATGGGAGAGGGGGTTAAACGGGCGACGTAAGGGTGGGTGAGATGGAGTGAAACGGATGAAAGAGCATACCTGACATTAGGGGCGGTTGTAGGGCGCTGGTCGATGGCAGGGGGTGACAATAGGATCAGGTTGGTGGATTTGAAAATATTTATTTTGGTTTAAGGACTGATTGAAGAATACAGAAGGGCAATTTGGGAATACAGAGGAGTGAGCACCAAACACTCCCACCAATTACTATATCAACTAAAGAGCATCCAACGTGTAAAAACACCCTTGCTCTAAATAAGCACTTTGATAACATACAATAAACCCTGTGCTACTGAAACCTTCCTATCTGGAACAGCTATTAAAAATGAAACGTCTCCCTCCGTCCTACTAAAGGTAAATGTCAAGCCAAATTAATTTGCAAAGTTCAAAAGCTACGACGCTATCCAAAATCGAACTTTGAACCAACGTTTTCCTTCAGGAACTCAAAAACTAAATTCTATGCAAAATATTCAAATTCAATATTTAAAAAATGAAATTTAATAAACCTCATTCCTATCCCCCCGATTCCATTATGTGTTCTTCAGAAGGTCCGCAAAAATTGAGAACATTTCAATGTGAATCAATGGAAATCGTTAAAATATTTTAAATCACGTTGGGTACTCTTTTCAAACAATCTCTTATTGGAAGTTTTTTATTAGAAGGCGCTTGTATAATGTTAGCAACTGTACGCAATTCTATTTCAAGCCAAATTAATTCCTGTTAAATGTGAATTTCATGGTCTCTTACAACATCAGTTTGAGAAGTCAAAAGGAATTCAAGGCTGCTATTCTGCTGATTTCATCTTGAATTCTCGGATCATTAAATCTCCGAGAGAGTGCTTTGGGGGGAGTTTTTTTGTATCATAAATGTCAAGAGAGAATTGTTTTGAAAAGATGGGAAATATTGTCCCCAGCGTGAACTGTGAGCCAATGTTTGCTTTTGGAGAAAGTAACGAGTAACTGAAATTAGAAAGAACTAGAGTCAAATGTTTGAGCTTATTCAAGAATTCAGCGGGTCGTTAAAATATTATTATTTGTTAAATGTGAAACGAGAAAAAATGTGACAAAAAATGTTTACATTTAAATTTATTGTTAAATACTAGGAATATAAAATTCTGGCTGTGTTTTATTGTTTAATACTGTACAATTATTAATAAATTGTGTTGGGAGGTCAAAAGGTCCAATTAACTAATTATTAATGTCGCTTTTCAGTTTTAAACAAGGAGGTCTACATATTGAGTACTAGTTCTACGAACTTGACACTCACTAAGGCGTGATTGCATGAAATGAATTAAAACTCTTTTGGAAATCAACGCATGAGTTCTTAATAACAAGGGTTGTGGAAGACCTATTCATAATTCTCTCACTTTTATGCTAGGTAAAAAGGACATATTTAGTAAACCTAGTGAAGCAAATAAGATGAAAAGTTTTAATGAAAATTCGTTATAATTAATAAGCAAAATCATAATGAAATTCAGATCCATGACTTATATCTCACAGGTTATCTCCTCCTCAACTGGCCTCTTCTCAAATCTGGTTGAAATAAGAATAGTATAAAGACTTCCACTCTGCTTGTCGCATCGAAATGCACTAAGGAGTTTGGAATGGATGTAAATGAGGAATTAATTGCAAAGTGCTGTGAAATACAGGCGCTAGGTTAATACGTTGAGCAGGAAATGATGCATGGTAAAAAAACACCCCTAAAATGTAGGTAGGTAGTATGTCTTTACTAGGGAACGTAGACCTCGTCCCGGATGACGCTCAAAGTGGCTCCTAATTGCGACAGAAAGACGGACAGACGCAAAGGGTCACATTTATAACTCAATCCGCTCGTCTTCTGTCAACGGAGGTGAAGTTGAGACCATTTGAGCGAAACTTTGTGCTGTTATGTAGGCGAAGGGGATCTTAAGTTTGCCACGCTCGGAATATTAAAGTAGGCGTGAAGTGCTGGAAGACGCAAAACCCTGGAGAACAAGAGAGGGGATGATAGAGAGAAAATTATGAGAACAAGACACCAGTCGCAAATTTCTGAAAACATTTCACTGTCAACGCAATAGATACTCGAGTATTTGGCAAGACACAATTCTATTCGTAAAAGAGTGATTTTAGGCTATTTTTGGTATTTTGGAAAATGCTTTTAAACCATGTTCAAATTGGGAGAAACAGTGCAAACTTTTTCAACGTTCAAACAAAACAAACAGGGTGTTTCTTCTCCTCCTAATTCCAGCAGAAAAACAGACCGTGCGAAGCATATACTTCTGTCGTACACTACTTCTATCATAATTTATGAGTCAAAAGCAAATATAATATAATGCATTTTATCAATCAAGAAAAATTATGCCACGTTTATTGACGATAGAAGAACGCCCTTTTGCACCTAAATTAAATATTATTAAATTTTAAATTACTTTTAAATGTATTCAAGTGGCTTGGATTTGGTGTGGTTTGAATTGAATCAGAATTTTTAGGCAATATTCTTTAAGAGGCATAGCTGTACGTACATGCTACCCATCGCATAAATCAACTCAAGAAATGATTTTACTTGGTAATTGTAGAACTCCTTTTAGCTAGGCATTTCAACTACAAATGCTTAAACAAATCACGTGAATATAGATAATTTGGTTTTCTATGTCACTCTTTCGTTTCCCATGAAGTTCTCATGACCGGAAACTGTGCAGTTCTGATGTAAGACTGTTTTCTTTGAATGAATAAACTGGGACTTGAATTCTAAACCTCTATTCTTTGACCATATTATCTATCCACTGGATAAACTCTATTGTATCTTTACTGTATTGATAATTCATTTTAACAATCGATCGAGAGAACAACGAATTGGAAGAATACAGATGATTAAAGTTATTTATTATTTTGTAAAAACTAACATATTTCCCATAATTCGGAAATTATTTTTCCTCTTTTACAATAAAGAGCAATTACTTTTCTTATTTTAAAGAATTATAATACATGAAAGACTTAAATGAAGCTCCATCGTGTATTTTGAACTTAATTTGTACTCTGATGCATCTGTCTTTTCCGTTATTATACAAGAGAGTTGCATAATGAAAGTAATCTAAGGAAAATACAAAACTAGCTTCAGACAAAAATGACCAATATTTTTAATAAGGCTTTATAACTTCTCCGTTTTCATGAGTTTTCTTTAGTATAGCGCTTAAAGGTGAAGATAACTATTATCGTTTGATACAAACGTTCGTCCTCATCATTTAATACTGATTGATTTAATGAAATTCTTAGTATAAATACAGAAATACTGCAAATCTTATGTAGAGGCTCATTATATAATACTCGTAAATTTCCGTTTGTGGGCTTTCTTCCCACTTCTTTACGGATTCTGAAAACTATTGCTTTTTGGGTGACTATCTCAAAGGAAAGAAAATTTTAACGAAACGTGATATGAAGAGACTTCTTCAGTACTTTCAAGTATTTTTATATCAATTTCCATAAAAATTGGGTGTTATCATCGTTTAGATTAACAACTTTTTAATTGTTATTCTCTTTTCATTGATTTGTCCATCAAATAACTATGATTCCCATACACGCTATTTGTTCGCGTCTATATGAATCTAGTCTCATAATTTTCTGTGATGGAAAATATTGTGCCAAATATCTTCAATTTTGGCCTTCAAAAGAGTGCAGCTGTCAAATTTGCTAATCTGATATTTAGATAATACATATTTATTCATGTGCTATGTCAGATTTTATGAAAGAATTAATAATTGATGAGGATATTTATTACAGACAATATAATCTCTAACTAAAGCTTGAATTTTTTTCTTCTCCGTCAAGTTCATGAATAAATTATCCCTTGAGCACATTCCGAAATACGACACTTAAGACTCACATTCGTCTTCATATTTATACGCTGATTTAGAAGTATACCACTTTAAGTTTGACTTTTTCTACTTTCATAAAAATATTCGCCACAAATGGCTTAAATCAAATATTCTTCGGTGGTTATATTACATTTTTTGACTGTTTACAAAAAAGGACATTTGAAAAATATAAATTAACGCTGTTCGAGAAAAACTATAACGCTAGCATGCATTCGAATGTATCGACTGTCAGGTGGGGAATAAATACGGTCACCTTGGATTTTTCCGTCAATTTTGAATTTCAACTTTTGTAATCAAATTAAACATTTAAGAATCTTTCTTTCGTTTGCATTTTCATGAAGATACATTGAATTTCACCATTTAATATACATCAACAGCTGCAGATAGTACTTTCTTCATTATATTTTCAAGGAACTGTTTAAAACTTTCATATTGTAATGAAATACAATGGAATAATATTTGCATGGGTGTATGGACCAGGAGAAAATTGTTTTCAGTCAGGTTGAACGCATTTCGAAAACGAATATCTTAATAGGAATGTAACTTAAAATAGACAATGATTTTCGCAGAAAAGATATTTATTATTGCCCTACATTTGCTACCCTATAGTATAATCAGTACTTTTCTGAAATGGTATGTCAGGGCAAAAGTGGTTGAGTATTAAATAATTTTCTGTGGAACAAAAACTGATATTTTGTTTCTAATAATTGAGAAGAAATATTTGTATCATTAGTATGCGCTAGAATAATTATAAAATACTCTACGTTTATTATATATTAGTTATATCAATCACTATGAAGTAATATTTTGAGTCACCCAAACAATTAGTCTTTCTTTAATTATGAATAAATATTCCGTAATATATAAAATTAATTCAAATAAAACGTACACTATTGACGCACACATTAATTAAGATTAATTTTGTATTTAGATACATAATTTACAATAATTTATTTTAAAATAATACACAAAAATATAATAATTTGAATATAGAGTAATTTTCAAAATATTATAAAAATCATTTAGTTCCATTAGACGTCTTCTCTAAGATTTAAGACCCAAATTGGCCCTTCACAAAATATAATTGGAACATTATTCTAGTAAACATTCAGATCATGGAATATAAGTAAATTCTAATTATGTTACGAATATTTCCCTCGTCAAAAATGATTATCCACTGCAATTTCGTACTTATACTGGACTCGGAAAAGAATGTGCTCATTATTTAATAATTTCATTTACAGATACTACTATCAGAGTGAGATGATTGAATGAAAAAATGTTTTGGTGCAAGGCTCCGTTTGATAAACACCTTAGGGGTCTTCTGTTCTTTGATTTTTTAAACTTAAATACGGGTACTAATGTCTTCGCTTGAAGGATAAGTCTAAACTAACATTCCTTAAAATTTGGGTCGAACGGAGATTAATTTATTACTGCGCCCGTGTAACTCAGCTCGTAAAACGGACCATTCCAAGTGAGACGCCTGCTACTCACGACTTCTCTACCAAGTAAGCGGGCCTCCATGTCTTCCTGGCCCTAAATTTGGTTGACATCCCTGGGTTTATTCCTTGACCTGGAACAGGGACTATTCTCCTTGTTCATATTCCTGCACCGAACTCATTACTCTCGTCTACAAAGGCAACATTATAGTTTTCCACGTAGAAATGTCTTGAAAATCTATTCGTTCGTATGCTCAAAATTCCTTTCTAAAAGTGAAGTTACCATTATTAAAAAATAAGTTAATACTTTCCTAGCCCAAGAAAATTTACATGCTTCGTAAGACTTCGCCAATGAAACCGAATTCTATGCTAGTGTTTTATGATTTTCATGACGAAATTGTCAAATTAAATTAATAATGTTGTTCAATATGGAGAAAAAAATAAAATCAATATATCAGATAATGCCATAAAATTTTTGAAACCGAGGGTACAAGGGTTAATATTAATATCAATGCAAGTATTACGGCACAAGTTTGCAAAAATATAACATCACTTAAATGGCACTTGTGCAAATCTCTTTTTAATCTCATTATTTATCTTATTTATTTTTCTTTTTACTTTGGATTCGTCTGCTTAATGTTTTACAAGCACGTTAACCTATTCAACATAAGCAATAAAATTTTTGAAATGACACAGAATGATATTTTAAGTCTTCCGAACTTTAACATAAAATCTCTAGCTTTTCTCCCCAAATCGCGACGAACGTTTCCATCAACAATAAGACAGGATAGAATTTTGCCTCTTATGGTGTGAAAAATCATTCCTCAACACATGCCCGTCACCATCCATAATTTTGTTATCCACCTATGCGCAAAATTGGAAGATTTGGAAACATAATGCGTTCGCGTACAAGATCAAAGCTGGGAAAATACCTTTCCTGCAACCCATTTTATTCACTCAAGGAATTTATTTCCGCGCCGCTTAGAATGCATTCTTTCTCTCGAATGAAACGCGACCACCTTGTAGTGGGTGGGTGGGTGTAAATCTTTTGCCTCCTCCGTGATCCTTTTGTCTCACTCTTCCTTGACTATGAACTATTGCTCGCGAGCTTCTGCGTGGGTGCCTTTGGGGACCCTAGCGACGCCCCAGACCCATCCCTCCTCTTCTGCAGCACGACCGAGAATTGCGCCTCTTACTGGGACTGAGCATTTCTCAGCGTCAGGAGCCACGTGACCTTAGGATCTGCTCGCATACGGCGACCGCTCTCGCCGCAACCCCATAACCTTCCGCCATGGACACTGCACCGGCCGCCGCCGGCCTAATTCCCCCGCCGCGGATAAGGACTGTGCTTCGGGCCATCGGATTGGAAAGGTATTGTCACGGCGAGAAATTCCTGCTGTCTTAGCCATCTACGAGTTAAATTAGAAGTCTGTGGGGATTTTCGGAGAATCTCTAGGGAGAATGTTGGAACGTGGAAGAACATAAATACATATGTAGGGTGACTGTGAATCGGAGTAGTAAAAGACGTGATGCGATGCTAATGAAAGTAATGGAAGAGTATTTCAGCACAAGTAGGTCACATCACGGAATTAGAGAGCCTCCGTTATATTAACGAATGGAAGAAATACATCTTTTATTCTCGCCGTTATAATGCCGCTTTGAATGGTTAACTGTAGTCAAATATATACTAAAACAATAATTAAGATATGCAAAATTTTGCATGAAATCGTTATCAGCATTTAGCCTGTTATATGCACTTCAAAAGTATCTATTTAAAATTAGATTATTGGGCAATTAATTCTCAGATCTAAACGCTATGATTTAATACAATTAAGTTGTTGATGTTCAAGAAACCAATCCACTTTTAACAAACAACTGCATGAAAGAAAGAATATTAACTGGACTTAGACTGATAAGCCTACCAAATCACAGACAGCTACAATTCAAACGGGCGCACAAGTATCATCGAATTAATCGAAAGATTTTGGTCAATATTTCGGGAAATTCTTATTTGTCACATAAACGCAATAACCTCAGAAGTAAGCATATTGAGTTACTTCTGCTTTGAGAGCTTGTTTTCTTTTCATGGGATTTCTTATAAAAATATATATTCGTGACCGTAAGTGCAATTTAACAAATAAAAACGCTCTCGAAACGCTACTTATACGAGAAGTAGATAAAAAAGTGGAAACGGACTGGCTTAGCAAAAAATGATATTTCCACTGATATATCAAATCCTTTGAGCCACATTTTACGTATAATCCGAAAGGGAGAAAAAAGAAAATATTTTGATCGATAAAGGTTGGTTCTCAAGAGAAAAGTAGAGGTTCAAAACCAAAGAAAAAAGGGCCATATTTTATTCTTTCAAAGCTTGGACAAAGCCAAATTTAAATACATAAAGTAATGCTAACGATTAGATGGAATGGGAACATTTTTGCATGACCCAATTTTTAATAGATACTCTTTAATTATGTGTCGCTTTAAATTTTATAAATTTAATAAATACACAAGAATCATATATAATATTCGCTATCCAGAGATATGCTTTTGGATAAATAACATAGAACGCAAGTACAATATAGCTACAAATATAAATATTACTACAGTATCATGGAAATGTTTTTGCACGTGGAATGAAAATATATTAGGACCTCTAAATGTGCATCAGTTCAGCTTTATACAATAAATTATGCAGAGCCATTCTCATATCTCAGTTTGATTATATGGCATGTCTCCCTACGAACGTTACTCGATCAATTTCTTCAGTGGAATACTCTTTTTCATGGCATTGGATGCTATGCTAACGTAGGTAACTACGAGTATACTTAGATGTGATATACCTTTGTTGATTATAGGTTGACAATAAGGTAGTTTTTCTCTCACTACAGCCCCTTTAGTAAATTGTACTTGAAATTAAAACCTTCGCCAAAGTTTCAAAAATTCTCCTCGGATGCTTTGAATGTGACCTGAATTAAGTGAAATAATTATATCCTCCCTGTTCCCGAACAAACGTTGTTACAGTGGTGGTTTTGAACGCTTTCAGTGATTTGGCATTCTGTATAGGGCGGTGTGGTGGTGGGGGTCGTGGAACGGGCGAGGTGAAAAGGGGAGGGAGAGGGAATGAGGAAGAGAAAGGAGATGAAGTGAGTCTCCGAAAGAGCGAAGGCACGAAGGGCGAACGAGGAAAGGGACGTGCTTCGCGGGGGAGGAAAAGGAAGAGAATGAGAATGGGAGGAGGCGGGCTTAAAGCCCTCGCAGGACTTAAATTGGAGAAGTTGGCGACGAATAAATGCCGTCCTTTAGCACTTTAAACATGCAAATTAGGGAACCAAGGGGGGTGAGTGTGGGGAACGAGACGACGTTGGTTAGGACACCCTGGAGAGAGTCTCACAGTGCAATGCGTACCAGACATTGTGAGGGAGAGAGTGAGAGGGAGAGAGAGAGTATGTGAAAGATGATGAAGTAGGGAGAGAGTGTGGACCAAGAGGTGCAGGGTACGGAAGAGACGGACAAAGGGGTAGGAAGGCGAGACGGGGAGTGAGTTGGGTGAGTTACCGTTACCTCAGTGGATTTTGAGGGAGGCGGGAGAGTGAGTTCGGAGGGGGATGGAGGGGAGATTGGGTGGAACGAATGGAAGGAGAAATGACTTGAAGGAATTCCCCACATAAACATCCGCAGTGACCTAAATTAAACCGGAAAAGATACCCAATGAGGTCGGATCGGCGTGGAGAGGGTGGATTTTCGGGGGTAGTTGGGAGGAAAGGATAAGGGAAAGATGTTGGTTCCTTATTTTGGGAGTTTGGACGAAGAGGAGGGGGAAAGGTGGGGAGGGAGAGGGAGTGCAAAGAACTTTCCGCTAGGTCGTGAGGGAGGAAGGATGGGTGTGGGGGGAATTTCTGGGTTTGGTGGGCGGAGGGGTTGATGGGTTACGGAATACATGCTTCTCCCAACTCCACCAACGCCGCACTCCTGAACCGCATCAAGTCTTTGTCTCCCTCGGAGGAATGGGCGGGTAGGGGTGTGAGCTGGACTGCTAGGAAGGGAGTTGGGTAGGAGATTGAGGAGCGGATCTGGCAGAAATCCTGAGTCGGTGCTCCTTCTCTCACTTGCCCTGTAGAAATGTGTACGTAAAATGAGAGAAAATAAAAAGAGCGTAAATGGGAGGGGGGAGCGGAGAGAATAGGTTGGGGGGAGCGTGTCATGGGTGTCGGAGAGGGAGAGAGTGGTGAGTGATGACGAGGAGGGTGTTCATATATCACATTATCATTTCGGTTGCACCCCTCCCCTTCCATCTTCATTACTCCGCATCCCGGGGACCATTTTCCACTTCCTGTCCCACATAATTTTCTCTGCGTTACAATTATAATGGAACAATCAAGTGCTTGCATAAATATTAACAAGTTTGTTCGAAGTTGATGTAGCCATGTTTCATGGAGAAATGTGAACAGAGCACTCTTCAAAAAGAGTCACAGCAAAGCAGTAGTAGGGGGTTATCTTGAGTTAGTAAAAAAAAAATCGCTTCTGTTATTTTAAATAATTATAATGATATATTGTAGGATTAAATAATTATAATTATGTAGTTATCAATGAACTTTAATAAGTTAAATTGATCAGGTATTGTTTTGCTTCCTATATGCTTATTTTCTGACGACCTCAACAGAATAGGCCCCGTGTCGGTTTTCGGTTTCGCTTGTAGCACCTTCCTTTTTCACACATGATCAACTGAACAGAACCCTTGCGGAATTGCCTAAAAGCACATTGTAGATGGTGTGAGAGAAACCTTTCTTCGTTTCATAAAACAGGTAGGTATTTATTTTATAATGCACAGTTTACTACTACACTTATCAACTCTGATGTTGGTTTGATATATTTGGGTAGAGTTCACCAAATATTAAGCTCACCGGCGGGTAAACTTTACACGCCAGGGTTTGGAGGCCAGCTATTTTCCCTGCGCCCTCAGTAGTTTCCCAGGAAGATATGGTATTCGTAAAATCAAGCAACTCGGGGGAGGCTGACAGTGCCACGAAATCGAAGATAGGCTGGAAAGTATTCTAACGTTCTACCCACTGGTCTACCACCTCCAATTTTTATAGTTTTGTAATCAAGGAATGATGATTAAAAGTGCTTACTCAGGGTTTCATTTAACATATCAAAGATGAATTTTATGCAAAAATGCTCATTCAAAGTTGTCTAACTTGTATCAGGACCTATGTTTTCTACGATTCATTATACATTTTAAAGCAAAATCGTTGTTAAAAAGCAGTAAATTCAAGGAGAAAAACCATTGTTTCCTCTAAATGATCTCAGTAAAAACTTAAAATATTGAAAACACTCATTAATATTCTACTCACTCATGATAAAAAATTGACCCAATCGATTATCCAATGTATCCGGGGCAACATCTTGTTACTGTGATAATAACAATTTAATTGGTTAATTATGAAAACATAACGCGAACAGCACTTTATATCTATTAATGAAATGAAAAATTATGTAAATAACATCCAGATTTTCTTTGAAATATTGATTATTAATACCAAACCCTTTATATTCGCATGACGTAAAAATTAAATTAACAATTAACTTTAAAAATCCATCTATGTCACTGACGCAGATCACTGCAACTTATTACGTTTAAGAGAAGGACAATATTATTTACCATTAAATAAGTGACCATGACGACATGTAGTTAAAACACGCACATGGTATTATGAGAACAACAAATTTGCACTTTTCCACTGATTTATTTGTAACGTACAACGAGTTTCAGTTCATCGAACCCACATCAGATACAAGACAAGATTCTAATTGTGACCCATCATACTTATACCTTTGTTTGAGGATGGGGAAGCAAAGAGTGAGGACCAAGGAAAGCCAGGTGCAAGAGGAAATAGAGGGAATGTATGTAGAATGGCTGGTGACCTACCACCCCTTGCATCACGTCCTTACGACGGCTTGTGGGGTATTATGTAGCTGTAGATGCAGGCGGGGACAAAGAGGGGAAATATGGAAAACCCAAACAAACAGAGAAACTAAAGACATGGAGAGTTAAAAAATAGAGGGAGGGGGAAGATAAGTACTGTGGTGATTATTTGAGAGGACGCTGGCAGGTAGCTGGTATCCTGGAGGTAGGAATGATGGAAGAATAAAGAAGGGTTAAGCTGGGAAGACACATGAAAGGCATAGAGGCAGGTTGTGGGATGATGTATCGGTAGATTCTAAGAAGGGCATTATCAGGAAAGGATTGCACATAGTGAGAGTGGAGGGTAGGGGATGGTTAGATGGGAAATGCGCGAAGGGTGGAGTCAGTAGGAGAGAGGGAGTTTCAATATTTGCTGTGAAAACGAGATTCTGAGGAGAGAAGAGTGGTTTATAAAAATTTGGTCAAAAGAAAATTAAAATTTAATTTTATAATTTCAAGTTGCCCTAAAATATCAAGTCTTTTACCCTTAGTTTCGTAATGTAGAGTCTTAGGATTAAATTTACATGACTGGAATGACTGCAGTAGACTCTTAGCTAGGAGTGATGTTACATCAAAAGGTCTTCAGCATATTTCATATTCTTTTATTCTAGTCTTGAAACTTCTTCCGGTCTGGGCTATTTAGCACACATCACAGGAATCACACTTTCCTTTGTAAATGCCGGATTGTAAGAGGGGTTCTAGTTGGTCTTTATTACGGCAAAGAATTTTCCCAGAATGTGCGGTTTATAAAATGGTATATCAAACTTTCTTTTACTTCATTTACGGGCAATTTTATTGGAAAGGCCATCTAAAATCCACAGACGGAACCACTTTTTGGGCTTTTCTTATTTGGGAGTAAGGAAACAAAACTGTGAAAAAGCTTTAAATTTAAATTTTTTCTTTAAGAGATTGACGGCAATGTTTCCACTATAGCCATTGGATACTACTGTTGATATGATGGTGTCCAGTTCATGGTTGATTTTTTTATAGCTAGGGGTAAGTTAACCAGTCGGTGTATCATTGAATGGAAGACTGAAAGTTTCTGGTTCGTACTGCAAATTTGTTTTTCTCAAAATGACGGACTTCCACTATACCTCGCCTGAATCTGTTGAATACACGATATACGTATATGTCACAAATCCACATGAGCTATCAGGAATTCAGACCATGACCAATATTATTTTGAAGGATAATAGAAATTGGTTTGCTAATTTGTACTTAATTGCAAATATTTTGAGCGGGAAAATTTTGGAGAATTTCAAGCTCCTAATTAATTATTTTAGCTTACTATTTTTTCTTAAATAAGTTTTCTGTCTTTAAATAAATGTTTTAGGTAATCGTCCTTGTATTATCTCCGGGTCTAAAGCTTTTGCTTTCATAAATAAATATGAAACCCTCTTCAAATACTCTACCACTTCCTGAATATATACCATCTATCATTCATCTGGTTGTCTCTATGGGGAATCACACCTTACCTCATCTCGGTCCTTTTCTATTCATTCACTTTTAACCAGAATTCTAAATAAATTTATTATTTCCTTTACCGAAGAAAGAACATTTTTGAATTTATTTATTAGATCAGCAAATGACTTTGGGCCATTTATGTCGATAGATATCATGTGATGTAGTGGTGTACTAGAACACTGTAATCATAATGACATAAAGAAATTCCTTAACCTTAAGAAAGAAACAATTGAAGAATCCTTTGATATACGAAGAACTCCATTGAATAAATCTGCTCCCTTATATTTTTTTGTATATCAAGTAGAGATTTGTACCAAATAGTGACGAAATATGTTTCTCCCTTGAAAAGAAATCATTGTAAAGGCACACATGTTGTTGTTGCAGGTACTTTAAGATACTTTTGTTCATCCAGATTTATTCAAGAGCAGTATTTTTATAAAGTTTAATACAATTTTTCAGAGCTTATTAGTAATTTGTACAAAGGAAATATGGACTGAGTCTTCAGATGTCTATGAAACGGCATGATTATATATTCATTTAAAATCCCAAATCAGAGGTTTACAAACTATACGAAACAATATGCCAGGGCCATATGCGTTCATAATCTAAATAGTAAATATAAAAAATGAAAATTATAATAGACATATCATAGATTTTAATGACTAAATTAAAAATTGATCAACGTTATTATGGAAATTTTGATACTAAATGCTTTATGTAAATAAGTACTTTAAGTAAATGATTTACTTAAATGACTTTAGCTTTAATCAAATTCTGGGTGCTTGTGGTTAAATTTTGTTACTACTATCACTAATTATTTCTCCGGGATAAAGAAAGTTCTCATTTTGTAATTACTCATTATTTATCGTACAATTATATTTATTCCGTGAACTAGCATTACGTAGAGTTGGTGGATTTCATTTATGGTTTACTTTTTATTTAGGGGAGAATGCAAAGCAAGGAACCACAGTTGTATACTGGCTAGAAAATAAAAAATGATTTAATCTCCGGAGTTCTATGAAAAATCAATTAGTACGAGAGGGCAAAATCAGTCATCTCAAAACGTAGTTTTTTTCTATGTCGTAACAACGATGAGTCAAAGAAGTCAAGTTTTAGGGAGGACATGATTAATGCTATTGGCACTAATTAAACCAGAAACTGAAGAATTCCACCATAAGATGAACACCCGGCCTGCTCACTCTGATTGGATAAATATTCCTAATGCGTAGAAAGAATGCAAATGCTGGTATCGGATAACCTAGTCTCTTTGAAGATTACGTCAGGACGAAGTCTATTTATCATAAGGTGCTTTCATATTTTAGGATTTTATTTTCAACTCATTCATACGTGAGATCATGCTATAAGATATTTCTGATGAATACGATACCAATTAGAACAGTTAGTGCGTTTCTTAAAATATGAAATGATATGCATACACAATTCGACGCATGTTCAACCTACTGACCAACTGTTCTTAATCTCATCATCTTGCCTTATAGGTTAATAATTGATTTACCATAATTGAGTATTGACTTTAAAAATGTATATTTAAAAATTTTAAGTAGTATCAGAAACAAAATA
The DNA here is from genome assembly GCA_037158775.1 of Hetaerina titia. Classification (NCBI taxonomy): domain Eukaryota; kingdom Metazoa; phylum Arthropoda; class Insecta; order Odonata; family Calopterygidae; genus Hetaerina; species Hetaerina titia. Next base: position 73,771,773 of record CM073775.1, on the reverse strand, counting down.
TCGTTTTAGGTATTTCAATATTTGTACATGAAAATAATGTGACTCATAACTTTTATTTCTCTTAGGCTCCAGCAAGAAATAACCAAATTTTCAAGATCATAATTCCTTTTTTGTTTATTGCCTGCAGTTTGAGTGGATAGAAAGAGATAATTGGGCCCTTTAATGTTTCTAGAAACTTTCAAGAAACTGTAACAGTAACTTTAACGGAGTCACCCGCTATGTGTGCATTATAATGCAACAATTTCAGAGAGTAAAAATCATTCGCCTTGACCGGGATTCGAACCCGGATCCCTCGATATCCGGCCGAGTGCTTTAACCACTTAAGCTACCGAGACGTCCTCTTACACTCTGAAATTTTGGGGGATTTTAAAGGAACAAGATGTTATGACGAAATACCGTACATACAATGTCACAGGCATTCGTAGTGTGTGTATTGACTGTGTAGTGTAACTGTGTGTATTGACATATATTTGTTAACACTGCTTATATAATAAAAAATCCAATGCATTCAATTTGATTCATTGCAATGTTACACGGTGCGCGATGAATGAAAAGCTAAAATAATTTAAGTTTACTGTATCACAGCAATGATTTTAGAAGATATAAAAGTATCTTTGAATTTCTTCATACATACTATATTTACCTACGGTAAAATATTATGACTTTTTCGAAATAATTACGGACACAAATGATATACGTATTGTATGATAATTCAATCCTACATATAAATAGTAGAGGAAGCAATTATAAATTATAAAAGAATATTTTATTTACCCTATTTTGTTTTATAATTTTTAGAAAAACGAAATTTTGCTCTTGTTTATTGATCATATGGAACATAACACTTAAGGGATTGAGTGTGTATGACGGAAGATTACCTTTAAATATTTCACTAACGTTTTCATCTTACACGGCCATAGTTTAATTGTAAGGAAGCATCATGAATGATGTCCTGCAAAGAAACCATGGTCATAGTGGATAGTCCTGCTTCCATCCTTTAGGCCCAGAATTTCACCAAATAACATCTGGAACAGTGTCACATGCTAATAGTTCTTAAAAAAATTTGGTAAAAGAATCAGCTGCATTCCCAGAATGTTCTTTTGTCGAATTTCCTACAATATTTCATTTAACATGGTAATTATTAAGACAAAATTGAAAGAGGTCCAACAATTATTATTATCATCTTTAAAGGCTAATGAAATATTGCTGTTAAGTTTGAGATAAGAGGTAGAAATTGGCGTTGACTAGTAGATACTACCGTATTTTCAAAGTTGATTCACTTACGCTACAGGCTGACGTAGAACACGGTGTCGATTAACACAAAAGAGGTCTGATGAATTTTCCCATAAATTCCAAATGTAACATTTCCACGAAAGCAGGATATTATTTTCTTAAATCGTTCCCTGTAAAATCGTCCGGAAAATAAGTGCAATAAGCTCATTGTCTTTTTTGACAAAAGGGGAGTCGTCCACTACGAATTTGTACCTGAACGACAAACTGTAAATGCTGCATTTTATGTCCAAGTGCTCGACAGGCTTCGAAAACGAGTCGCCCGCGTCCGGCCAGCGATCAACCGTATGACTGACAACCTGAGCGACAATGCGCCGTCTCACACCGCGCTTGTCGTGTCGGACTTCTTGGCCAAGCACGGCGTGGCAACGCTGCCGCACCCGCCCTACAGCCCGGACTTGGCACCACTGGACTTGTTTCTGTTCCCGAAGATAAAGAGGAGTTTGAAAGGAACGCGATACGGGACTTTGGACGCCGTCAAAGACGCCGTGACGACGTGTCTTCGAGAGGTTCCCAATGATGCTTTCGCGGGAGCGTTCCAGGAATGGGAACGCCGCTGGAAAAAGTGTATCGACTCACAAGGGTCCTATTTTGAGGAACATTAGCTTAATATATGTAAAAATGTAATAAATTTTTTTTCCTGAGCTCAGTACACTAATTTTCCGAACGAACCCTGTAGTTGCGATTCTCCGGTCAACAGTCAACTCTTATTTTCAGAGTACCTAAAAAGCATTATCCTTTGATGAATTCCTAATTGGAAACAAACAATAATGATTACGAAATTGGACAATTGTAGGATCTAAAACCTAAGAAAGTTGAAACCATTCCGTAAACCTTAGAAAATACGAAAATGAAACAGTTTCAAATGTTTATTTTGGTTCATCCTCCACTTAATTTTTGCACATCAACCCGATCTGTTTTTCTATCATGCCATTAAATGGTGCCTAAGGCAAAACCTGTAAACTAAATAGGATTGAGTAAAAAACGCCCATATTTTGTCACCTTTTAGAAGTTAACAATAATCTAAACCTGATCAGATGTCTAAAAACGCATGTACTCGTTAATTTAAAAACTCGTTTGGCAACAAAAATGGTATCAACTATTTTCGTATTCCAAGCTACAAAACCAAAAAAAATACAATTATTGGAATGACGTGGAATGACGAGGAATCTTATAGAGCTGTTTAAGTTAGTTTTGAAATCTGAAAACAATGGACGGCATTTTACACAAAATATCACGGCCAAAAGTGCCGTAATAGTGCTATTCAATCAACATGTTATTAAGTATAACAAAGTTGGATTTGTAAAAATTACAAATTAAAAGAAAATAGTTATCTATAATGTTGTTTGAACTTATTGAATTCCTCCTACGCACGCAAGTAAATATCTTTTTCCGATAAAATTATATCTGAACAATTAATTCTCAGAAACACTGTTGCTTTGACGCATCCGTAGAATGTGTCCCGCACAAATAAAAAAGAATGGTCCGTAGTTTAGAAAACATTTTCACACCAAAGAAAGTCTTCCCCAAGTGTAACGCAAAGGGATTTCAAGGCACATTCACAAAAAAGTTTCGAAATTGCAAGACCCGGAAAATTGACACCACGCTCTGACATTACCATTCGGAAACGAAGTGAGCGACCCACTCGGTCCAGCCGCAATTGGAACGAAAATAGTTGACCCTTTAAGCGATTTTCTTTCATTTTATTCAAGCCTGTGTAATTGGAGAGAAAATTGTCGTCGGCATGGTGTTGGAGGACTCAAAAAAATGGAGTGTGGGCAGACGGAGAGAAAGGAAAGGTCAGCGGTGCAATGCTGGAAGAGAATTGAAAACTGCAGGAAAGGGGCAACAAAAGTGGAAACCTCCCTTTCTCTATCTCTCCCACTCACCCATTTCCCCTCACGATTTTTTTCGTCGTTAAAATGCAGTACAAGGGCGAGCGCTCATCGGAGGCCTCGCGAGGGATTTATTTACTTCTCGGACGATTACGGGAGGGACACACAATGGCCTCCGACGCGCCTTGGGAGGAGTCCCATGAGGGCAAGAGGACTTCTGTTACCTCTGCACCACCGTGGACTCCCCTATTTTTCCTTCACGCTGCATGACCCTTGGATGAATGCAAATGGGAATTGCTGGAGCCGCTGCGGCGGGATTGAAGATTAAAATAATGAACTCGTGTGCTGAGATTGTCAGAGGAAAAAAATGCTCGGCTTGACCAGGTTTTAAACGTCATTTGTTATCCCATTTCCCGCATTTTTCGTGGATTAACCGTCGGTTGGAACGTTTCATTAGCGATAATCGTATCGAAAATGTCCATGTCCATGGTGGTTGCTAGTTGTCACGCTTGATCGTCATTAGGAGATTTGTCTCGTAAATCATTAATTCTGAAAGTTTTCACTTCTTCCATAATTAATTACGCTTGATGCTAGAACGGACAAAAAAATTTCATTTTGGAAGTTTTAATTAATCTAATTAACATAGTTAAACACAGATGCAACTAATAATTCACAAATTTATAACTCTTATTAATATCTTGTATTTATGGGATTAGAACACACCTTTTCATCAGTAATTTGTAAACTAACACTTTAGCCTAGATAGACGAATTGCCATAACCATAATATTACTTAGATTATCAAAATTCATTCTTAATTTAATGACTCCATAATCCATGTGACCATTGGTAGTAATTGGTATATTATGATCCTCTAGTTTGATATTCAAATGACTCATTTCCTTCCATTCCCCTCATACAGGAGCCGTTACCGTAATACATAAAAATTTCCACCTTCCACATTATTTTTGGGATCATTTCGAGATCTGAAAAAATCTGCAATAGAAATGTTTCGAAAAATGTATTAGAGGAATGCATTTGCAATGGAGGATTTTTAGCATATCACCAGACGCTACAAGATATTGTCTTCAATAAATATAGAAGAAAATGGAATTGAATCATAGTAGAGGTAGCAGTCTTTTTAGCAATGTTTAGCGCAAGCGATTTTAACTAATATGACGAGTATGGTACGGAGATACTATTTCAGACGCAAATACAACTGAATAATTTGTCAGAAACCAAAAAGGAACTTGTAAAATTTGGTTCTTCACTGAGCGTAGTAAATTTATTTGAAATTCGGAACTGGAATTTCTTATTTTTCGAAAGATAGGATCTTCCAATGCGTTAAAACCTAAGTCTTTACCCTGTTTCAAAGATATTCTGAGTGAATTGTAACTTATATAAAATCATTAAGATGATAGAAACTAAAACAATATGTTCTAAGTTCTGAGATGCATTAATGAGTAAGTACTCGGCTGACTGTTGTCCTTGGCCGTAGTTGGAATAAATACATTTTGATTATAAAATCACGTTAATTAAAAATAATTCATGAAATATCATTCTGCTTTAGCTAAAGAGTTAACTAATAGAAACCTTCTCATTAACAATGACGTCTCTGAATTGTCACTTATTTTAAGAATATCAAATAGAGTATATTAACGAATCTTATACAAAGGAGAAGCCATTGTCAAGTACGCGTTAAATATGAAGGGAAAACTATGACGCAATGCTGTCATTGAACGAAACTCTCATTCAGGAATTTCATTGGCTTGGAGAAATGTTTTTCTTTTGTTACATTGTAGCAAAAGATTATCGGGCCCACAATGAAAGTGATCGTTACACATTTCAAATATATTTTCATATTTAATGATATTTCTTTAGAATATATATTAGGTACGCAATCTCTGTAGCTTTCAAGGTAGGATAAAAACATTAATTTATTTTATTAAATTAGAGATTAATATGATTTATCTGATTTAGAATATATATTACCGTTCCATATACAGTTATTATGGCTTAATTTACTATATGTTTAAAATAAATATATCAAACATATTTCTATTTAGATATTTTTCATATTGCAACATTTGACAATTTACATGGGACTTTTTTTTTGTCCTGCTCACCCTCAACAGGGGATAGACATTGCTCAGGAGTTGAATATTTTTTCACGTATTTCATTCATATTCTTAAACCTTTTGATTTAATAATCACTATTTTTACCATGTACTTGAAAATACACTGGATGGGCGAACATCAAAGAAAATCTCTTATAAGAGTAATTTAAAAGCGTATATTTTCCGAAATAAGTTGTTTGCATCTGGATTTATGCGATTTCCTGAATAGGACAGGCTCATAGGCAAAAAAGAAATCTCTAATTAGACGTGTGCTCATACACAAATATTTCCTCGTTTCCATCTCTTTTCTCTTTGGTATGGAGTTGAACGAGGGGAAAATATCCCTCGAATATTTCTATTTGGTGGTTAATTCACTTTATTTTGTTAATTTATGTTAGACCAAACGATGTTTATAATGGGAGGTAAACATTTTTTTTCTCGATTCCGCAAATAATTTCCAAGACGCTGCAAACAAAAGACATAGCATTCTCTCCATTCCCAAAATGTCTCCCGGCGAATTTTTTTGTTTATAATTGGAAGCTTCTATTACTTGTACCGATATTTTTCACAAATAAGACAGGCTTTCTCGTTATCGATAGTTCATCAACGATAAAACAAAATGATTTAAGGACATACGCTGTTGAATTTGAAATTAAGGAGTTTATAAGTTTGCGTAACTAAAGCATCCTTTCTTTTTGCGTTCTATGTATCACGATTAAACAAATCAGAGAAACCATTTTGTCGGACATGAGCGAATTATTTGCCGTTGACCTGATAGTTAAGTTAATTACATAGCAGTATATTGGTTTCAGCTCTACACGCGGATTGTCCGAGACTTGAGAGAATCCCAGTATGGACCCATGTAAAAGGTCAAATTTTTTAAATCGTCCATCTTTCTATATGGATATCTATTTATTCATAACCTTGCCCTAGGATGAGTTAAGTGATACTATATTTCATTTTAATATTTACCGGTAATCTACTTGGTTATGGGTGATTATTTTGAGTTCTGACACATGCCATAATCTCCAACTAGCACTACTTACAACAAAGCTCCTTTTCGAAAAGTGAAGAATCAGGCGTGATATTGTGTGGATATTGCGTGATATTGTGTGTTTTAACTGTGGAAAATTGCAACAAAGTTTTCATTAAAGCTCCTTTTATTTAGCACTACATACTTTCTACATCCCTTAACTCCATCGGATACGTCAATCATCTTATTGTCTCACGTTCACTATATTACCGCTCTTAGCATCCCACTACTTCCAAAAACCTTCTTTACTTCCTTGTGCTGTCATCATAAAAAAACTTCATAAAGCAGCCTCTCTTCGCTGTCAATCCTAGATCTTCATCGTTTTCATCATCGTTGCATGCCATTTTATTTTATTGATTCCATTTTATTTTATTGATTAATTTTATTTTATTGATTCATAGTTACACCTTTAATGACTCCAAAAAAACGCCGATCATCTTGATGAAGCAATCAATTGTGTAATTTATAAATTACTACACTTTATATTATATTTTTTAAAATACGGTTTTCTTATATATTTGCTTAAGATACATGCAATTAGCTCACTCTATTTAAAAAAAAATCTTCATTCCAATAAATAATATAAACATTTGATAATCAAACGTGTATGTGTAAAACAATTACACTTACTTTTACGCAATCCCAAGGACTCCTAATTTTCATGAAATGAGTTCCCAAAGAGTTACCACTAATGGATTCTCGACTACGCAAACGTTTTGAAATTTCGTCAGGAAAGCAAACCATGCAGGAATTGAAATCGACGTGTGAAAATTCGTTACAAATTTATTATGTATTAATGTGTATGGATGTGCTCCGGAACAGTAATTTCATAAACTCACTCCATTGTTCCAAGGATATTTATGCCACGTCCCGTGACCTTCCAACGGAGTGAATCAATTGTTTGACAGACGTTTGTCAGTCAAAATTTGGTGGAATTACGTCGAAAATGTTGGGAGTAGGAAATCGCCAAAACTCATTTTTAGATGGAAAAATGTCGGTGGATTCAGAGAGCTGACACGTGAAAACCTGAAAAATTTAACCGAAAATGAATTACTACCGTATGGATTGGACAGGTATAAATATTAATTTTTATTTACAAAAAAGTTAGAACGTTAACCTGAATCCGAATCTAGCCTACGTTAGAAAAAATATCTGTTATTTTCTTATGCCATCTTAATCAGAGGACACATTAAAATTATTTGGCAACGTTTTGGTTTATAGGCTGCTATTCTGAACCCTACCTGAATGAAATTATAAAAGAATTGAGTTCCATGCTCCTTTGCTTAAAAGATCTGATCCAAACTCTAATCAACTATAATGATTTCCACCCATTTAAGGTTCTGCATGCCACTCATTATTAAATATTAATATTCTCTATGTTATTTAAAATATTACTCATTAAGGAAATCCTCTTTTTAATTCTTTTAAGTTATTAATTGTTTAAGAATTTTTTGTACGTATTAAAATATTTTAAATTCGATGAGCTGGAGTTTTTATTTCATTTCACCTTATCCTTTCTTTCCGTCCATTATAGTAATTTTGTTTATCTATCCGGTCCACTTAATATGATCGAAAGCAAGGAGCTGTATCTCTTATGGCGTGCGTTTCAGTGTAGGAGTAAAGTTGAGGAAAAAGATCACCTATACGCAGGCATGATCGGGGACCGTCTCAGTATACCCTGCATAAAAATAAGTTCACACATTTTTCTCAGCTTTCCAGGCTTCCATCTCAATCTTTTAACTCATTTCAAAATTATTTTCTCCACTAACGTATATGCGCAATGTATGCCACACAAAGATATCAAAGATATCATTAGGTCCCTGGAGTTATGAAAGGGTTCCTCTATAAGAGCGTCTGAGGTCGTATAAAATGTAAGATATGTTCTCTCAAGCAAATCATGCGTTTACTTCGAACAAGGGTCTCATTTTTAAGCTGTAGAAATAGGTTTTGGTCAAACATGCATTTAAGGTATAAATTTTACATAAAACGAAGTCGAAATTAATTTTTTCACAAGTTTAGGAAAACAAAGAAATACATTGTATTATGAACATGTCTAAAAATGCAGGTAGGACTGTGAAGTAAGCAATTCCTCCATCAAAACAGCTGGAAAGAATAAGTGTTTAACTACCTGCCTTCCTAAACCCTCGGATAAAGAGGATCACCTCCTAGATAACAGTTGGAATGGGCTCTTCGAGATTTTGGAGAGATTTTTTGTTTTGAAAATAATTTCCCTAGGTAGAAGATCACATCACAAAAACGGAGTGCAAATTGCACAAAATAATAGACGCACATTATGAAGCGACATTTGTAATCATAGGTAACTGCATAATGTTACAGAACTTATTGTCTGTTGTTCAATTCAAGACAAAACGAAAGCTTGCATAGAAATTCAATGATTTTTTAAATATCGGGGCTTTTGTAACATATAGCTTAAGTAAAAAGTACATGTGTGACTAAATGACACAAAAATTACCACTACATAATTAATAAGATTTATCTTTGCATTTATATTGACAAGGGTTCTCTGTGAATGTAAGTTTAATCTAGATGCACACAATTCAATCTTGTAAATAAAAGCGTCCCGAGCAATGTTAATATTTTATTTAACTTATTAGGAAATATGAAACACAAATTTGGAGGAAATTTCTTATTTCCTATAAAATGTCAACCGGAAGTATTAGTAAGTATAAGTATAATTTCCAGTTACACATGATTAATTTATTATTGTTTGACATTACTCATTAACTCACCAATACTTCACTCATAGACCGGACATAATAACACCAGTCTTTAGAATTTTTTGCATTTACAAATGAAGTAAACTTAGCTTAAATCTCATGCTTTGCTAGATTCTCCTTTATTTTAGCTAGTTTATTTTCCAAATGTTAGTAATTCATCTAAAATTAACGAAAGAATTTTCTGCCAATCCATTAATTTTTCCCAGGAATGTTGATGACATCCTTTTATAAAATATATGTCAATATATATTCCGGTATTTAATCGACACGATGCTGATTCTTTATTGAACATGCTTAGAATGCAATATTCTTTAGTACTTGCATTAAATTCATTGTCATTGCATTAAAACTTTAATTTTATAACTCTTGCCAGATCTGGGACATTCACGCTCTGCAGACAACTACTCTAGAGGCCTGAACAATGGAGGTGGCAGGAAATGCAGTTCTCCGGAAGCCATATTGTCTCTACCGCCCTCATGTTCTCTTTCCTTTGGCTAAGCACATTTCTGAACAAAAAACTACAGAAATATAAATACGTAAAATTCCGATTCCAATTTGCCGTACAATTTAAGCATTGGATATTCAGTGTACTTTTTGCAAAACTAAACAGTCACATTATATCGTCACTGGGACTTTGTAAGCATAAAACTTCCTCAAGTTTTATTTGAGTTCTGAAAAGCTGTATAAAGAAAGCCTAATACCCTCGTGGAAGACGGAGAACTTTGTACTTTTCTCGCCATCTGGTTGGGACATAAAAAATTTCAATGATGTTTTATTTTGTGACGCAATGGAATAAAAAGGACGAAATGCCGTAAACTCATGAAAGCAACTGTTCTTTGAATACCATATGAAACATCGATTAAGATTAAAGATATAGAAGATAAATGATGGGAAATATTAATACACTTAATTAAAAAAATATATGGATTTAAATGGCATATAAAAATTCTGTTAGTTGAAAAAAGAAAGATAAAATCCTTTTATAATATCGAAATATAATTCCATAGAGAATAAAATCTTTACATATTTTAAAATGGGTTTTTTTCAAAACTTTTAAGAATTTAAAAAGAAATTAATTGGATGCAACAGTGTTTTTAAATTAACACGTTAATGAAATAATTGAAATTCGCAGAAAAAATAATTTTATAAGTTTCTGATTACATTCACATCAAATGGGGCAGTATTCAAAATAGAAAACATTCCTACTAGCCTATAAAATGAGAGATTATAGGTGAAAAAATTATTAATTTGAAAATCGGATCCTACCATCATAGGCTTTATTTGTGTAAATTATCGCATTTTGGTATATATAATTCTTCATATTTTCAGCTATGGACCTTAGTATATAAACAGTATCGAGTTTTAAAATACCAAATTATAAGTCCTATACTCTAAATATCCTACACTCTAGGCAACATTTTAAAGGCTAAATCGGATTTGCCTTGACAGTGAGACGAACCAACATCCATCGATGTCCAGCCAAGTGCCTTAACCAGTTGAGCTACCGAAGCTTCCTCTTACGCACCGGAATATCGAGGGATCTGGGTTACGGGAATCGAGGAAAAAACATCAAGGGATCCGGGTTTGAATCCCAATCAAGACGACTGATTTGACACATTGATATTGTTGAATTAAATGGTGTTAGCGGTTGACTCCTTTGAAAGTTACTGACGTGAAGTCTCCCAGAGTTTATATAAATTCTATATTCAATTCAGAGTTACCCAGTAAGTACTCGAATGATGATAGCATTTTTTAAATAATTCAACGACTGACAATATTACTAGTTGTCTTTACTTAGAAATAAGTGAGCACAATTCATGTTTTCATAAACCTCGACTTTACTAGTTTCAGAAAGATACACATACATATAATTATGAATGAACACAATTTATGTGAGTTTATATAGTGTTACTCCATTTAAGTTACTTAATTTTTAAATATAACCCAAACCTGAATAACTTTTATTAGAGCCTTTAGCCGAATCTTTCTTCACACTGAGGTGACGACTGTAAGAACTTGGGAGCTAGTATACAATGCTTTGTGGTAGAGTAGCTACGTAAAAACGTCAACACTGGGGTAGAAAAATACTCGTGTCCGCAAAGGAATAGTAAGACCTCTCACGAGCCATCTCATGAATGCTTTTTATAGCTATACAAAAATACTTTAGAACTTGCAATCTTCGTTTGATCATTTATATTTGATAGTTTAGTGCTCGATGAGACAATGACGAAACAGAATTTTGAAAATGACCGTATTTCTCTAATTCGTTTAAATGCCATTCCACATTATTAAATAATCAAACAAATTTGCTTTGATAGTTACGCTGCATATATTGTGAATTCCGCCGACGAGGTAATTTGATCGCGTTCCGCGTTGGTCAGTCTACTACGTGCCTTCCACGGGAAAAAAAACACGCTCCTGTTAAGCACAGGATCACGGAGAAGCAACGGGCTAACTTTTATTGAACCGAATCCTTTTCCCACTCTTCTCTCAAAAGGGTCAAAAAGGAGAGGAAATCGAAGTCGATCGAGATAAGTCCGGGCGTCTCGTAAAGTACGGGAGTCCCGTAAAACAGGAGATTGAGTGTATGTTGGGCTGCAGACGTGCAAGGGGCAAAATAGTTTCTTTTTATAGTTACGGGCAGTTCCTAGCGCTAAGGCAGACGTTCATAAACAGGATTTTGGAAAAAAAGGTGAGCAACAGAATAATGGAGAGGAAATGAAAAAATAAACATCATCTGGTAATATTATTTCCTGAAGCGATCTCACTCCTCATAACAAACTTCTTTACAATCGCTGCAAAATTATGTATTTAACGAATTTTAACGAATAGTTTCTATCTTCACGAAATACAGAAAAATAAGTTCATTAAATACAAATTGCATTAAAATACTATTATTCAGTAATTTTATTATCATTTCAATTTTTCAGAAGTAATTTTCTTTTTCAAATTTATACCCGTGGTTTAATGTAAAAATTAATATCGATTTTCGCGGATGTATCCGGTCGATATTTATACAGCGCCAAATACAGATGATAAAATACAATATTTCTCTTTCCAATGTGGAAGTCTCTTAACACTCTATGAAAATGGATGCCTAAACACTTCTGTCAGACATAACCAACCCATGATGTGATGGTGTAAGCGTTGAAGAAAAATAGCATTGATTAACGCTTTATTTAATAAATGCTTGTTTTTCACATTTTCTCACCAAATTGATGCTTTGGGTTTATTATTAAAAATCTAATAAAGTACTTTGTTAATTTTTCGATTAAATGCGATACCTGGACACAACACGCACTAATACTTCTTTCTGCTAATTTTATGCGGAAAGTTGTGAGCGGGAGAGACCGAAAATAACATAAAAAAATCAAGAAAAAGAGAGATGGACCTCGGTCCAACAATAACTGCTAGATATTTCAAAATACCTCGGGATCCCTGAAATGTCCTCCCTTTTTTAGCGCGAGGAAGATATAAGGAAGGAAGTGGAGAGGCACGACAATGAGAAACAAAGATAAAGAGAGAGAGCATTTCGACTCGTAAGGGAGGTGAAAATGGCGACGGGAGATAAAGGGAGAAATGGTGGAGACAGCGAGAGGGAAGAAAATGTCCAGAGAGAGAAAATGGGGAATCAAATTAGGAGGGGGTTGTGGGATAGGAAAGAGGAGCAAGAGGGCAAGTGAGGCCCTTCAGAGGATATGGAGAAGATGGAAAGGTCTTCCTATGTCCGAGAAAGGGCGAAGGGAATTCGGGAAGGCAGGGAGGGTGAAAGCCGCCCTCAGAACAGGATTTGGGGAGAGGCTGGAGAAAAAAGACGGTGACTAGAGTGGCTTGCAAGGTGGAAAATAACTACAGAATAGCTGGTGGAAGGCGGGTGACAACAGATATATTCTTCAGGTCATACTGAGGTTAAATCCTTTGCAGTAGAATACAGATTTTTCAAGTATTCCGTCAATAGCCAATTGAAATTGGAATGGCAGCTGACGTGCCATCGCAGATGAGTGATATAAAAACCTGATATATTCAAAATGGAACAGTGAAAATAATTATGACTCTTAATTCCTGAACGCAAAACAATATATATATATATATATATATATATATATATATATACACAGTAATCAACCCGAAGGTCGGTTTAGTAGGTAATGGTAGAGCTCACACATGTACCAAGCCCAACGGCGTGTGACTATTCACACATCAGGGTAGGGGGGCCAGTTCCTTTCCCTGTGCCGGTTATGGTTTCCCAGGAAGATCTGGTACCCGAAAAATCAACTAGTTTGGGTGGAGCTGCAGGGGCCCAGAGTGCCTCGCCCGGGAATTGAACCCGGGACCCTCCGGTCAGAAGTCCAACACTCTACCCACTGGACCACCGCGACCCAATATATATATATATATATGTTAAATTTGGTCAGTTTATAAAAGAAGATTATTTTATAGGAATTAAATATCGTGATAATTTAATTTTCAATATACTTCTCTCTTGATTGTACACTTCATAGAGAAGATGGTATTTCTATGATTAAATAACCTCACATAAATATCTACGCACGTTCTGAATATTATTCAGCCACGATCATTGCTAGCTCCCTTCCATTTGTGGCGGTAACTTCATTTCCTGTATATGATTTTAAATGATGACATACTTATGTTTTTGATAAAATATTACACACCGTCCCGTTTCTTAATATCTGAATGCAAAACTGCACTATTGTACTGATGTAAATATATTGTACCAGATGTAAATATATAAAAATACATCCATATAATTATTTTATATATATATATATTTTTTTTGAAGAAACGACTATTTCCGAAATAAAATTCAAATATGAAACGAAAAAATACATTCAATCTATTATCTAACTACTCTTCTGATATTTTTCCTCGTCCGCTCTCCAAAGACGACAAATGTTTATAGGAGAAAAATAATGTATTTTTAAGGCAACATTAACATTTCATCTCTAATTATGGGTGCACATTTACTTTTCGCTCCAAATAAAGAGAGAATATTAATTGAACACCAAAACGGTACACATAAGAAAAACTGAATTTGTAGCATTAAATAGTTTGGAGTTTGACTTAGCGTAATGAGAATTTTCTGTAATAACATAAATACTTCAATGAACATCATTAGCTTCCTGAGGATATTTAGTTTTAGCTTTATTATAAATAATTTACATCATTAATACAATTAACTATAAAATTTCTATTTATTCAAAGGGGGTGCTTAAAACACATTCACTCGAATTACGCTGCTGTACAAAAGAATAATCATTAAAATGGAAACGAACTCAATTAATACACATAATTATATTGCATTATAATTATATACCCTTATAAACTCGTTACACGTGTTAAAATTATATCTTTATGTCCATTTATTATTAATTACTTTAATTATTATTGATGATTTTCAATTTATCATAATATGAGCTACAGCGTTAAATTTTAAGCCAGACACACTTTTGGAAGAAAACTTCACACACCTAGAACAAACTAGTCATTTTTAATTGGAGATGTGCAATTCTTGTTTGGAAATTATGTTAACGAATGTATACACCATTACAATAGATAATAAAGATAAATTTATTAAGCTAATAAGTAGTTTAAAATTTATATACGTAACACATTTTTATTAAAATAAAGATGAATTTATATAGGAATTAAGCTAGAAATATTGACAAATGGAACCTAATACTGACAGAAAACTAAATTGGAATTTGTTGATTTTTACAAAATTTCCAAAACTGATATAATTTTTGGACGATTACAAACATAATATCTACTGTGTTAAGCATTAAAATACCCTGAAAGGAAAGAATATAGGATTATTCATTCCCATTTTGTTAATCCGGATCTCGAATCACGTTAATAAAAAAGCCAGGAGATTATTTTTTAGAACAACTAGTACGCATGATCAACTAATCTATATGCATAAATAATATATGTAGTCATACTTTTAGAAATATCTATTACCAAAAGGATTTTACCATATTTTTTATTTAGCTCGTTTTCAATCTATAAGATTTTCATGATCTTAATCAATAATTTGATTAATTAAGAGAATCATGAGGATAAAACTTGTTAACTACGATTAATTGATTATCTTAATAATGAAAAAATTCATTATATTTATTTTATAACAATTAATAGAAACATAACCCTTACGTTTGCATACGCGAGAAAACTAAAAATCACTTTTACATGAAATGGAGGAAATAATAGCTATAAATTTTAATATTTTTTTGCAATCATCACAGCATAGTGTTACATGATTTCGAATTTGATGATCAATTTGTAATCCTGACGTCGAATTTCCTAGCTTCTTTCCTTCTTTTTTATTTTCTTCTTCTCACAAAATGGTCCCCTGAAGTGATTCGGTGCTTCCCTACGGAGTCGCGACGTACAGTTTGGAAACCAGATGCTCGGAAGCATTCCTCACGAACTCTTTCAAAGAGACAGAGGAGAGCGGCAAAGGAGAGGAGGCGGGAGAGTGACATAAAGGGAGCTATGTGGGAAGCGGAGAGAGAGAGAGATTGTGCGCCGTACGCCTTGAAAAGAAGAGTAAAATGAATGCAGTGGACTCGGGACGTCCGAGGGAGAATCCTTGGCGGGAAAGGAGAGGAAAGGAATGGTGGTGGGATAGAGGAGACGTTAGGGAAGAAAGGGTTGCGTGGGGGCGGATGGGCGGAGGAGGGGATAAATAGTGAAAAGGTGGAAGGAAAGGGCCTCCTGGGTCGTCTACGCGATCGGAGTAACCAATGCCGTTTTGTTTTCTTTTATTTATAACCTCCAACTACCTCTTTCTTATTTTAGCAGTTGCCTTCCCGAAGCAGGAGAGACAGAGAAATGGGGGAAAGGAGGGAGGAGCGTGGGTGGTTTGGGAAGGTGGAGAGACATGTGAGGAGGGAGAAGTGAAAAGGGCGGAGAACTGGGGAACTGGGACTCCCCTTGAGTGTGCACGGAGCAAAACGCGTGGATTTTTTTTACCAGCCGGATGGAGGCAACTGCGTAAAGGAGTGAGGGTTGGGGAGTAGGTTACTGAGAGTATGGTGGGGCCGAAGGGGGGGGGAGGCTTGGGGAGGAGTCGGATGGAAAGAGAGGGAATAGGAATAGAGAGGTATGAGTTTTTATGGAAGGAGATGTTTTACGGGTGGAATGGAAGTAATGGAAGGGCGACCGGGAGGATTGTTATATCGTGACGAAATTGAGATCATAAGATTTCTACTTGCATCTTGGATATCGCGCGTTATCTTAACACCACACAGTCTTCCTCACAATATTTCCTCTAACTCACCTATTGGAATTATCTCAATTCCTCAATAGTATTAACCTTCATCCAAATAAATACTTTTTTCCCTTCATACGTGCTAGATTTTTATCGTTTAAAAATTACCAAGTTAATAAGAAAACAAGAGTGTAAAATTGTGAGATAATGAATCAGTGTTTGGAATATTCAAATAGTAGGAAATAACATTAAGCAAAAATATTAATACATTGAAAATTTAGGCATACAACTTTTAGCTATGCCATTATTTCGGAAGCGTAAGAAATCAAGTTATGATCTATACATTTTTCTGGAGAACATTTGTCCTGAGTAGAAAATATAATCCCTTTTCATTTATAGATTATCATCATTAAAATTGTTCAAATTTTCAAAAATACCGCGGTGGAATTGTTCATTTCTACATTGCCCACAAGTTGCTGACGCTAGCGCTTCATTCTACCGTTCGCACTCAGCAGCAACCACTAGGACAAATGTTTGTTTTTTTACAGAAAAAAACTTTGTTCAGTATAGCTCTTTTTCCGACCTTCACCATTCTTTTTCGTTCAAAATTTACACCTGACCTAATATTTTTGTTATTAAGACTTATTTCTCTGTATCTTTCATTTTAATAATGATAAAGCAGCATTAACGGCATAACTGAAAGGCATACCTCACAACTACAAATTATTTTTGGTGTTTTAAAAAAATTCAATGTGTTAAAGTCAATTATGAGACCACGTTTTGGAAATTCTATTCCTCTTTTCCACTGGAAATTAATATTCCCCATTCAATAGGACATCCCAACGGAAAACTCCAAAGCACGGAACGAATGAAAGCGCTCAAGACACACTCCCAGAGGTCAAGTCAATTTTTACGCGCATGAACCTATATGGAAACGAATGTCATTAGTACATTTTTTATGTAACTAATTCGGAAATATGAAAACTACAACGATATATGTTAATTCTTAGTATTAGCAAAACTTTTTTGATTATTCCTAAATTTACAAAAAAACTGCAACAAATCCTTAAAATACGTATTGCGTTAATTTAACGTAAACGTGGATTTGTGAAGTAACTAAAAAAAATATTGGTCATTTCAAAAGAGTATCATCGAGTGCATCTCAGCATCTTTTAAAACAAAGTCTGTGATGACAATTTCATGTATAACAGTGGGCTATATATTCAACATAGCTTTAAAAACTTAAATCAATTAACAGGAATTAAATTATTCTTATACAGACTAATGTAACAAAGTTTATACTGTCCTAACTAAGTGGGAGAAAGATTCTTTTGTGAATAATGTAACGAGGGTGAGAGATGAGCGAGAGAGAGATTTAAGAATGTATTAGGTAATCTACCGGTTAAGATAGGTTTTGGTAAAAAGTGTGATGAAGAAATTTGAAATGTATCTGTTGGATCATCACATGAAAAAGCCATGATTTAGACGTTCTGAGTCGAACGTGAAGATTTACTGTTGGTGCATTTCTCATTTTACACAGCCCTCAAAAGTAATTAAAAAACCATTAAGTCACAGTCCGGCAGCATTCTGTGATATACTATGTAATAATATGTAACAGGAATTGAGAAGCTAATGGTTTCACAAAAATTGTAGAAAATGCATTTCCATTAATAAAAGGTAATTTGAAAGCCAAGTGATGTCTGTTCTTACTCATTACCTTTGAAAGCAATCGTTTGTCAATTTTCTAACAGATAATTGTGACTAAGTCCACACATACCTCTACCTAAACGGTGGGTAAAAAATGTTTTAAAAGTAGAATTTAACCAGGCAATCGCCGAATTATTAGTAAAACATTGCATGGTAGTTTTCTTTTTGTTCCAGCAATAACATCCCAAACAGTTGTTTCCTCCAATTTAAATTGAAGTTTTGCTTGTATCTCTTTAGCAGAGTTCATAATTGATTATATGCCAATAAGATAAAAATTCAGTAGCGTATGAATCGTTTTTCGTCCATTCATTGTACAGTGACAATGTGACCAAATGGTCACATAAGAGTATAAGCAGCCAAGACTGTGGGTACATCCCGAGGGCCACTTTTGAGATCGAATAAGGGTATGTGTGTTCCAGTTTCTCGTTTCCTTTTGGCGGTTGCTAAGCTGCTTCTTAGAGCAAAAACTGATACTATCAATGTTGATTATTTATATTTAAAGGCAAATATTTACTTGGCGGCAGCCAAATTTGCTTAAGAAGCGCGATCAGATAATCCAAACAACGTATAACAGGGGAATCAAAACTTATGCCATACTTAGGAAAATTTTACGGTAACCTGAGTAAAAATAGTACAGCATTGAAATTACAAAACTGAAGAAGGTATAATGAATACAAAAAAAAGAGTTTCAGCCTTGGTGGATATTAGTTTCTGTAAATAGTTTTGGAATATAAAAATACACAGCTCAAATACTAACCTTTTTCGGGTAGGTTATTCATAATGATGATCAATGTTTTCTACTAAAACAACCCAAAATATAAAAGAAAATTATATCATATTAATATTTGGGACTCTTTCATGAGGTTTAGGCAGTAAAAATCCCTCTTATTACAATATGCAATAATTATTCACAAAAAGCTAACACGAAATATCGAGCCAAATATAGCATATTTTAGTGTCCTGCAATCCACCCCTAGAGTGTGTGGCAGGGGGTGAATGCATATCATACTGACGTTGACTGGAATATTTATCCCCTAGCGTGATTGGTCAACGTTATTCTGATACCATATCGTTCATGGGAAATGCCGACATTATTAAGAATTCAACCTTCTCAATTCTAGGCTCGCCTGCAGACTTTCGGTCATGACTGCGTACGAATAATGGTTCCGAGAGGAATCAACAAAACCCGGGATTCTTCATGGAGAACTACAAGTGATTATCAGTTCATGAACACTGCTGTACAAGGACACAACTACAATGGCATCCAATGAAAAAAATGTAGAGGGAAAGATTACGCCAGAGTGTGCACCACTTTCACGTAGAGACTGTGAATATGTTACGAAAATTTCACAATTTAAATTAAATTAGCAACACTTCGCTTCCCGAAACTCTAATGGGAAAAATCAGGCCCCCATGATATAACAGAGGGTGAAAAAAGGTTGAGAACGCCACTTCCGTCATATTGGAGGAAGAGAAACCAAGGATCTTACATAGTCAATCCACTCTAACCGGGTCACTCTAAGTATCTATACATTTTATCACTCCCTGAAATTTAAATACGAGATAATGTTCGAAAATGGTATACTTATCCTTTCCAAAGCAGTTTCAATACTTTCGCGTCCTTATCAAGGCATAAGGGTCTTTTACCAGTACCAGAAAGTTTATTGTAAGTATAAGTATACAACTAGCGGTCCATATATCAGAGAATGTCACTTTAAATTACTGAATATTATTATTTAACATAACCAAGTATTGAAAGATCTGGTGGTTTCACGGCATATGAATTGGATGAATTCTTCTCGGGTCTTCCACCAGGTTAATGTCTCCATAGCTGCCGACGTTTCGATGACCGAGTCGGGAATCGAAACCTCGGCAGCTATGGAGACATTAACCCGGTGGAAGACCCGAGAAGAATTCACCCATAACCAAGTATTCTAGTTTTTATAATTATGCGTCATATCGAAAGGTTAATTTTATAAGTTTGAATAAAATAGAAGTAAAAAATGTGTCCTCAACAGGTAAAAAGAATAATGAACAAATTTAGAAATTTTTATTAAAAAAATTAAAAATCGAATTTAAATTAGCCTACGCCGGAATGCGTTTAAATTTGACATTTATAGCGACAGAAAATAAAGGTCGTTAAGAATACTGTCAATCAGAGCTGCAGTGATGTGATAGGGAATAAGGCTGACTGATTAAATCCAATTAACTAAGTATTTAAGTTTTGACACGTCAGAAAGATATAATAATACTAACTACGTTAACCTGCAGGAGGAAGCATCAATAGTAATATAATAAGCGTTTTTGTTAGAATATCAATACAAAGAAATAGGACAATTATTCATGGAAACATTCCTTGCCATAGTATTGGAATTCATTTTCATTCAGGGACAAAGAGTATTACAAGTGATGAGAATGCTTCTAGTACGTATGAAATGGCCTCCTTGTCATCAAAGATGTTTTAAAATATTGTTAACGTAAGTAATTCTACTATATTCAGCATTATAGCCATGGTAAATATGTGAAAAAAATATTTCAGGATGCAATTTTATTTTCAAAAGATGGATGGCAATAGAAAACTGTCATTAACTTTATCGCAGCAGAGAAATAACTTCAACCTGTTTGTAAGTTTTAATTAGTTCTGATATTAACCTGACAGAGAGAATTCTTGATTTATTTTGGAATATATTATTGAAAAAATATGGTAACACTTTGGACCATTACTTATAAAATTTTCCATTCGAAATCGAAAACCATATTCCTTGCTCTCAGTAGAAAACGTACGAAATTATTATCAGACTCATCAGATGGATTTGGAAATATTGATCTGCTACACCAAGCGTGTATCCTTACCAAACAGTCATTAATTGAAAAGTTTGAGATATTTGTGCGAAGTACGGTTGATCTCATTTGGGTATTTAGAGCATATTAGCCTTAATCCAGTCCTAACCATATTGGCTATGGTCAAAAAGCACAGAAAGCAACAAGGAACCACCAAACGTAGACATTGGATCCCGCGTTTTCTCCATATCCTTTGCCTTCAACGGAACGCTGGTTGAGGGACATCGACCTGGGATGGGACAAGGGGCGGGCTGGGTTTGTAGGGACAGAGAGGGTAAAAGGGTCAAAAGGCGAACAGACAGGAAGGGGTGAGTGTGTGTCCGAATATCTTTCGAAGACCCCGAGACGTTTGATCCCCTCACGCTCCTACCAAGAACCGAAAACACTGCTTTATTCGGGTGGAAGAAATCACGTCCTAGACTCGTGTCTTTCTGCGATTGAAAAGACGGTCTCGGACAGAGGCTCTGTCACGGCGTTCTCGCTTTCTCGCATCCGAATTCCTCTCCTTCTTTGTACCCCCCTCGAGTCCACCTTCTTATATGTCGTAGTAAAAGTCCTTATACGTGTCCTGAGTCCTAAAAATGTCGTCTCAGGTAGTACTAATCCATTAAGTCATTCTTGTAAATCCACTATGGACAATAATTCTCTTAGGATAACAGATATATAAGTAGTGGGATAGATGCATATTATTACATTCAAATCAATATCAATTGAAATGAGAAATAGGCTCTTAGACGTAAAACTAGAAGTGCAGGCCTTAACATACTATGAAGCATTGCGCACAGGGTCTTATAAATATCGTATACGTGTATTACTCAAAGTATATACATTGGGCCTTACTGGGAATGAGGAACTGTGCGACGAGTATGTTGTTAATTGATAGGATGAACCCACTAACATTTTTTTTTGAACTCTCATTCAACGTCAAATTATTAGTCCCTGTCGAAACTCAATAACATACACTTTTCATTTTTCAATTTACATTTTAACTTATGGTGTTGTCGACTTATCATTATGTCTACAGCTGCATTTATTCAATAATTTGCCCATAGTATAGGCAGAGGTCTTTCTTCTTTTGTCATAAATCATCCTTCGTTCATAAGTCTCAAAGACAGTTGTCACTTCGATCCCCTCCTCAGCACCAGGACAAGATACCTCTGGGATCTTGGTTGAGAATTCCAGAGTGACCTGACAAGGAAATGGTTTCTCGTCCCCGATCACGAGACATTGAACTCCTAGAAAAACTATGGTAGCACTTGACGACCTCAGTTCCTATCCTTCCTGCTCACACTTCTGTAAATATTTCTTTCGAAGTTGATCCTCCCGTTCTCTCACTTCGTTGACCCTAATGTAATGATTGAAAGAATAATTTATCGTTGGGATGGTGGATAGGTAAACAGTGTAGCCATATAGAACTTCAGTTCAATCTGAAGAAGGAAAAAAAGGAAAATAAACGGGCAGACCTATTGACTAATGTAAGTGTTCATTTAACATTTGAAAAAATAATATTCATCTCAGTAGCCAGCCTTTCGTGCAGATTTTAGCAGTAAAGTGTGGGTTAAAGAAGTATATATGAACGTAAAGGGAGTGAGAAAAATGCGAGACAGCTGAGAGACAGCAAGGCAAGGGATATGTTTAAGAGAGATCAAATTATAGAACGATATGATACGTGGGAGAAAATAAGGGAGGAAAACGAACATAGATATTGTGTGTGATGGATTGATGCATTGAATGGATAGATTCAAGAGAGGGCAGGTAGGAAGAATTGGGAGGACTGAGAAAGAAGAGAGGAGAAGCCGAGGTTTCTCTGTGTGCGCCAGAGCATTTTTTGTTTTTGATGAAGGCGTAGAATCTCAACCAAAATAGATAAAATATTTTGCATTTTTTCTGTTCGTATGTATACAATGTTCTTAATTTTTTATAAATATAAATAAATATACTCAATATTAAACTTTGGTCACAAAAACATATCACTTATATGTCGATTGACAGTTGGACAACCCGAGTTCTCTTTTCCTTCCTTCTCTTTCTAATCCCACTTTTCCATATATTTCATTTCATCCAAATCAGTCTCCAACATTATCTTCCTAGACATCGATAACCATCTTGGAAGGAAGAGTTGTAATAACTCCGTCCAGATCATACAAATCAAAAAATAAAATCTTCAAGTCATCAGTTGCCAATTGAAATCTTTTTTTCCCTCCTGTCTCAGTCATCGCATTTTAACAACGCCCCTTCTCTAAAGGAATATGTTCAAATCCTCCCCTATACTCTCATAAAAACGCTGCTACTCAGAAAAACAATAATAAAATTCTCCTCCTAATGACCCTTTTCACGGTCACCACTTATCGTTCCAAGTTACTGAATTCTCAAAATTAGTTAATTACAATCCTTTTTATTTCACGCAAGACGTAAAATCAGTTAAAATATGTTTTCCATCATTTAATACGAAATATTCTCGTCAGACCTTCTATCTAAGTGCCCAACTTAAGATGGCCCTCCGTATCTAAGCAAAATTCTTAAATAAACGAAGCCCTTTCTTTATCTCCAATCATCTCCTCTTTCTTCTGCTCATCTACTTGCATTCACACATGATGCAAATGCTGTTTTATTCGTCGTTCAACATTTTTTCTGTCACAGCAAAATCACCGTTCCAACCTTATTTACACCTCATGCAGATCAAAGATGGCGTTTGTTGCTTTTCTAGAACAATCTGTGAGGTAGTCTGCATGTGGGGGTCAACTAACTAATGTCTTCTCTGTACATTACCAACCAATCAATATAACACAGTAACCTCCGACTTCACCATTTTCCTCATTGATTAACCAATTAATTAATTTTGGCAATTGAGATTTAAATTTTTATTTATAATTTATAATAGTTACGCATTTTCGATCAAAAAACCTCCAGGACAGTGCCAATAACATTTGGGTGAGAGGCAAACAGATGACCCACATCTGGCTCTTTTTTACATCTTCAGGCGCAGGAAAAGTGAATGCATAGAATTTTGATTGGCAAGGACATATTGAAGACTAAGAGAGAGGGGATTGTTAGACAAACAAGAAAGTGGTAGCAATAGAATAGGCATGTTGGACAGAATTTAGGGATGAAGGAAATATTTGGAATTGAAAACCTACCTTAACTAGTAGAAAACCAATAATAGAGTAAGCATAATAAAAAAGCCTGTCTGTGCTAACCAAAAATCGTAAAGCTCGTGTACTTTCTCATGTATTTAAAAGCGAAAAACGCTTAAAACGAGAGCAAAGCGATCAAGAGAGGTCCACAAGAACGGAGCGAGAGAGAATACCCTTCTTAAATTGATTTAAAATTCCAGCTTGGATGCCCTTTATTGTCGCTGTGCCCCCGGTGCTTGGAAGAAAGATAGGGCAGTGGGGTGGGAAAATAGAGGCCAGGCTACACACCCACCCATACAAGCAAACACACGCATTCGGCGAGTGCATTGTCATTTCGGTGCAATGACCATCCATCCCTTCCAGCCCTTTCCCTTCCTCGTCCTCCTTCTCTTCCCCGCTCATTCGCGCCAAGTTACGTGTCTGAGTGTTGATGGATCCCGAGTGTTTATTCTTCCCGGAGTGGACTACGTGACCGACGGGACGCCGTGGGATGGGAGGGCCACCTTCGATACGCTCCCCTCCAACTCAACTCCGCGCCCCTGACACCCCTTAACGTTTCAGGTGCTAGGAAGAGGGAATTGGTTCTCGGAGTGCGGAACGAGTGTAAGGAGAGGGAAGGATGGTGGGGTATGGGGCTCCGCCGCCAGAGGCCGATCCAGGGCCTGTCGTTCAATCTAGATCTCTCCCCTACCGACCAACCTACTCTCCGCTCCCTCCTTGCCTAGAGAACAAGGACGGAACTACTACGCCGTGATTGTGCGCCGAGGACCCAGAACAGGAGTGCCCAAACGTTTTACAGTCATGGGCTAATTCAACTCTCCTTCTTTTTGTGCGGACAAGCTGCTTTTTTATTAATTTGTCAGAGAATACGATGACATTTTTCCAAAACTAAGTCTTTTAAAGTAGGTTGAATGGCCATATCATTTAACAGAATCCTGTAAAATATTTTTCACTTTTTTTAAACTTTACCCAATAATATTTTCCTAAAAATTTCCATTTTAGCCAGAAGAACCCGGAAATGTAGCGCAAAATCACTAGTAGATGCATGTATTTTGCTCAGCAAACATTATATCTTTGGATTGACGATTCACATTGACCAGCCATCACACAAACTATTTAGAGGAAAATTGTTTTTTACTAAAATCGATTTTAAAAATGAAAGTTTACAGTTTTTACTTTAATATTAACGCAGAAAATATGAAAGAATCTAAAAAAGTCAGTCATTTCTTAATAACAATATTGAATTTGTTGAATGGTAAAACTTAACAATTATTCGTGACATTTTTTTCCTCTGTAGGGCATATACGAGTTTGTGACCTGTAAGATATTATCTTAGTGAAGGAAATTTTATAAAGATTAGGGTTAATGGGTTGATGAAATGATGGCGGCATTTAAAAATTCAAATTCAATAATTTATCCACTGTGATTTCCATTTAATGACAAATTTACCAAAATGCATAATGACCACTAGGAATTCAAACTATTTGATTCTTTTTTGATATTAGTGGACATGTTCCATTCATTTCACTACTAATACTAGTAGAAGTGTGGGTCGCGGTAGTCCAGAACGTTGAACTACTGACCTGGGAGCTCGGATTCGGTTCCCGGGCAAGCCTCTCTGGGCATTTGCAGCTCCACCAAAGTTGTGTGATTTTTCGGGTACCAGATTTTCCTGGGAAACCATAATCTGCACAAGGAAAGGAACTGGCCCCCTTACCCTGATGTGTGAATTTCACACGGCTCATAGGGGTACTGAGTGAACTCTACCATCACCTACAAAACCGACCTTCGGGTTGATTACTGTATGCATGGTTGTTTTGTCATTAGTAGTCTACTCGTCAAGGCACTTTAGAATGGATTATATGACTAAGCAGAGTTACATTTCTACTCTCCGTCTCTAATATCCGTAAAATTACATCGTTTCAGTACACTACAAACAATATTTCAACACCACATACGTTTTTCCTTCCTCCTTTAATTGAAAGATGCAAATAAGAACAAGAAAATTTAACATTTATATTTAAACTACGACTATTACTATTAAGTAGTTGCAAGCAGAGTGGCTCATTATTGCATTGGTTATCAAAGAAACACATCTTTTATGAGCATCACTAATAAATATCATTTCTTAGTTTTTACGAATTTAAATTAACTGAGAGGAGTAATTGATCAGTTATTCCTCCCACACTGATGAAAGTGTTTGGGACCGCCGAAATATGTAATTAACGATTCGAATTTCCATTATGTACATTCCTCTTCTGTTTGTGTATGTTTGCCAAAACAACGAGTCTCGTAAGAAATAAACTTTAGCCCCTGGCATAAAATTAAACGCTGTATATAATCCGCCGCGCAGTTACGGTCAACGTGTAACGAATCAAGTTATGAGAGGTATGAGACAAAAATAAACATTTATAGAACAACACGCGAAAGATGATTTCAACACACAAATCGTATAACTAATGGAGATATTTAAAGTTGCATGAAACTATTGTGGGGAGAAGTTATTGCCTGATTTTCCAGGGAGTTTCCTTTATATTACAGATATGAGACACGTTCAGACAATCATATTTTTTCTGAGCATGTCTTTTACCTGTAGTTTATTAGTAGTAATTCCTAATATGTAATTTTTATTTTTCAATAAAAATAGAATATAAACCTTTCTTTTGTTGTTAAAATGTTGGGTGATACGCGTTTCATTGGAAAAATTAACACTATTTAAATAAGCAATAGTAATTATTTGAAAAAAGTGAAGTATTTTTACTTCGGGTCAGTGAATGTGTCGTCTGTTTCATTCCAACGTAAATTCAATTTTGTTATTTTTCATGCCGTTCTTCGTAATATTTTGATCACTGTATCAGCTATTAAATTAATTGTTTCCTTAGGAAAGACTTGAAATCGACTCGATGAGGACTTGTAATTGCTTGAATAATTTATATTTTATCAAATTAACTTATGCTAAAAAAAGAAGGTTAATAGGCAAAGAGGTCTCAGATAACTGTTATTAGAATACATTACGATATAAGAGTGGAAGGAGACGTAGGGGCATTAATGGAACTGTTCTCTTCTTTTAAAGGCAAAGCGATATGGCTCACCAGTGCCGGTTTCGCAGGATATCGTATTCTTGGCTACCCAGTGTCCATTTACTAGACGCACGGTATATGACCCTAAATACAACGTTGGTAGGGGGTTGAAGGCTCTGTATGATGAAGGGTGACGTCGCCGGACGAACAAAAGATGGTCCTGCAGGAGGGGCGGAAAGGGCACCGAAGAGATTGATACGGAGAGGAACGAATGCGCAATATACGTACGTTGAGCACGAGGCTTGGAGGCCGACGGGATCGAGTGGACGTGAAAAAATCCATCGCGCGGGTACAAGGAGGTCAAGTGATTTTTCTCCTACTTTCTTCCTGATGCGTTTTTGCAGCCTCAATTTATCTAAAATAATCACTTAAAGTAGTGAATCAATTTGGAAAAAATGAAATATACATTAATGTAATTTAGCAAAACTTTATAAAATTAATCAATTTTTTCTTCGGTCGTGATGAATATTCCTTTAATCTTCAAGATGACAAAAACCGGTTCGCTGTTGGTTCTTAGCATAGCTGACAAACTAAAAGTCTTACTTTAGTAAGACTTTTTGGCAGGAATGATTTGAACATGAACGGCAGGGGAGAAATAGGCCCTTGATACCAATTAAATCAAAGATGTAATTTGCTTCACATTTTAGCAATCACTCGCCACGAGGAGAATGATTTTAAACGATTTTTTATGACTTTCAATGAATTTCCTGAATTTAGGTGCACATCAAGGAGTGAATTCTTTAAAGTAACTTTCACGGCATTTTTTGCAGTTCTTTGAATTCCTCAAGTACTTGGATCCTCTTTTTGGAACTCATTAACCTTGATCACCTCTTTAAATTCAAGTTCCGCTACCGTTTTTATCATTAAAGCCTAATGGAAATTACTAGTTTCGTTCGTAAAAAATATATTCGTTTGAGTTTTATGGTTTAAATACAAATGTGCAGAGATAACAGAAGATTCTTACACAGAACAGAACAGTCTCACTGCAAGCATTATAACCTCATTGGGCGAGTTCAAGATACAATGATAAAATGAACACACTCATTTTCAAATTCGATAAAAATTGTTTCTTTCCCATTGGTTTCCTGATAGCTCCAATTGTTAGGAATATATTACTTTTTGCGAAGGAAATACGAGTAATAGTACATTTGTTTATCACTTTGAGGTCTTGCGTAAGTACTTTGGTTTTGTATGCGCGTTTATTTATCGTCTCGAACAAAAACGAAATTAAGATTCAGGGATATGAATTATCCGAGAATTATCAATTGAGTAAAAAGAATAGGATTTGGTCCTTTACTGGCGTGTTATATACGTCAATCATATCCTAACTGAATGTTGGAAGATTCATATTACTTTTTCTGTTACAATTTCTTGTTGCAAATATATTTTGTTTAGATTATGTTTACAGTTTAAGTAAAGTACTAGTTTAATGAAGTAATTATTGTGGGTGTGGAGAAGAATGGAGAAGAAGAAATGGACCGAAAGGAAAACAAATGAGGAGGTACTGGAGATGGTGGGGGAGGAGAGGGGTATGTTGAGAGAAATCCTATGGAGGCAGGAAAAATGGATGAAAGGCGTATTGAGCGGTAGTGGAATGTTGAAGAAGGTAATAGAGGGGAGAATGTTGGGCAAGCGAGGAAAGGGAAGGAACAGGATAGGGATGTTGGACGGGATGAAGGGAGGAAAGAAGTACACAGAGATGAAGAGGGACCTGATGTAGATGATGTTGCCAGATAGGGTTTTGTTTGAAGTTACAAAATATTTATTTGATAGTATGTCCATCCAAAAACCTACCTTAACCGGTAGATTACCTAATAATAATAAAAATATAGATATTTGTTTGTCAAATTTTCCTTGTTCATATGTAATTAAATTAAGATCGTCATGAATTTTTTATTACTAGGATTACTGAAACGAGCCCTTTTATTGGTCAGACTTCAATAAATTGAGATTTGAACTTATCTTTATATTTCGAAAAATGTTGCCTTAGAAAATGAACAAATATCTGTGAATACGGCAAATATTAGAATAAATAGCCATTTCTTACGCTTTAGGTGAGCCTATTCGACTTTACTGAAGGAAATTACGTAAAAACATTTATGTGCAGTACATTTTTTAAATTAATATTTTCTGTCGTTACATTACTTTGCTGAGTTAATTGGATTAAAGTACGTGATAATATCTAAGTATAAGAGATAGACAAACAAATATAACAAATCCAAATCAAATAAATTAGAATATGCAACATTTTGGAGTGCGTACATACACCGTATAACGTTTGTTGACAGGACTTCACTTGATTTCAGTGAAATTTGACATTTTAGTTATCTTTAGAAATAAATTTCCTGGTTTGGAACACATTGATCTTTTTGACTTTACCGAAAGTAAATAACCCATGAATTTAAGTTAATATTACATCAATTCTATGTCGAAACTAAATGTAATGTCACATTTTAACCATGATTATTGGGAAAGGAACTGAATTTTATGGCCCAAATTGAGGATGAAGTTAGGTTGGAAATAGTTAAATATTCTTAAATACCAATCATCTATAACCGATTTAAAGCTCAGAGATATTCGTTCCCACAGTAAGTCACTAACGTAAACAGAAGTGATAAAAAATGCAACGTATAACTTAAAGAAAATTCGGATAGACTGTTCCTTTAAGCTAGAGTTTTCTTAAACTGACTCCATTAAACATCAAAGAAACTGGTATTTTTAGCCAAATTTATCCTTAAACCCCTTTTGTGGAGTTCCCTGTTTTAAATTCTAAGGCCACGGAATTCAATCACCAATATAAGCACTTCGTATTCCTTTGGGGCATTGGTTCCGCAACATTACGTCTTTGGGACCGTAAGAAGGTAAAACTCGTTAGAGAAAGAGTAGCCACAGTATACCAAGTAGATCACGAATTCTAAGCAGAAAGCTTTAGAGAAAATCATTAAAATATTATTTTCGCCAAAACGTTCCAGCGAATTCTGAAACTTTGATGTTAATCTGAGACGAAGTAAGGAATAAGTAATTTGGAATAAGAGATTTACCTTGTTAGCGGGAGCCAACTAAACAAATAAACATGGAATTGATATAAAATGCATTATAACAAAATGAGATGGTAGGGAATCTATGAAATAATTTGTCAGCAATAATTAGAGTAAATAGCAGAAACATTAAGAAATTAAACTTACAGCAAAGTACATTTGAGATGACATGGTCGTCATGATTGTTGAAAAAACTTCTTTTACACAAGGCGAATAAAATATTATTGTTATATTTTTACCTTATTTAGAATGACTAAATTGGTCTTTTCAACGTAACTTTGACCAAAATTTAAGGAAATATGAATTCTAATGATTTGTGTTTAGATGCCCGTCAAACACGTCTACTTGTTAAGAGCTATAATATCTGAAAAAATCAAACCGTTTGGAATTATGCTTCTGAGCATAAGACTATTCGCTCTGAGTCTACATTATCTAGGCTGACCTAGTTCCCTTAGTCTACTAAGTCAATTATCATTACTGTTAGGCTTATTGACATGTTCTCAAAATTATCTTATCACAGTAAATAAAAGAAAAATGTTAGGTTGAATATAGGAATTAGATATATACGTCTAAATTATTATCAGGATTCCATAAAAATACCTTCAAATGTGGTGTAAGAGGAAAATCACAACAGATAATCAGCTAGTATACGAAAAATGGGCCTAAAAAATGAAGGAAAAAATAGTTCCTTGGAAGGAAAGCTCTGGATTCTTCTAAAGGAATATTCAATGTACCTTATCCTGCTTGATAGAAGGAAGTGCAGTACGTTGTCAAAACAGTCGAAACTTAAACACAAAAAACTTTCATGTTTTGTTTCAGAATTGGAGAGCGATATCAAAGATGAAGAGTAAGACATGAAAATTTCCTCTTGTGATAGTTAGAGAATCGATAATTTAGGTAAGAATTGGAGAGGATGGGAGGGGTGGTTCTCCATTGGAGAGGAGAGGGGAGAGATATTTGCCTCTCAAGGACGAGGAGACGAAGAGGTTAAAGGGAAACACTCATGAAAGAAAAAAAACTTTTTCGCTATTTTGCCTCCGCTTTACATTATACTTTTTTACTCCCCATACACAGCTCCATCCCCTTTGGAGTACAGCCCAAGTACTGGGGCCCTCGGCTTGCTGGTCCGTGAGGCTCAGCGGGGCGTGAGGAATGTCGCCCGTAGACCCTCCACACACTCGCCTCCTTATCTTGGGGTCGTATTGTCCGCGTCGTTTCGTTTCTCCGATCAGTTTCGAGTAGGCTGATGAAATCCCACACGGGTATGGCTACCCTTCTTTACCCCACTCCCAACCCACGCCCACCCTTCTCGGGCTCTCCTCTGTAACACTCCCCTGAATTCTCGTCTCCCGACGTGAGCTCGCGAAGGAACGGCCCCAATAGGTCCACCACGGATCCTAAGAGAAAATGCTCAGAAAAATGTTCAGATAGGAAGTTGCTTTGTTGGTATGGCCTCGTAAAAAAGGTCAAATCTAATGCCGTGATGGGCATGCCTCTCACTCCTATGCCCCAAATACTAATACGTATCATTCTAAGATAGTGCAGCTGGCTTAACTTGCATTTCTTCGTGATGGAGGGAAAATACTCGTCAGTTCTATAAAATATTGCAATAAATGTACTAGTATTCCGATAAACCTGATCTACCGTCACAAATAGATATTCGTATCTTTGGAAACCTGTGTCGCTTACTAATATTGTGGAGCTAACTATTTTTTGAAATCGGTACTTTTTAAAACCTCATATTAATCATTAATAATTGTCCGCAAAGTATTACATAAGCTGAGCACAAAGGATGGGCGTGGTAGTCCAGTGGGTGAAGTACTTAATTACTGATCATAGAGCCGGGGTACCATACATTCACGGTAAGTGACAAGTGGTATAGGGAAAGAAAATTGCTCCATACACAGATATGTGACATTAAAAATACATTTGGCGTAGTATTAAGAGATTTCCGCCTGAGCTTAAAAATACAATCTTCAGGTTAAAAAAATGTGCGGTAGGAGAAAATAAAAATGGAAGCAGAGGGAAAATAATGTATTGAAAACAGAAGTGAAGAACGGACTTTTAGTTATTATAATTGGCTTTGCTTCTAAATATATACATATTACGCTTTGGAGGAGAGTCTAAAAATTACGAGATATCTTTTTGTAATTTCAACTGCAAAAGTATCCACCATTTTGTGTGCTGCTTTTATTTGGTAATAATATAGCAAATGTTTATCGATTGGATTTCTAACTACTATTGCCGTTTATTGTCTGAACTTGCACGGTTTACTTAATGAATGAATGAATAGGCAGCTGTAGTACAGGAGAAGAACTAGTGTTTTATGGGCACTTAAACGGTAAAATTATTTGGTACAGTTCACCACTTCATCATAATATATGGTCATTTGAAAAACAAGGTTTAAGAGAATATGCAATAAATAAAACAATGATTCAAGATGGCATATACACAAAGTACTTAAATATTAAGTATAGTTCTACACAGCCCCAAACATACCATGATTACTCAATATTTCAAATCCCATAGGCTAATTTGGAAAAACTGGTTTCCAAGGAAAATAAGGTGAAAATTGTGATAAGAAATATTTCTTAGCTGGTGAAAACAGTTACTCGTTACACCTTAAAAATGCAGTAATTTTCCAAAGAAATCAATTTCTAATATCAATACTCCATGCGTTGGAACACAAAAATACTGATTAAGTACAGAAATTTCACGTGATGCGTCGGCTTGAAAAGTTAATGTCAATGTTACCTAAAATTTAACAGATCCTATACGCATAAAATGTTCATTTTATTATTACATAGTATAATTATTATTGCATTTATATTTATAGTTTATTCTCATTCCAATTTTGTATAATTAGTTAGTAATTCCAGTCACTTTATCTAAAATGGATGTCCATCAATAGTCTTATCGTTAATTTACTCGTATATTATTATACGTTTTTAACGGTAACTATTATTCTTAAATTAAAACAGTTCCCTCGCAAAAACTGCAATTTTTCTAAATTTTCATTGACATATACGTATATGCTTATGGTACTCGTATAAGACATTTACTTAAATAGATTGAAATTGAAACATGGTATAGGGGTGCGAATGCATGAGGATGCTATGAAATGAAATGAACGAAAGGTAAAAAAATAATTCCAGAAATTCTGCAATTGAATACAATTGTGGTGTTTATTGTCTGATGGGGACAACATTTGTAAAAACGTGGATGAAATAATATCAATTAAAACATCACTATCACTACCTATGATTTTAAGTCCTCCCTTTCCACTTGGATCTATTCTTGTCCACTAAATACTCTGGAGAAAAGTGGCCGACAGGATTAAAGTTTACATGATCCAAGATTAAGCCCTCCTTGGAAAGGAATATCACATAATTGCTCTCCGAATTTCGTGCAGACATATTAACAACTTCCATCAATAATTTTGTAATAAAAATACTCAAGATAGGAGCATACTTCGTAATAAGAACCGACAATAATGAATTTTAATCGCAAGTGAAGCTATTCAATCGTGAAGGTAAAAATAAATTTCTCTCCAGGAATTTGTGCATGTGACATGCTCATCATAAAAATGCTATAATTCTAATTGCTTTTATAAAAGTCGTAAAGAGGCATATGTTGAAAAGGTCTCTTAAGAAATTCTATAAGTAAATACTCATTCTTTCATAACTTGAATAAATTTAAAGCATGTATCTAAAAACTTTATGGGGCAATTTTTTATCTTTTTTCGCCAGAACTATTTTGAAAAGAATTTGATTGGGACATTATAATTGTACTCCACATTCATGATTAAAATTTCACGCGGGAGTCGGCACCAGAACAAGTGGTTCTTTTCCACTTTTGATGTGAGATAATTTAAAACGTTTTAAAAAGGCACAAAGGACAAAGGGCTAAAAGCTTGTGCCAGACACAGATGAGCGACCATATTGCTTATGCAAGAAATAATTCTAACATTCTTTCTGACAAAACTAAACGGATTCAGCCTGGCTAAATGGGCTTTTCTTCAATTTATTATGCCATACTGAGCCTGCCCGTTGAGATTCCTCGCCAATGCATGTAAGGGCTTCGGTATGTGTATAATTCGCAACCCTCATCGTGGGCCGGTATGACAGAAATGCATATACAAAATGCAATTTTGTGGATTTCGCACGTATGATAAGCAAATAGTCGGAATTTTCTCCATAAGGAATCGCCATTGAAGGGACCTGGTTATAGGGGCCGTAAAAGTTTATGCGATAGCTTTTTGCGAGGGATTGCGTCAATGATTATTATGCCTCGGTTATTGCGTGACTCCGAACCTATGCAGCAGCATTTTAATGTACGGATAGTTAAATTAAAGCTGGAGGTACTCAGAATTAAGAGGCATTAAATATAAAGGGAGACATCTCTGAAATATTCATCCAGTAATATCCATGATGTAGACATAAATACCTAACATTAAGTGGTATCTTTCACCTTTTAAACTCATTATGTGTAATAAGGTATCTTATCTGTAGAAATCTGATATATACATATATATATGTATATATATATATAATGTATATACATGTATATATATATATATATATATATATATATATATATATATATATATATATATATAAAACTTTGACAGTAACACACAGCACGAGATCACATAAAAAGAACACTCACAATAATATCTTGATAATTTCGACGGACTCGAACTCCGTCTTCTTCGGAAGATAAGATATGACCGATATATATATATATATATATATATATATATATATATATATATATATATATATATATATATATATATATATGAATGAATGATAAGATAGTTTAGTACGAAACTATGTCAGTTAAGGAAATAATTTTAGGGAAGTAAATAATTGATTTTGAAATGAAGAGGTGCAAATAAATATCTGTTACAAGCGATACTACATGAGAACACGTCATTAGGGCGCAAATATTTTACAATTTTAGCATTGGATGAATTTTCTATTTATGTGACAGCGACTGATATTACCGTTTAAGCTAAAACGTTTAAGACGGCGTTACCTTAGCTAAATTTACTTATGTTCTTTGCAAATTATAGAAAACATTATTTAGATTATTTACTGCTTGATACCGTCAAAGAATGACGCAAATTTTACTCTTTTTCAGCTCTTAATGAATTTTAGATATTTTTAGCCAACTTTATGACAACAGTTGACCGGTTAATTTGGATATGACTCTTCTGAAAACGCGCAAAGAAATAATTCGACAAAGGATAAATTTCACCTCCTATGATAGAATGAGATTATGCATTTACCATGATGACATTTATTCGCAAGTATATCCATTATAATCAAGTGCCCTACTTCATAGCTTCACATCCAGTCAACACTTATGCATTTGAAAAGTCAAGGAGCCGTTTACGTTTACCTTAACATTGTGGTGAATGAATTTTTCGATGTATCATAAAATGTGGCTAGAGTCAGATACTTTCGCTGAACATCATATGGCATTTTTCTGTTCAGTTAAAAAGAAGAGTATTTTGAAACAATATGTGTGGTTTCTTTGTTGTAGGAACATGTAGTTGTGTATATCATCACCTATTTAACATTTTTGGTTTAATATTTTATGATTTCCATGGCGTTTTAATTAATGGGGCACTACGGGTTTGACGTTCTCCAAAACCCAATGGGTAATATTTTAGAATTTACATACACATTTTAATGCTTAGTAAACGAAAATATTTCATTAGGAGAGAAAAGATATTTTGTCTCGCCCGGCCAAAGGAATTACTTTCAGTCTGTCGGTCAGCACCAGCCTGTCGCGCTCCCTCGGCAAGGCAACACCCCTTACTTTCACGACCCCCTCCTCTTCCGGACGCCCTTCTCCCGAAGGCATCCTTTTCACCGTCCAAGCCGCTTCCCGCCTTTTTCCATTCCACGTTCCCCCTACCGGCGTAATTTATTCCCTGCCCACCCTTCCCTCCGAATTTCAACAACGCTTCATCCCCTTTCGTACTCGCCTCTGCCCAGTGAAACCCTTTCCCCACACCTTCCCACTTTGTCAATTTCCACGTTCCCCTTCCCGTCCTTCCCCGTGGAGAGATCAGGGTTACTGGCCCTACGCCAACACGGTCATCCGCTATCCATCTGCCCATCCACAGAGCCCTTCCATCCGATTACCGCTGCGCACATTCTCACTCTCCCCGAGCTGTCCAAACAGCTACCTTTCACGCACAATTTTTGCGTATCATTCATATATCTCAACTGTTTTATGTAAACCCTCCCGATCATGTCTCCACTAAGAGCTTTGAGTTAGGTAAAAATATCTTATGCGGTAAATAAAATAATTTTCTGTCGAATCAATGGAACCGGCTTTGCATCTGATCAGAATAATTAGTCGATAAGTTGGAATGTGGATACCGAAATGGAATTCCTTTGATGTCACCCATCCTCAGTATTTCAATCCTAAGGTTGGTTTACCGCAGCCTTCCATTATTTTCAATGCATTGTAAATCCCTAATCCCCTGATATATTTTCTATTTTGCCTATATGCCCTTCTTAATTTGCGCTATGTACTCGTATCTTGCGTAAATTCTTCTCGGGTCCTCCACCGGGTTATATCGTCCATCTCGGCCGACGTTTACAATAATCGTATTATCTGCTTCCTCATGAGATCTCCCATTCAATTTTCCTTCTCTTAGTGTTCTAACTAATCCGTGTTACTTCAAGGTGTATCCAATTCATCTAGTTGCTTGTGATATTGATCTCATCTACATAATACCCGGCAGCAATCA
Organism: Hetaerina titia; assembly: GCA_037158775.1. Taxonomy (NCBI): domain Eukaryota; kingdom Metazoa; phylum Arthropoda; class Insecta; order Odonata; family Calopterygidae; genus Hetaerina; species Hetaerina titia. Next base: position 73,734,958 of record CM073775.1, on the reverse strand, counting down.
ACCGCAAGAGCGAGTGGAGGGATTGTTAGGTCCCCAGCCACGCATGCACATTCACAATCATTACACCTTGAGACAAACAGTATATATCAGTATATCTGCCTATATACCAGTATATATCAGTATCATATATATATTTTTATAATATCATTTATCAGCATTTATCAGATATATATATCAGTATAACTGAATATCAGTTCAATCATGCAATCGAACAATGTAAATCACACGAAAGAAGGTACTCTTTTGCCAGAATATTCATGTAGTTCAAATTGTCCATTCCCATTTTGTTTTCTTATGTATTACGAAATGCCGACAAACAAACATATCTGAATTTCTTATTTAAGTTGGTATACTATGTTATTTAGAAATGTGAATGGGGAGGTCTATAGTAAATTTAATTAGATTATTGTGCCGAAAGGAGGTGAAAGTCTGGGATCATTAGAATGATTTCAAGATTCTAAAAGTTTGGAATAAATACATCAGGAGACACGCGTTGGTTAATCCTGGTAAACAATATGAATCAATATGAAAGGAGCCCATTAACCCTGTTGTCTTCTTCACATCAACAAGGGAGCCTTTGCAGCAGCTTTACCGAAAGAAAAATTGCCAGTGATACGTTTCATTGACAGATCATCTGGAATGCTCAAGACTTTGAATGAGGGAAACTAGGTAAACGAATAAACCCGAAAAAAACGAGTTATTGACATTTTGTGATTTCTAAGTAGCGTGAGCAATAGTTACATAAAACGATTTGAATGTGTCAATTGGTCAATATTGAAGGGATATATTATAAGAATAGTTCTTTATCAGCCCGAAACATTGTTCTATTAAGGAAAACAGCATTATTCTGGTAGATTCACCATGACTACATTGCCACTGGAAATCTGAATATGTTAAGAGTTGCAATTTTTTACCGTTTTATAAGTTTGGCCAATTACTCATGACATGTTCGCTATTCTCATCACGAAGAGTATAAAGCGTGAACACATTCCTCTTAGGGAAATTTCAGCCTATAACTCTTTTATACGATTTTATTTTCATAGCATATTTGATTATTTCTGGTTTACGCGTACTCATATTTTAACATGTTATCTGTATGCAAACTGCTTTGAAATACATAATCATCTAAATTTTGTTTTCGAACAGTTTTTCTTTTTCTCGCAAGGCGTATCGTTTTCTTCTCTAGCTACGGAAGTGTATGGAAGATTAAATTTGGAGTGGTTGAGAGATTAAACCTTATTGTAAAAATACATTAAGTCCTTCGAATTCGCTAAGTTGCTTCGCAAAAGTTCTAATACCCTCGAAAGTCGAAAACACAGGACGTGTTGAACACAAAATTACGCGGAGTTACACATTTCAGCGAAAAATTATTCTAAAAGACTACCTTCGGTCAATAATCCGCAACTTTATATATTTCTGTTGCATGTATTCAACTAATCCTATATTTTAAATAAAAGTAGTATCAGTACGCAAAACGAGAGTTATTAAATAACGTACAATTACATCACACATTCCCTAAGTGAATGAAGAACGAGAAAAATAAGGAAAATGATAAATATGAGTATGAGATGAGACTCAGCCAAAAATTTGACCAAAGCATACGTCAACTTTCCCTCATTTTTCTATAAAACATTAAACTTAAAGTTATAACTTTCTTTTGTAAGAGTAGATTGGATTGAATATCCTTCTTTTCTTTTAAGTGAAGATTCAGTAACCGCCTTATTTCCCCAGAAGTTCAAAATCGTGAACTTGTATCATTTAAAATATATAATACCCATTATCATGGGGCTTTTCCAATGAATAGCAAAATGAGAATTAATGACATTTTAAACCCGACATGCTACTCGATTAAATCAAAAGGACTGGGAATAACTTTTGCTTGTCCTATTTGATTTTACCATTTCATTGATGTGTCTTTATGAAAATTACCATTGCGAAAATGGGACGATTACTTAGTTCAACTATACTATATAATTTTCCCAGCGTTAATTCCAGAATAGGAATAAAAATTATACCTATTAACCTTTTGGCCTACATTTTGTAAGAATTAGGCGAGTATATCAAAAAATAAGTATTTTCATTACAGAAAATAACTAAGAAGTATCACATCCTTTTCTTTCTCCACGGAATGTATGTGTTTGCCTATCCTCCAGCAGTACGTTTATTAGGTTCATTCTGATCAGCCTTTAACACTATTTAGTTCTTTATCTAAATAAGAAGAAATATTTTTTATACATTTATTTAACCTTAGTTGAAATGAATGGGTGCACTAAAATTAATGCTTTCTCAGAATTAAGTTAAAATGAATATGCATTGCATTTTGAAGTAATATGAAAAGATTAATTGCACATTTAATCGACTAGATTAGTGCAAAGAAAACCGAACACCTATCCTAAAAAATTTGCAACCATATTAAATTTTGCCGGACAATAGTCGGGAGGGAGTTGCATTAATGTCATCACGTGGGCTTTGACATAATGGCAAATATAAGAAGACCCTCTACAACGAAATCCTCAGAGCAGTCCGAAGGAACTTAATAGAACAGCCCAATGCGTCACTTCCACAAGTGCATCTGATTTCGCGTTGCACAATAGGGTGCTGAAAATTCTACATTTCAGTAAGCTTTTGACTACAACAAGTAGGCTAGCGAGAAGCACAAACGGTTCCATAGAGTAATCCGGATGAAAGTGATTCAATTTTCACTGGCAGTCTTGATACGTGTTCAAATTTTCCAACTCATTCACACACATGAATAGGTTAAGGGGGCCGAAAACCTTTCATTTAATTTGATTGACACCAGCTATCTTGCGGTTAAAAAAGGGCTGACTTTGCACTTATTGCACTCTTCTATACAAACAGTATTACCGGGAAGATAGATCAGAGCGGGTGTCCAGTCAATGGAGTAAGGGCGTCACTGAGGATAGTTAAGCACATGGAGATCCGCTTCATCAGGCGTAGAAGCTACACCCTGAAATGAGGACAGCTAAACCCGTGATGGCGTTCCAACACTACACGTAATGTCCCTCACGTCAAATCAGAACATGAGTTACGAGAGCATGTACGGGGCAGTCATACACGTATCACGCAAGAAGGAAACTGACCTGAGGAGCATTGGAATACAACCGCTAATTCATTCGATAACACTCGATTTTTAAAAACATTTCAAACAAACGATTGTGCCTCTGTTCGCCGAATAGAGTCGGCCGATTAAGATATTGAAAATGTAAAACTAAAAAAAGAACGTGACGGTGGCATATCCGTATACGAGAAGAAGCCAACGATATATATTTGTGAAAAAGCAATAATTATTACTAAACAAGCATTCTACATGCCTCTTCTACCAATCTTTACTGAAAAATAAAATATTGTTTGACGAAATCGTTAAGGTTTACTTTTTCACTATCTCAGTTTCTATCAATGACAGACGTTTTATTATGCAGCAGTAGGCTTAAAGCAGAATTGTAAAAATGAACCGGATAAATCAACGATAAATACTTCACAATATAAATAGAGATATTTTTGAAACCATGAAAACCTATTCGTATTAAATTTTATCCCCCTATATTGCATAATATTATTTAAGGTTGACTTCCTAACATTGAATATAAAGCACCCATTTATGGGCATAAGGGTATTCTATAGTGTATACAATCTGTATACTATTAAATGGCTCACTGAAATTGTATACATAATATTTTATTTACAAAGAATATTTTTAATAGATATGGTTTTCTTTGCAGTCTCCATCAATATTGCCATATTAAATGCCTTTTGCGACGGTTCATATTGAATTGGTCACGAGAAAAAAATTGATAAATGGAGAAATTTTACAATTATCAAATGATATATTTGGCAGGACATTAATCGTTGATAAACTTCCATCGTAAGTGCTGTACAGTTTACGATTGAAAAACGTGACAATGAATGATTGAGCCAACTCCTCCAAAATACAGACAGTTCGTTAACTTTTTAGAACAAACCAAAGGAAAAGTTTCAGAATGGCTTATTTATAACTTAGAGTATCTCTTGTCAATAAAGCGAAAAAATGAATTCAACGAGATACAATGCCCTCTTTTGGAAAATAATTTTTTTTCCAACAAACTAATACAGCGCCTTCTTCCAGTGATACCGTTCCGATTCTCCTTTAATTGTCAATTTCTTCTGCCATAATATATCGTCAGAAAATTTAACTGCAGTTTGTTATGAAAACCTTTACTTTTACAGTACTAAGATCTAACAGTTCAAATAAATCTCGTTAGTTGAGCGTAGGGTAGGAAATAATTGAAATTTAGGTTGGTAGTTATTATAGACCATTATTTATTAATAATAAAATTAAAATAGGCTGAAAATTTGTTAAGATATGTATGCATGTGGTAAAATCGTAAAAACACGGATTTCACGAACAAATGGACAAACAATAAAATGCTAGTTGAAACAAATTGAGAAATTGAAATTTGACAACGGCTAAACCAGCTTGTTAATCAGCCAATGCTGATTTCATTTAGTGCACTGACGGGTCATAAAAGTAATTTAATATGAAAACGTAAAATATAATATAGAAAAGGAATAACCGGGCACGAAAAGTACTCACGGTAGAACAGTAAGTACGTTGCCATGGAACTCAATCGGATTAAGTAAATGGAAAAATAATTTAGACTAGATTGGTGGTTTCCAGCGATAGCTTATGGAATTTGCTGGATATTTAGGTTGAATTAGGTACACTTGGTTTACTTGTACATATAAAAGTTCATTTTGGAATAACAAAAACTAAGCTAGATTCATTCAAACTATAGGCTTAAATCAATTGGGGAAAGAAAGTAGGATAAAGAGACAGGCAAAATAAATTCTGTTATACCACAACATAAGATTATGAAAAGGTAAGTAGTGAGTGAGAAAAACAAGAAAGCTGGACTTATTTAACTAGTAAGTTGTAATGACAAGTGCGTTTAATTGTTTTAAGGCATACAATATAAGATAATTACATGGTAGAGAAGTCATTATATATGATAAAAGTGCTTTAGAAGTAAATCAGGGTAAGATACACCATGAAAAAATTTTTTCAAATGAATAATGTTGTTTATTGTGTTTGTGCCAGTATTGTACTTATTAAATACAGTATTTTTATTGACAGGCATTGACCGAGAATGGCGTAGGCTTAAAATAAGGTAGATCATAAATGATCATTGTCATTCAGGAGGGATACATGTAGTATTGAGTCTTAATTTAAGTTTATCTAACTTCTTGAAATGTTGGTTTGGGCTGTAATCACATTTTCACGAAGTAGCCTGAATAAAGTTGAGCTCACTCTGAGAAGGTTTCTTATGAATAAATTAATGTTCTCTTACCACCTTCACATGTCAGAACTTCTATAAACAAAATTTCATTGCAGATTATGGCGGATTCGATAATTTTCAAAGGGAAAGATATTCTTTTATCTGAAGTTTGTCAAAATAATTCAAGGTTCACAAATGCTACAACTTTGCCATTTTCACTCCTATTAGATGATTGGATATGAAAATATAAGTGCATATGTCTTAAGATTTGAAAGCACGTAATTGATAGAAAAAACTGTTTTACTCCTTTTGTATCACTTATATTGTTTTTAAAGTTACAAAATTGAAAAAGATTATACCTAGCATTAAAATGCTAATTCAACATTCATGTCATTTACCATGAAAGTTAGAACTTTAAAACAAACTGGATCAATGGCATCTCTGGGAAACTTTTGATAGTAAACATACATGATATACTATGCTATAAAATTATGAAAGGAACTTTTTTCAAACTTAATATTTGCAGCATTTTTTTGATAAAAGGGCATATTATGAACCAGTTCCTAAAATATTTGAGAAATATTTACCGATAAATTCGTAGTTATATGTCCCGTTATTGCACATTACAAAGCTTTTACAGCTGGAGTCATTTTCTACCTCCCCTCCTGCCATGGAAATGGCTTCATGTATTTAATACTTTAAATCGATCACCGAACATTCACCAAGTATTAATGGTCTTTTATGTAACATAATACGTTTTGCATTCACTTTTCCTGACATGAATTTCTTCCACTACTCTTCTCTTTTTTCACAACGACTAGTATTTAATCATCAATATATAAGTGTTCAATTTTTTTCCATTTTTTCTTTCCGAAATTTAAAAAAAGCCTCTAATCAACGGTTTTATTTCAGCTACAACGATCGAGTTTTGGAAACTCTTAAAAATACGCTCTAAAAACAGCACTGATCGGTTGTTAATGCCTTTAATTAAGGTATTTGTTGTGAACTCCTTTCATTTCATGTACTTTTTACCTTATGCAATTGTTCTTTTAACTACACGCCACTTTTCATTGAGAATGTATGAAAGTATGAAGTATGCTTAGGTAATAACTGAAACACACTCATCGGCCCTGATGACGATGGAAAAGGATTTCATCGAAACGTCGGCAGCGATGGAGATGGAGATTACCCGGATGAAATCTCGAGAAGAATTCACTGCCATCATCCGCCGGGAGGAAGTGAAGTCCTACACAGATTAGTTTTTTAAATTTTTGAGAAAACTATTAAGGGCGATTTATTACGATTGGGTCTCATCCCATACCTTATCACACAAATTCTGCAACGTGCTCAGAGATGATATACAGATATCTTTTCAATGTCCAGAGAAAGAACATTTGTTCACTTAAAAATGTCATTTAGCTAAGCTCACATTCCTATATTCAGTCTTTGGCAAGATTTTCTTATTTTCTCATCATATATTACTTATTATAAGGTAATCTACTGGTTAGGGTAGGTATTTGGATGGACACCACCACCAAACAAACATTTTGTAACTCTAACAAAACACAATCCAAGAACCTACTCTACATCAGATACCTCTTCATCTCTGTGTACTTTTTCCTCCCTTCATCCCGTCCAACATCCCTATCCTGTTCCTGCCCTTTTCTCGTTTGCCCAAACATTCTCCCCTCTATTATCTTCTTCAACATTCCACTTCCGCTCAATACGCCTTTCATCCATTTTTCCTGCCTCCATAGGATTTCTCCCAACAAACCCCTCTCCTCACCCACCATCTCCAGTACTTCCTCATTTGTTTACTGTATATATATATATATATATATATATATATATATATGTGTGTGTGTGTGTGTGTGTTGAAACTCCGGGGAAATAATGAACAAACTAGTCTTAATCCAATTCAGGTTAGTATACTAAACACCCCTTTAATCCATTTGAACGGTCTCATCATTGTTTACAGTTAACGTTTTGTTCACGTTTTTACCCGTCGTGTATTCTTGTGTGCTACTATATATTCATTGACGGTGACTATTTTACTCTGAACAAATTCAGGAAATCGATGTAGCAAACAAATATTTCTAGGTTCTTTTTAATATTTCACCTTGTCGGTGATCATATAACTGATGACTCACCCTCATGAAGTAAACTCCATAAAAATTTCCCTCAATGACAATTTTACATCATCTTCATTCTCTTAATGATAGTCATATTTTTGTTTTAAATTGGTTTCAAAAAAACTTAAACTATTCATTCAAAAAAACTCTAAAGCTTTCACCCCGCGGCGATTTACGAGTATTTTTCCTAAATCACCTACTTCATTCACGCCTACATTCACTCTTTGCCGTACTCTTATTATCGACTCTTGTATTTTGGAATCGTCCTAATCGTACGGTTTCCTTGATCGTATAAGCTGCTTTAATTCTCCGTATGAAAGTATTTTGGCCATCAAAATTGAATCAAAGTAGCTGCTTATTTCGCTAATATTGACATAATTTCGTTTTATCACACAATTCCTATATTTTTACTGCTTAATATAGTACTTTTTTGTGTTACCTTACGGTCGATTATTTCCTCATTAAGACCTTTATTGGAAAACACGAATTGGCTGATACATAATGACCGCCATGCGCACACCTTGATTCAATTTTGCAAATAACGATCAATTAAGTTTCATCCTTGACATCTATGGTACAATTTTAGCCCGTTTATTTCATTGGTAGCCAGGAAGAAAGATCATAACAGATTTTTAAATGAAATACAAACGCATATTCTGTTGAATTCATCCAGTTAAATTTTCTATGGAGAAGCATCAAAGAAAAAGTAATAAATACACATATCTAAACTAAAATACAACCTTGGTGTAATATTTTTATAAAAGCAATCATTTACAGAGATTTTTCAATAGGCAGGCATCTCCTACGTTACGCACGTGTGGCACTAATTTACAATTAAATGGGACTATTTAGCATTAACATGTGGACTTGGATGTAATTTATATTTGAGTAGTTGTAAACTTTTATAATCTGGACAGTTGAATTAAATATTAACTTCTACTTTTGAGGAAAAGTATCAAAAATGTAGGACGGTACTCGCTTATTTCTTACACAGATTTGATTTGCAAAATTGAATTTAGGTATTTTTATTTAATTGGAAGAGAATGCTGTGCACATGAAAGTTTCACTGACGGATTTTTTATCATCAGTCAAATAACTACGATATAAAATCCAATTTATACAGATTAGAACAATTATTTAACATTTTTTCCATGAATATTAATCCTTTAAGTATTACAATTGTAAATGATTTGATTTTGACGCAAAAATCTTTGACCGCTTTCACTAATTTCTTCGCGAATAAGTAGATTATCAAGACTCCGTCATTTTCCTTTCAGATTCATTAAAACTCTCTTTCCATTATCAATCTCATAATCAAATTACACTCATGAGACGCAGTTGCTTCAAAAACCAATTTGAAAGTTTTTAATTTCTCTCCGGCTTTCCTCTTTTTCTAGAAACAATTTCCCAAACACTTATATTCTCATACGTTATCTCGCTTCCCGATTCAGCTTAAACAGATTTATACCTTCTCTCCCTTGATTTTTGTCAATTCGCTAAACTCCGTTTCACCATTTCTCCGTTCATGGACATTTTAGAACAGTGTCCATTATTTTTCCTTAACAGTACCCTTTTTTCCTATTTTCTTTTGTTTTTCTGTCGTTCTTCGAGATAATTCTGCCTCCTAAATCCTCTGTTGACTAAGGGTTTCCGTCATGTAATACTTTTAATACCGTTTTATAAATCGAGCCTTTACACATATGTTAAGAAATCAATTCGTCCATTTCCGTTAAATATTCAGCAATTGTCCAATTCAATCACTTCCAGTATGATTAGCGATGCCCTTCAAAGGTTTACTATGCGCTTTATAAACAAACGAAGACTGGTGGAAATTGCATATGGTTTCCATGATGAGAAACTGAAAATCATCGTTGCTCATTATATTTGTATACAAAGATACAGAGATAAATGAAAGATCTGCTTGTTTTTCTCTTCAAAATCATCAGCGACAGTGGAACTAAATAACTAAAAAGTACGTCATGTAATGGAGGATATATAACTGCTAATTTTAAATGCAATGCAACTTTAACAATACATTTCTCATTCAATCTTTAACCATGCATGCATGAGGTATGCGTTATATTTTAAATAAATATCTGCATATTACCACCACGTTAACATTTTCAGTATGAACAGACTAATAACATTTCGAATACACTAAACATTATGAAATTACTAAATACAAATTTAAATTATTCAATCAGGTCTACAACGTTCGATTCAGTATCTTTTCATTCATCAGATTCAACCATAAATACAAATAGAATAGATGGATTTATTCTAAAAACCCAAAGAAAATGTAGAGATTTTGACGAAAAACCAAAACATTAACCGGAAACAAAACATTAAAAACCTTTTGCCTGAATTATTAGGGTTATCGAAACCAGTGCGCTTCAAAGGGAAAGCGAAACAATAAAATACTAAGATCAGTGCTTCTATATTTTTTGGGAATTATAAAAAAGTGTCATTTGAAATATACTGACAATACATATAAAATTAACAGCCAATGTTGACCAAGACATTAGACCAAAATATTTGGACATAAAAAGAATGTTACATTGATGAGAATAATTTTGACCAGATAAGACCTAAACATACAGCAGTAGGGTTCTTCTTCATGATAGGAAAATTGAACACAGCGGAGCTGTAATGAACACTCAAGGAGAGCTGTAATGGAATATTTTATATTATGGATTTCAGCATGCATTATTGCACTGAATCAGATTGCTTTACCAGTTTCCCATCTCAAAAATCGGGAAGTTAGTAACATGGTAGGATTAATGGAGCATATTTTTGTTTTTGAAAATAAGAAAAGGTAATTCTTAGAATGGTGAGCAAAAATATGAAGGAAATGACCATTGCTGGCTTAGGAAAAGATCAAATTAAGTTTACAAATGGGATGGTCACGTCTACTGCCACTCCAGCAATGAACGTACGTGTACAGAGAGTAATTTACTATGCAAACAGATAAAACTTCATCTCATTTTTTGCTCTTTAAATATGAAGAGGGTGAAGTAAACTTTGTGTAACTGAAAATTATTTTCAAGGTGGTCGAATTAACTGGAGGGATTAGTAATATATCAGAACTTATTATATGCCTCAATGATAAATTTCAGGTAATGGTTTTACTGTTTTTGATGCAGGACTGTATGAAAGAACTGGGGGTAGGAGGATGTTCCAATATCTGACTTGATTTCAATCCTGGGAGAATGTTTTGAGAGGCATGGCAAAGGATAGTCATGTGGATCTCTCATATGAACTAATCAATGCAATTAGAGTTATGGGTGATCAAGCTTGAGTTAGCCTGTTTTGAAGGAATTGCTGCTAATACTCAGCCAATTGAAGGATCATTTTAAGACGATATGGGATTAGAATCGACCATTTGAAAATGAGGTTAATGATTCCAGATTTAGGACGACATTTACAAAACTCTTAGCAAAATAGAATTGTGACATTGTATATACCTATACAGTGTTATAGATTAAACTGGGTTAAGTGTTATGGATTTAGTGGAAGAATTTTGTTAGTTAAAGAATCTTTTGCAAAAGGAGTGGTAGATCACTATGGTTCTTCGTGAAGCTGTAAAAATTAATTAATTGAAAACGCTGAAAAACATAGTTTTAGATAGTTAAGAAACTTAAGCCTTTAGGCAAAAGGGTAAGTGCAAAATAGACAAATTGATCTAAATAGTTCGCTGGCTAATGTAATGACTTCCCACTCCGAGGGATTTGATTCGAATCCCGTAGGTGGAAGGATTTTTCAGTGGCATCCAAATAACTAATTTGGAGGCTAACTGGAAAGCGATTCAAATGGGTTACACTGATTATAGACCAATTAAATTTGGCGCCAATAACTTTGGCTATAGATCAGCTCTCTTAATGTATAAAACTAGAATGGATGAATTTTCAGAGGAAAGGTGAAAGAAGGATGGAAATAGAGCACGAGTGTTTAAGTACGCGCGCGTGCGCACACACACACATAGATCATTTTTATGCATCAAATTCTGTTGGGTCAATACCACACACACACCCTTGCGTTTACGTAGAATTAGTCAGCTTTAGATTAAGTGGATAGAATGAAAAGAAATGTTCTACGAGTCAAGGTTGGGACAAAGAGAAAGCTGCTGTGAGAGAGCATATTGCGTGGCAATGGAATGTTGATACTGTGACAGAAGGAAACGTTGGGTAAGCTTGGTAGTGGTTAGAAAACTTCAGATTTACACGCTTGAAGGGAGGTAGAAAATATGTGGAAGTGAAAAATGGTGCATTGCAACTTCGGTTAGCAGTGGATTTTGTACACGCGATTATTTTTTGCACCACAAAATTCCTTATAATATTATGCATACACTTTTGAGAAACTTTCAGTCGTAGGTTATATATTTAGAAGCTCGTAAAAATATAGCATTGGTAATTGATTGCAGATATATAAGGACTATTAAGTTCAATGACAATGAAGTTATTCCAAATCGCATTCATGACGGGAGACAATTCACACGAGAATTTGAAGTACACGCGTTTGATAATTTTTAGCTCTGCTATTAAGCTCTCAGTGGGACTTGCAAAATGTAGCTAAATAATGAAGATCATTTCTAAGAAATTTTGCCCTATATTGCTTATAATTTGTCATGGTGATGTAATCTCTATAAAGTGAATCTCGTCTTTCATGTCCGAATGGTTTTGGTTGATGCTTAGGGCCCAAGCAATTCTTTTTTTATTTAAATTACCCCGATAAGTGTATATGTCCAGGTTCATTGTATTATATGTCCAGGTCCATTCTTTAGATAAATAAAAAAGAATATTCAATATCAACGTAAATTTTGTTTTGAATAATCAAAAAACAAACGAAAATGAAAAAGTAAATTCACTAATAACGCAAATCATAAATCATGCCATTTAATACGGAGATAGAGAATCTATGAGTGATTATTATAAGCTAATATGTATTGTTCCCGCTTTTGGTAAATTTACATCATTTAATCAACATGCACATGCATATCTGCCGGATCAATGTTCTTTATTGATCCCACCTTTTCTTAGCAGAGTAACTTTTATTGCTTTGAGGAATTCTTGAGACTACCTTAGTAACATACCACTATAAGTTAATGCCTTCATTTTTCACATTTTCACCGGTAGACTTGAGGACCAAGCAGGACCCTTTCCTTCCCGTGTTTGCTATCTCGTGGAGAAAATGCCTATCTAAATCTTCATTACGCTCAAACGGAATGTTTTCCCGTTGCCGGAGGTTCGCAACAATAATGAGATTTCCTGGTTAGCCTATGGTCGACTTCTAGGGAGCCGAGAATCACTTCCGTAGCATAGCCGCACAGCCCCAAGAGCTTTTACGTGCTGTATAAAACTTTCTTTTAGACATTAAGAAACGCTTCTCTCGGGCCCTTTTGAATCTCATAGACGCATTCCCTACCCTCCATGACCCCCGAATGTCCTTTTCGTTTACGTGCTTGTGCATGGGTATTTTAATTGCCGCTCGTCACCCAACTTCTCCAGACCATCTTCTTTACCACCGGCAGGCCTTGACGGTGTTGCACTCCCAATTTTCTTTGCCCTCTTTTATTCTGGCCTCTGACATCCATCCTGTTAAGATAAACTTATAAATTTATTCATTGAATAAGCCAATCAGAGGTGCGGTATTTGAAACTTTGGTAAGTAATTTAAGAAATTACGGTAGTTCTGTAAAACACTTAAAAAATAATGAGAGATGTATGATTTGGTCGATGTTAAGGGTGAATATAAAAAAGTTTAAAAAAAGAAAATTGCAATATTTGTATTAAAAGTAAATATTTAGGAAAAGATAATTTAAAAAATGTATATGCATCACCGAATGTATAGCTATTGAGGTTATGAAAATATTTGTTAAAATATCAACATAAAGTGTAATGCTGTTGAGTTCCATAAGTATTTCCTCATGGAAAGTATTAGAAAAGCTAGACTTGGAGATGACGCTATGCAGGAAGATGGCGAAAACATTAATATTAAGAAGAAAAAATTAAGAAATGATAGTAAATTAAACAAGAAAAATTCCTGATGTAAAATCAGTATGAGATTAAAAAAGGCAACAAAAAGTTCCTGATAAAAGATGGAATGCTGGTTTTTACGAATATTAAGGAAGAACAAGAAAGAATGTCATTTGTCGTGTTGGACTGAAAGAGGGCGGTAGGGCATACTAGGATTTGAATATGACAACAAGAAAAAGGGTTGATGGTGTTCTATAGTTACGTAAAATCCTACAAATAGCCAAAATTTGCCAAAAATGTCCTAAATCTACTTTTTGTAATGAATCAAAGCAAAATAGAGATTGAGACTAATAAAGAGACTGTGTGGAGATATAGTGATTGCTAAAAAGAAGGATTAAATATCTATTTTGTTTATTATTTATTAATCTATAAGGAAAACTTCATCTCCCTGGCCCTTCTTGCGTGTTGCTTCTTACTTTTCTTATCAGTTTGTATTCCATAAACATTAAACGTTTCCTTTTATCATTTGCGTTTATCAAAAATATCTTTATAAGCAAACCTCTTCGCAACTTCATGGTTTCTCGGCCTCTTTGAGTCTTCACGACAACATCCAATTTTACTCCCAACTTCAAAATAAGAGTCATTCATAAACCAAACATGCGCAATTCTTGTGGTAGGGTGATTTTCATCTTTCACTGGTTAAATTTTCGCTCCACGTAGAAGTCATTGAACTCGAAACTAGGGAATTCATTTCTGTCATTTAGAAAATATCCCTACAAAGAAAGATGTACCATTTGAGGGTTTCACAAAGAAGGAGATGTAGAATGAAATTAATCACTACTGAGGTCCTCTCGCAAGGAACAATGTCGGCGAAGGGAACAGAAGAGATTTCCCACAATCAGTATATTACTGGGTTTGCGCATGTCTCGTCGTACTATTTCAAACCCACGATATACACAAGACTATCATGGACTCCTAAAACAATCACCTCATATACAGAAAGATAGGTCAGAAGATGAGAAATATTGATTCAAATCATTTTTTTTTTCACCATGTGGCATGGCGCCTCCTTCAAGTGTTTATGTAACATGGTTTGCTGAAACCGAGTTAGCAGGACCGATGTGGTGGAAACGTAAGGTAAGAAAAAGCAGAACCGCGTTGATGTGTTTAACAGATGCCCGAACTTTAAACTTTTCCACAAACAGCATTTATTTTCTGTCCAAATTTAAGGATAGACTAAAAGAAAAGTACACAAAGGTCTACACAGGACACCAAAATCCGTTTCCCGGAAATTGTAGTGAGTTTCATTATAAATTCCATTCTTCAAGTGCACCAAACTACTTCAATACTTGCCTCATTTTATTATGGAATAAGCAACTATTCAATTTATACAATTTTATGAACGTGCATTATCATACTTGTTTTTTCACCTTACGTTTCCTCTAACTCAAGATCGAACTAGGTGGGCTCCAAATTTAGCATAAAGGAGCCGTTGGAATGCTAAGAGACGGAAGATGATTTTCTTTAGCATTATGGTGCTTACAATTTTATTTGAGAAAAAATCACAAATGAGGAGGGCGAAATCTCCTCTTTTGCTCATTTTCATTTAGAATTTTTAATGCTGTTTTTCTGGCAGTATGTGGCATATTCTTGGAATAAAATTACTTCGAAGGGGAAAGAGGGATCTAGAGATTAATATTTTTTTTGGTAATTATTCAGATTGATGATTTCATCGGGAAGACACAAATATTTAGAGCGTTAAGGTTTTCTGATAATTGCCTGGAAAAAGTGTATTTTTAAGTTTTTTTTTGCATAAGAAAGAAGAGAGAAGCAACCGTGGTAACCCAGGAAGAAAATAGCAAGAAAAGGAGAAAAGATGTTTGAGAGAAAGAATCTGGCGAATTCAAATTCCAGAAGGATCACTTTTCACTCCTATGCTAAATTTAGTAACGGTATTAGGGTGAATCATTGACAAGATTTCATATTCATTACAGTTGAGATCACATAAGGTTTTTATATATCATTTAGTGCCTGCTTTGTGATGCTATGGAGGAAAATGGAAACAATAATGACCATTATCATATTTTGGGAGACGTAAATCAGAATAATGAGGTTTTTCCATCTATTTCCTACTCCAAGATCGTTGATTTTACTTCGTTTTAAGGTTTGGATTCAGTAGCCTTCATCATCTCACGTAATCACCATATGGATAGGTTATCGGGGTTAACATTATATTCACCAAAATCGAATATACACGGACCTATTTTATTAAGAGTGGCATTATGCTGTCGGCAAAATTTTCATCATTCTTCATACGTTTCTCGAATACTGTAATGCTGTAGCTACAAATACTGTACCGCATTCTTAAACTACACTTACACGTATGTATATTTTACCATGTGTCCATAATTTATCTCTTCGCAGTAATTACTGTCTGGAGGAATTGGAAAGATGGATGCTAAATTTTGGTTGTCACTTGGGAACCTGTGATATAAAACTGCGAGGGTAACTCAAAATAATTGCTTAAAGTAAGTGAAAATTATTTCTCTTTTATAACTGGCAGATACCTTTTTAGATTAATATAATGATATTAAATTTGACACTCGTAATTACATATTTTATCAAAGTAAATAATTCCTGCCACCATCGGCTCTTCAAATATTTTATTCCAGACTAAACACCGGCTGTAAGCAAACCAAATCTCCCTTGATTTCTCTCCTCCTCTCCAAGGAATCCTTTCCTTTCCTTGCTGGAAAACTTTTCCAACTCTTTCCGTCTGGTTGAGAGGTGGTCTGCACGGAGATAGAGGGAAAAGAGATAACGTTAGCCATGCTTGTTAGTGGGAGGGCTAGCAAGTAGGGCGGATGGGTGGAGGCGTGTGAGTGTGGATGTATGGGTAAGAAGCCACGGGCGGCGCCTATTTTTTGGGGCGCCGCATGGCGAACAGAAATTTCATTTCGCCGCTCCCTCCTGTGTTTATCCTTACAACCCCGGCGCACTTTGCGCTAATGGCCGCTTCTCCCTCACTGCGTAACGAAGTATACTGCTAGCAATAACAGAGCATTGTTTATTGTAATGCCCTCCCACCCCCATGATTCTGTAAAACACCCGGTTTTTTGTGCGAGGCGGTTACCATTTTTAGTTAAGTTCTCCTCGCAAACACGAAGCAGAATGCACGATGTAGTCGTGTTTCTGAAGTTGCTCACGCTGCTAGATTGAATTTTAGATCGTACATGCTGGGCCTGCTAAATACTGAGTCCTCATTACGGTTCAGTGGGCAAAGCTTTCAGAAAAATAAACCATTACGATATGCCAGTTAGCACTATGTTATCTTAAACGGAATGCACCGGATAAGTTTTGATTAGTTATAATTGTTTTCTAGGCCTCCATGGGAGCAAAAAAAAATTTCTTTAATTAGCAATGAAAAATGGAAATATGTACTTCATAGCCTTTAAAGGCAAAAAAAAGAATATCCGAAGGCATAATTCTGAATACTTCTACACGTACATGTATAATTAGAACTAGCGAGAAAACTTTCCTATCTAGCAAAATTAAGTCATGCTAGAGGCCTTGGCCTCATAACCCATTAGTCAGGATGAAATTGCACAGCACTTGACGTAATCTTAAGGAAACATTGAAAGGTAATATTTCTATTCAGATAAGTTAAAAGATATCTCTAAAGCAGACTTTTGAAATTATGATAAAATTTGAAATCTTTTGGACTAAACAAAAAGTACTTTTAATTAGCCTAAAAATTTTGCCTCTATTTTCAATAATTAAAAACTGAATAAGTTTGTAAATAAGATCATAAATACATTTTATTTCGCTGCATTTATCGATGAAATTATTTTTTCCGTTCTTAATTTGCTATTGGCATTTCCAGAACAGAACTTTTAATTCAATGAAAAAGGTTAACATTTCCATCTTCTCCGAAAGAACAAAAGTAAATTCTGTTTCAAACTTAGAGGAAGTTATTTCATTTGCAGATTATTGAATGAAAAACTGTTCAAAACTCCGTTATACCAAGTTGTTGAAGCGAATAAAATGTCATATTTCTTCAGCCAAACTATTAAATCTTCTCTAGAATAGTTAAATCTATGAGAAGCATTATCTTTAAACCATTTTGGGAAACGACCGTGAAGTCGATCCCATGGAACATCCAATGGCACGATATTGTCGGACGTATTTTCCGAGCCACGATTTCCTAGAGAAGACCGTAAACTACTTTCGGAGTAGTTTATAGAACTACGATAGTGTTTTTTTTTTTGGCCGTGGAATAGAAAAGTAAGATCTAAGAATGGAAGGAGGAATGAATTCATGCAAGAGGGCAGAAGCACTCATCCCTATCGACCTACGCAAGGAAGCATCGCTTTTGGGCAAGAAAAGTCTTGGGGCTTGGACTTGGGGAAGACGAAATATACGTAATTCCCAGTCGGCAGTGCAGGAGAAAACGGGAGAAAATGTAAATCGTCTCGATGGGGACGAGCGAGAAGGAACATAAATCCTTATCACAAAGTGAAAGAACTGCTGCGCAAAATGGAACGAGTATACGTAAAGATCATCCCGTGGAAGTTTCCGGCGATCGCGGCCCGAATGTTTTGCGGAAACGTCCGGGAAGACACAAGCGGCGGTAGTCGAGGGAGTGTGAGGAAGGGTGCTCACTATCGGCGGGCGACCATCCAATCCACAGTCTAGTTTTCAGGGGGATGAGAGAAGTCCGAGATTGCTTTCAGAAAAATGGTTTATGCCCCGGATGTAGTGCCACGGTCTAAGGCCCGCAGGCCGTAGAAACGAAACTCATCATCCAACCGCTTTCCAAATTTGAAAGATGGAGACATGGATGGCGTCCATTATTTGAGGACCGAAGGTTGCCGATAGTTCGATCTCCAACGCAATCTTGCTTATTTATTGCATTTTTATTAAGCATACTCTACAACCAGAATAGAGTTGTGATAGATCCAATATTTAAATGACGATATATTTCTAGGTCTCGACTAAGGAAACACTAAACTAATACCCCGAGTCTCCATTGAAACAAGCCATTCTATAAGCCCAATGACTACCCGGTACTATTTTTTCCATCCTGATATTCTTTTCCTATGGGATGTGGGTTCCAGCAGTATATTGTAGAAGCGACCCATGACTTCGACGAATACACGTTGCATCTTCATTTAAGTTCCTTGTGTTATTACACATTTTGGTGTAATATAAAAATAAATTGCGTAAAAGGACTTTGTATTTCAACAATTTATGCGGAAATAAAATAGGGTGTTATTTGAAGTTTTATTCTTTCCCTGCCTCTATCTCGTCTAGCCCAAATTATCTGTTCTCTATCACAAAATGCTTAGATCCCAATGGATGAGTATCCATTTCGGCTGCTTCCTTTTACTTTCTCTCTACCTACCCTCACTCGCTATGGTTGGAACTTCTTTGTTTGTATTTTCTTTCCATCCCGTTGACTCTTTCTTTCCTAGTTCATAAACATATATCAAAAGTCTTCAGTCTATGTTCATTCACTTGCCTCACAGACCCAACAGTGTCCCAAGTGTCCCAACAGCATGCACGATACTACGTCCCACGATAAATTTTTCCATAACACATAAACACGGGACCCGTGTAATGATAGTCACCCAAAATACTATAAACTCGAAAACGTTCAATATTTTCTTCTTATAAATGATAAATCTAAAAAGGGAAGTCCATCCATTTTGGCATAAATTTGCCTGATATATCTAATGGCTGAAGAGCGTCTAAGATGATAAAAAATGCTGTTTGGTAAAGTTGTACTATGATTCGACAGCTACGGGTTAGGGTAAGTATAGAACGGGATCTAAGACCATTGCTTACAGCTGATCGTAAATACGATGTAATGGTTGCGGTGGTGGAAGGATTATCTTTTCTGTGAATACGATGATGAAATTGACCTATGGTCAGAGATACTAAAATATATTCTTGAGGGCGAAAAGATATACTTTAATTTCATATTATGGACCTGAATATGTGCCGCAAAAAAAGTATTCAGAAAATGTCACAAAGTCTATAATGATCGATTAACCGTAACAAGTTATGCTGACAAAAACAATTATTCAAACAGAATTTCACTTCAAAGCAATATCAGTGAATGCATATATCCCTCATGTCTATAAATTGTAACAACTCAATGTTATACTTTGTTTTCGTGATCTCTAACGTTTCTGCGATACATGTATACCCCGCCAAAGAGGGGTCTCCCATGCACTTTAATTATGGCTTGTTTGAATCAACTATTCAGGAGCTGCCGCTCCTTCAATAAATCACCGATGTTGTCGTTTTGGTTTATAGCTATCCATCAATAATTGTATCTATAAATATAAATTTGCTGAATGCTTTTAATATAGCCCTGTAAAATCAGTCACGGGGTAGTTTTCAATATATTTATGTCTTACGTTTGAAAAATTAAAATTGGGAACTGGTCAAGTCAAACAGATGAAGCAGATATTCATCGAGATACACAATTTGAATAATTAACAGAATGAAGTGTACCTTCCGGCTGTTCTGGAAAAACTAAACAAACTATTGCATTTTAAAAAATAAGTAGAACAAAAATATACCTAGAAATATTTTAATTTGAGTAATTACGAGAAAATAGTTATTAGAAGTAGAAGAGCAGTTCATAAATCAGCAAAAACATTTTTCAAAACTTAAAAAGCAATTAATATTTTTATATTCATGAGTCCTTTTGTCCCCAAACAATTATTCTATTTTCATTGATATTTTTGATTATCTTTATCTAAGATAAAAATGATAGTTTTCATATTATTAGTAGTGTCTACGTTTATGCAAAGTTAAGTTTGTGGACGTTTTTCATCGACGATAACTTGTATTTATAACGCTTCCAATGTCAACACTCCAACACTTTAGGCCTGAAAATTATATATTACATTGAGATATACTTTTTTTCTCAAAATTACTACCCCCACATTTTCCTTCAAACCTTTCCCACTTTTTTCTACCTATATCTTGCTCGTCTGTTAGAACTTGCTCTCTATAAATGTTTGAACATGTAATACAGAAAAAGATAATATCATCATTATTTAATTCGCATACCTTCTATGAAATTCTT
Source organism: Hetaerina titia (assembly GCA_037158775.1). NCBI lineage: Eukaryota > Metazoa > Arthropoda > Insecta > Odonata > Calopterygidae > Hetaerina > Hetaerina titia. Next base: position 73,714,480 of record CM073775.1, on the reverse strand, counting down.
CCAAAACCCTTCTCTCCTTATCAACCATGCCTAGTACGTCTTCATTTCTTTTACTTTCGATCCAATCTGTTAATCCTATTTTCTCCTACACACGCTCCTTCGCACCACTATTAGCCACCAATTTCCGCTTGTCCGCTTGCCTGATAGAAGATCTTCCGGAGAATACTTGGAGAGGTTTTACGCAATATTTACTTTTCCTCTTTATTTAATCGTCTTTTCGGTCAACGCTCCCTTCTTTTTTAGAATTTATTTACAAGCTAAATTCTTCTTTTGACGTCCGCACTTTTTAGCTCTTTTCGTCAAAAAAATAGTTAAATAATTTCTCTATCTTAATGCAAATGGACAAATGTTTACCTATTTTACAACGAACTTAATTCCCTTCATAGAAGAGAATCTAAATCAATATAGAGCCACCGAGAACCACAGTAAAATGTGCGTTCGGGAAAATTATTGAAATAAATATTATTCAAATTAAAAAAGAAAACTTTGAAGAATTTTTTTATGAATACCAGTTCGACATAATAAGCAAGGTTATGATAGAAAAATATTTAACTCCAGTATTCATCATTGAGAAAGAAATACAAGAATATCGACCAATAATCAGCAATTTGTCATCGTCAGGCAATAGTCTTCATTAATTAGGAAAAATCATTTGTAAATATTCATCGGAATAGAGGTCTGACAGGTAATAAGGAAATACATGTATGGAGGACACAAAAGCATTTTGTTGTTTGCATGAAGAACAGTTGGCCGTAATTAATAGGAGTTGGAGGAAATGAAATCCGTTCGCTACACGTGTTATTATCTCTGCACATAAAAAGGAATACTTTACTATTGGTCTGAATGTTAAAGGATGATAAATAGTCATGAACACATGCACCAGGTAACTGCATTATTGACTTTGATGATAACGCTGAACTTTGCGTAGTAATTCCTAATTTAGTCGGTAAACTTACGAAAAAACATTACAAAAGACGTTGAATCCAGATGCATAAAATACAGCTTATTAGTGGAAAATAAAACAATTCAATACCAAAATGAAGTTGAGTTGCAAGGCTGAAATTAATGAAAATGCTTATATTAAGGATTGAGAAAATCCACGATAGAAGAAGCTTAATAGTATTTTGATCGAACCTTCAATGGTAAAAAATGTATTCAACAATGAATAGAATTGCCTGAGGCGTCACTTTGTGGAAGCGATTCATATCGGAAAAGAAAGAAATACTTAGTTGTTCCACATATATTTTTATTAATACGACCTAGGTTTCGACTTACAAAATCTCACTGAAGATGATGACTGATACTCACCTGAAGATGACTTTGTAAGTCGAAACCTAGGTCGTATAAAAAAAATATATGTGGAACAACTAAGTATTTCTTTCTTTTCCGGTATTCAACAAGGGAAATCGAATGATAACTTTTAGTAAAAATTTGTAGAAAGGAGACACCACAGGAGACTATAAAACTTGAACCATCATGTAACTCGCTCAAGAAATTCAAATTAAAAACATTGCATTAAGAATTCTAAAGTTACTTTTTTAGGATATGCTAAAGATAAGATTAGTGAAGCTCAAAATTAATATAAACGTCCTGAGGTTTGCAGAGACATATATCAATCTGATAATTACTTAAGAAGAAGGATAAGTAGATAATTTGGACAGAATAGTGGACGAAAGAATAAAAGTAATGAATGAATAGAACTGCTAAGGTATTAAAAAGATGAATGACCAAGGAAAAACATTATGGCATGTAATCTTAAAATCATTTTGAAGCTATGAAGTAGTGTCCTTGAGGATGAATTAATCAAGAGCTGAAGCAATGAAATAATTGAATCGCTTGACGACCTATGATGATTGACTAAAAAATTCCTAGACTGTGATTCTATCTGTTCGTATATTAATTAATGAAATGCGAAATAAATATAACATAAAATTATATGCGATATTTCTTCAAGATAAATATTTTGGTTTAATTTTTAATAAAACTGGCTGAATGAAATATTTTACCTTCGTGAAAAAATAATTAATTTTGATGATATACTACCTTGATCAAAAAGTTCCCGGAATTTATTCAATCGTAATCCCCATCAATCAAGTAATCCCCATCGACTGCAACACACTTATGCCAGCGCTTGATCCAATCCTCGAAACATTTTTTATATTCGGTTTTCGGTATGTCCATCAGTTCTTCCTGCGATTTTTCCATTACTTCCTCTCGGCTGCTAAAACGCGTTCCCCGTAATGGTTTTTTAACTCGATTGAACAGAAAGAAGTCACAGGGAGCCAAATCAGGTGAATTCGGTGGCTGTTGGATGGTATTTGTTGCATTTTTCGTCAAAAAATTACGAATAATGATAGCACTGTGCGACGGGCTCGACGCACTGTGCGACGATTTCTGGTCTCTTTCGGCGAATTGCTTCACGCAAACGTCTCATAACGCCCAAATAATACTCTTTGTTTACTGTCTGGCCTGCTTGCAAAAATTCATGATGCACTACACCGTTGTAATCCATGAAAACCGTCAGCATTGCCTTCTTTTTTGACTGAAAACGACGTGGTTTTTTTGGTCTCGGCTCATTTGGTGAACGCCATTCACTTGCCTGATGTCTGGATTGCGTGTCGTACTCATAAACCCACGTCTCGTCTCCAGTAATGATCCTTTTGATGAATGTGGGATCGGATTCAGCCTCGCAAATCATGTCTTTTGCGACGCCAACACGGTCTCTTTTTTGCATGAAATTGAGGTCTTTTGGCACCAACTTTGCTGCTACACGACGGAAACCCAAATCATTAACCACAATGTCTTGGGCGGATTCATAGGCAATGTTCAAGTCCTCCGCTATTTCTCTGATGGTTAATTTGCGGTTATTGACCAACATTTCTTTTACTTTATCAATTTTTTCACCGACTTTCGATGTCGATGGTCTGCCACTGCGTTCATCATCTTCGATTGACTCACGACCACTTCTGAACCGCTCGGGCCACTGGTAAACGACCGTTTTTTTTTAGAGAATCGTTGCCGAAACACTTTTCCAACATTTCCAACGTCCGTGCGCCACTAAATCCGTTTTTTACGCAAAATTTAATACAAGTTCGTTGTTGCAAATTTAAATCCATTTCTGCAATTGTAAAAAATCGCCAACACACACAGAGATAGATGTACTCTTGGCTACGTAACTTTTGCAAATGTCAAGTTACGACACTAAGATTTAAAGGGAATATCAACAACAGATGTACCAATTTAATAAAAAAAACAGAACTCAAATCGGAAAGATGAGAGCGCCACACGGTGGTTATTCCGGGAACTCTTTGATCAAGGTGGTATTTATATTTTTCAAAAATTACCAAAAAATTAAAATTTAATTAATTAAAATTATTTAATTAAATTATGAAGTTGACCAATGGTTGACAATTTAATTAAATGATCTATTTAATAAGTTGGAGAAGAATCATAACTATTCCAAATGGATCGGAGCAATGATGGAGAGGAATCCATGATTTTAGTGACTGTTGAATAAGTATTATAATACTTTCACTATTCACTGAATGTGGGCCTCTGAGTGATTGCTTTTACGCTCGACTGCAAAGCAGTGGCCCGCCGAAAGTGGAAGGGCGCTTCGGCACCAGTTTCATCACATTCTTCCTCACCAAACTCACCTTCCATTACTTTTGGCGCAGGAAAGGGATTCCTTCTACCAAGGAGGACTGCGACTCCAAACCCTGATTCACGGATTTCACACGCTCGTCCGAATATACTCTTAGCCATTTTACATTTCCCCCTTCTTCTTCTGCTCTAAAAATACATAATTCCATACTATCTTTCTCTTCCAAAATGGCGGTATACATCTTCACTCGGACAGGAGGTCAAAACTAAAATTTATTCAACTACCGCCTTCCCCAGACTTCGAAATGGCTGACGGGCTGGAAGTTTTTCTTTCCCGGAAAGATCGTGCCTAAAAACTCTTTCACTTCTTTAATTTTGGTATGTCGTCATGAATTTCGTCTCCCCCTCCCCTAATCGCACTTCTGTCTAAATCGTCCAATCTCATCTCTCTCCAGGAGCATTTAATAATTCATTCCCTAGAATCCGCCTTCCATCCACTTCCCCGTCGCAAATCGTCGTCCTCGGGCTCGTGATAGAGTCCAATCCGTCCTCCCTCCACATGTTCGCCCATCTCGCCGCCACTGCCGAAAGCAAGACTAGATCCGTGCAATTTGGACGCTATGGTTTGAATCCCGATTCATCCCGAAACTCTTTTCCAAATTCTCCAAGACCTTTGCTCCTTCCCAATCTCCTGCGTCGTGCGTCTGATGCCGGCGACCATTGACCCCTTATGACAGATATATACACACGCTGCAGATATAAATTTGAAAGGTATCAAAAGAGATATCTACAGGTTTATCGAGGATTCGGCCACTTAATATTTTAGTTTTGTGAGGAATTTTAGAAATAAGAGCGATGAACGCCCTTGATGAACCAGAAAATTATCGATTTATGCATGAGCTATAATGCATTTCATTCATGAAATATGTAATGGGAAGATGAAACTTTTACCAGCGTGATATATTTTTCTTTAAAACTGGTAAATAACAACCAGCATAAATTGCAAGAATCACAACCTATTTAAACCACAACCTTCGTGGTTTAACACGTCTTTAGCTCATATAATTATCTGTGTAGGTTTTCCTCCTCATATTGTTTCCTACCATGAACTCCAACGTTATGTTCCCAACGCTTTATTTTCTTAAAAGGCTTCTTAGACCTCTTAACAAAATGAACTACTGGAGAATCGTTCCTTCATTATTCTATTTTTTTCAACTCTTCCTATTTTAATAATCTTTCTTCTTTTCTTTATAGATTTTTTTCCATTCGTATTAAACGTATTTTTTTGTTGCATAATTGTGGATGAACCGCAGTATTCCTTTGATTTATCCAAATGATTACCGCTATTTGGAAATTATACCATTAGAATTTCGCAGATAGGGAGTAATAAATTTATGACAATTGACTCATTTCTGTAATAGTTTGAAAAGATCGAATAATTTCTTTTATAATAAATAATTAAATTGTTGCAGTAAAATTCACACTGTAACGTGGACTCCTCTCTAAGGTAACAAATGCAATACAATTTTGAAAAAAAACAGGAAAAACACGTTTTTGTAGTTTTCGTAGGGATGTTTTTCCGCCTGAGCATTCAGATATCTATGTTCATATATTGAAAGTACTTTTAACCCAATTACTCAAAAGCTATACCATGAAATCATCAATATAAGTTGAGGATTTTATTAAAACACACAAAGAACCAATTATTTTAAGTGGAAGCTCGTCAACCGTGAAGGACAACATTCTGAAGGACCGAATAATTTTATCTGATAAAATTACAATGGTGGGCATGCAGATGATAATTCAAAAGATTAGTCCAGGAAATATTTAGATTTTTTGGAATTGTTATCAATTACTTCCTTTAATTAAATGCATTTGACGTGCACTAATAGAGATGAACATTATATTAAATTTCATTTTCGAAAAAAGTTTAAAATGATAAATCATCGGGATTTTCTGTCTACGTAACTATAAATGATTCATGCATGAGTCCACTGATTGATTTAATTTCCATTTGCTCACAACAATATCAATTATTTATGCAGTTTTACCTTAAGTCATTAATATCGAAATTAAATAGTTGTAAATTAAATCGAGGGAAAAAATTACAGTTCATTCAACAAGCGTTGAGTTAAATTATAAATGAACAAATTGTATTTTGTGAAAGTCCGTGGTAGCCCACTGAGTAGAGTACTGGAATACTAAGCAGGATACTTGGGTACATTCCTGAGAGGACTTCTGGCGACACAGATAAAAAGAGCTATCCCCCTTACCCTGAGTTGTGTGTACTTGTTTGTATACAAGAAGTTCCTCTTAGATGAGCCCTATCTTATTCGACCAAACGGACCTTTGAACTTTTCACTATGGCTGCTAACCGGTAGTCATATACTAAGACACAGCGACGAATATTTATATTTTTAGATTTACTTATAAGTAAAATACTTTTGGAAGAATATAGATCTTTTTAGAATCAGAAATTTAAATTGCCAGCCTACGGAAAACGTATTGTTTTTTTGAGGTAGAATTTAGTTTATACTTTTCATGAACGTTGTAATTGCCCAGGACACTCCATGGAGCAAAACAGGGATTTGCAATGCTAGTAGCTAATGTACTAACTAATTGAATACCTTTGAAATATATATGAATTTGAAGAGTATATTTTTAGTAACATTACCGCCATTGTACTTGAAATTATTCATACAGTGAAAGAATTTTATTCGTACCTAAAGTGCAATATTTCCACCGAAGCGTGAGCAAGCTGACAAATTTACCAATTAAACTCGTACATCTATCACTATGCCATAATTAATTAATTAGGGCGAGTGGAAGAGTTAAAAAGGTCTACTTACACGTACTTTTGGTATAAACAGAAGTCATCGACTCCAAAACCTTGCCATCCGGTTTCACTATTCCACATAGTCCACATCAGCTTTCCAAGCGCTTTTAAGGTCCCAAAGTTCCATCCGTCACCCAATGAACATGGCCGATGGGGCCAGTCCCTGACCCATAGTCCCCCTCACCCATATTCCTTTTTCTCCCCATTCCCTATGAATACGCTTCCCTTTCCACCACGTAAACCATAAGGTAGCTCACAGGTCTGAATTCCTCGTAGGTTGGACTCAGTCCAAGCGGTCGCTCAAGGCAATCGAGTGAATGGCCGCTAAATCCTTCTCCGCCCTTCCCAGCACCTTCCGTCCGTTACTTTTTCCAATCTTTTTCGCATTCCCATCGTATATCACTTCTTTTTTTTCCAATTATCATTCTCTCTTCATTCTAAATCTGCTGTCTCCATCACTAGCTGAACCAGTATTTTTCAGAAGTTAAAACTTCTGACGATTTCCTTTCAATTTTTCATCGCAATACAGTCTCATTACATTGCTTTGCCCTACTATTTGTCATGTGCAACAAAACTATATTCTATAAATTTAAAATATTTGTTAGCATTAGCATTAAACACAAATATTCATTCCGTCGAATGATAGAAGGATATTAGGTATTTTCCAATATTTCAATTCGGTACTACAGTTTCAACGCATAGGCGTATTTTCAGATTTAATTTTTTAGATATCAGCTGAAATTTGACTATAAATCAGGCGCAAGTGTGTAATGAAGGGTCTGGATGGACCGTGTTAGGAAGAGAAGTAAGGCAGAGTTTTCCATTATCACCTGTGCTCTTCAGCAGACATGTGGGGGAAATGATTAACGAGGCATGGGAAGAACTGGAGGTAGGATTGGAAGTCGGAGGAAAATTCGTAAAATCAGTTAGGTCTGCTGATAACCAAGCTCTATTTTGTCGGTCAGGCAAGGGTTGCAGGTATTGCTGAGTGAATTGGAAATTCAGTACGATAGATTTATGATGAGAATCAATATTAATGAAAGAAAGGCTATCCAATTTTCCAGTAAGACATAGGCCAAGGATAAAATTAAAATAGAAGGGCAAAAACTAGAGCAGATGGAACAGTTTATGTATCTTGTAAATGTTTTGGACCTAAAAGGTCAAAGTAATGGAGACATAAGGAGAAGAAAGAGTTAGGCAAAGAATCTCTTACAGGTAGGAGTTCATTGTTGACAGGGACGTTGAGTTAGGATGTTAAGAAAAAGCTTGTGATAAATTTTGATATGGAAACTAGTTATGAACGATGCGGAGACATGGTCATTGAAGCAAAATGAAAGGTGTTCATTGGAATATTTTGAAGTGTAGGTGTGAAGAATGATGACAAAGATTAAGTGGATAAAAAAGGAAAATGAATTAGATGCTACTATACTATATATGGTGGGGGTGAAGAAGGTATTGCTAGAAGTAGTTATATTGGGACATAAAAAATGGATGCAAAGCATATTGATTGGAAGTCGGATGTTGAAGACTGTGACAGCTAGGGGAATGTTAGGAAAACGAGGAAAGGAATAGGATAGGGATACTGGACGGAATTAAGGGCGGAAGGAAGTATACGAAGATTAAGAGAAAGTTTGGCATAGAGAAGAATACTGTTGTGTGTTTTTAGGAGAAACGAGGGAATTATTTGGTAGTTGTGGTCTTCCAAAACCCAACTTAACCGGTTGATCACCTATAATAATAATCGTGGGGGGTGTGTAGCAGAGATATATACCATCGTGATAATTGTTTATTTCGTTGAATATAACCATATTTTGAAAAGGCAAAGAATTGATATGCACTGTCTCAATTTCGACCATTTGAATGCATGATTTACTTGTATCAGAAAAATTCCTACACAAGAAAGCTACCCTTATCATTCTTGAATATAAATAGAGAACGGGGCTTTGGAAACATCAATTAATCCCGATTTTTGTAGACACATGAAATTATTAATAAAATCTATTGTCCAGCCACTCAGAATTTTACTCCGGTGTATAACATTATCATAAACGGCTAAATATCGTTTTATTCTTTCATTCTCTTTCCTGCTTTTTTTCTTGTTATCTTCACTATACTTAGCATCTATTCCATTCCGTATTGTGTCTTACCCGAATATCTCACACAATTTATCCTTTTCGAGCGAAAAACTCTTTAACGTTTAAAATCCATCTCAAACACTTTTTTTTGCGTAGTATTATCAAACCTGGTACATAATAATAAATAAATGAAGTATAACCAAAGACAATTGTTTCCGAAATAAGAAGTGAAGAAAAAAATCATAGGTGTAATACTAATAGTCAGAAAAGATGGAAGTGGAGATTGTGACGTAATGTGGTGCTGTCTTATATGATGGAATTATTGAACGGTATTTATAGAAAATAAAACTTAGACAATAATAAGCATGTCATATATGCCCAACAGAAAGAAGACCCCGAAAATTTTGATGGGTACTATTTCTTAGTAACTATAAACTACCTATGATGTTATCAAAATTTTCTATTTCATCTTCATTCATTTTGTTCAATAATAAAGTTACTGAGACCTATCTCAGTAAAATTCATTCCATCGATTCTTTTTTCTAATCATATACACGTTATGTAGTGAATAGCGATTTCTTTCAATGACAGCCATATATTTATTATTATTATTAGGTAATCTACCGGTTAAGGTAGGTTTTTGGATGGACACAACTATCAAATAAACATTTTGTGACTCCCCACCTAGCAAACTAATCTATATCAGGTCCCTCTTCATCTCGGTGTACTTCTTTCCTCCCTTCATCCCGTCCAACATCCCTATCCTGTTCCTACCCTTACCTCGCTTGCCCAACATTCTCCCCTCTATTACCCTCTTCAACATTCCACTACCGCTCAATACGCCTTTCATCCATTTTTCCTGCCTCCATAGGATTTCTCTCAACAAACCCCTCTCCTCACCCACCATCTCCAATACTTCCTCATTTGTTTTCCTTTCGGTCCATTTCACCTTCTCCATTCTTCTCCACACCCACATTTCAAAAGCCTCCAATCTACGTCTATCCTCCTGCTTCAGCGACCACGTTTCCGCGCCGTACATAGCTACGCTCCATATCAGAGTTTTTACGAGTCTTGTCTTAACATCCCTACTCAACGTCCCCGTCATCAACTCCCTCCTCCTTGAGAAAGCCTCCTTGCCTAGCGCAATTCTTCTCCTTACGTCCCTACCACTTTGACCGTGTTGGTCCAAAACACTTCCGAGATATGTAAACTGTTCTACCTGCTCTATTTTTTCCCCGCCTATTTTAATATTTAACTTAGCCTTTTTCTTTCTGGAAAATCGCATAACCTTTGTTTTACTAATATTGATTCTCATCCCATATTTATCGCACTGAACCTCCAATTCACTCAACAATGCTTGCAACCCCTTGGCTGACTGAGCAACTAATGCTTGGTCATCAGCAAACCTAACCGATTTTACGAATTCCCCTCCGACTTTCATTCCTACCTCCAGTTCTTCCCATGCCTCTTTAATCATTTCCTCTACATATACGTTGAACAGTACCGGTGACAATGGGCAACCCTGCCTTACACCTCTTCCTAACACTGCCCATCCGGACTCTCCGTTCCCCACTCGCACCTGAGCAGTCTGAGACATGTACAGGTTGCGGATCAGTCTCCTGTCCCTCCAATCCATTCCTATTTTCTGCAATACCCGCATTAATTTTTCCCAATTCACTCTATCAAACGCCTTTTCGAAATCTACAAAACAGGCAAAAACGTCCTGATTGTATTCTATATTCCTCTCGACTAGTGATCTCATTACTGCAATGGCATCACGCGTACCTCTTCCTTTCCTGAACCCAAACTGATCATCCCCTAAGTAATCATTTGCCTTACTCTCTATCCTTTTGTGCCCATCATTATATTCTTGGGAATCATAATTGAGGTGGTTTCCCGTTGCCTTCCTCAATAGTGTTTTTAACGTGACACCATCACTTAATGGCCGCCCCACTGGGGTCAGACGCCATTGCAGCCGCCTCACTGAGGAACAGACGCTGCGTGGACTACCTTTCGTCTGGCTCCTAACCTTCGACCTATCTGGCATGGGTGACCCTTCCAGGAGTAATTATTATTACTCCCGCCAGCACAGCTCTAGGGGTCATCGGAACACACAAGCCCTTCCACCACGACAAGGTTGTAGTCCATGGGAGGGACAGCCATATATTTCTTTTAAATACTGATTAAATTTGTGCGGTTCTATTCATTTGGATGCAATATAAATTCAAAAACTGGGAAACGCCGCAATAGTTACTTTATCTAGTTCCTCCGCTGATGCCCAATTAAATTAAGGAATTTTATACGGGAAAAATCTTCCGCCATGAACAAGATTCGAACCTGTATCCCTAAATTACTGGTCGAGTATTTTAATCAATATTTTATGAAGAAATACCGTACATTCGATGTCTCAAATAATCGTAGTCGTACACATTACGTTACAGTTCATATGATTGAAGCCAAAGCTCTGATAAACTTTAAAGATATGTGGGAGTAGCTTTAACGGAGTCATCCACATCCGCAATTTTCGAAGAAATATAGGATTTTCGAGCGAGAAAATATTTTTATTAAAATAGGAATACGTCTCTTAATTTGTGAAAAGCCAGATTCGCTGAACACGAATATACAGCTCGACAATATAAACAATTGTGTAGAAATAATTCCATTTAAACAGTTTGATGTAACGAAATAAGAATAGTTAACACAAATGATCATACTACAAAATGTATGGTTTGTTTAAAAATGTATTATCATTAAGAATGCAAGTCATACCGTTATAATACAAATGTGTGATGGCAGCTCCTTGAATAAAACTCAAATTTACTTTGAATACGGACTTCTAAAATAAAAACTGAACCGATCATTGATATATCCGTTAAAGGCAAACATATTATTATTTGTGGCCAAGGGGAATTCGAAGTCTTTGTAGAAATGAGAGAGTTACAAGACAAAAGTGGATACGGATACAAATCAAAATTCGGCACTTGGCCAGGGATCTTTATTTGACCTTTTGGTATCGGAAATTTGCAGTTCATGCACACACGATCGATGGCGTCGAAACATACACAACTATCGTATCAATATTCGGTCGATTGTGCGAGAAGAATGCTTCGCTTGATTAAATTTCCTATGAAAGTATTGTTAAAAGCTTCCTGTAAGTAAATGACAGACATTGAGAGGAGCGAAATTAAGAGCGAGACTGAGAGAAAGTCGGAGAGAGACGAAGAGAAAGAGGAGGATAGGTATGGGGAGTGAATGGGATAAAAACGAAGAAAGAATTCGTTGGAATAAAAGGGAAAAGCTGTTTGTTTGTCGTTTGTTCAGCATACCACCACCTTCCATTCCTTTTCCCTAGTGGTCAACGCAACGGCAGACGGACGGAAGCAGGGAGGGTGGGAACGGGGGTTTGTTTTTCTCGTCACAATCCCTTTGCGTTCGGCAACTCACCCTTTCAACTCCCTTATGCTCATTCACTGTTGACTACCCACTCCACACGCAGTGGGCGTGCTATTTCCTTTAGCCCAGACGTCATTATTTCTAATGTCGTCTTTTCTTGTTTCATCATAAATTTCCACTAGACGCAGAATTTTGAATCTTCTACTGTGGGAAATTTGAAATAATTTTTTCATCATACAGCATGCATATATTTTTAATAAACTAAAGGACGACGTTGCTCGTCATACGGATGAGTGATGCAAACCAGAGCTACAATTCCCGCACGGTTGATTCATATGGACTTTTTGTATGCGTTCAGAGTGGCAGTAGCAGCTGCGTCAGCAGTTATGAATGCGAGAGATGGAAGTATAAGCTGAAAGTATAATTTGGCACGCATTTCTGACCACGTTTTCATATCAAAACTGAGTCCTGTTGGAAAAAATGAATACGAATATGACTCATAATTCTAAATACATCTCTCAAAATATAATTTGATAGTAAGCAGAAGCATTCATTTAAAGTATCAACTAGAAACCTTATGACATTCAAGAAGAATGAAGAACTTTGCAATGCTAACTAGGCATTTTAAAATTAAAATCAAGTGCTCTATCATGAAGTGATTTCTATTTAGTCCTTTGATCAATAAGTTTGCATTAGCTAGATATTATAAAATAATATCAATCCATGGATGGTAATTATTTTATACATAAACAATAATAAACTCGGTATTGGAGAAATCAATACCATATACTGAACAAAGAAATTAAAATGTAGGCCAATGAGTGTAATACGATCGATATCATGAATGGAATCTTCTTCGAAGTATTTGTTACAAGCTCTACATTATAGATGAATATTAGATGGGAATCTACTGAAATGACTTTAATACTAAAAAATATCAAATATAAAAAGGGAAGTGTCTGTAAAAAAAACCGTCTAGCATGGCAACGTAAAGCGAAAATATTGTCCAAAATCCATATTTATAAGTTTCTACTATTTGACTTATGTACCCCTCTTCCATTTCCTTTCCATAAATGATAACAATATATTCCTATATGCATTGTTTCCATGCAGTATATACATTAAGTTCTATTAAGCCACAATAGCTACATATTCACGCATGCGCTTTTTCTTACCTTGCGCGAAAATTACAGATTGAGGATAGTATTTTATTTAACTTTTAATATCAACTCACCCTAAGACTTTTTTGAGTTCGTAATAAATAAATTTATATATTTTCCCTTTATTTCAACTGGTTTATACGGACCCAAAGAAATTATTGCGGGTATTTAATTAAAGTATCAAAACCTGACCGTTGTCAGCTGAGCAGAATATTTCTTTGTCACAATATTAAAACTTTAAAATATATTTTCACTTAAGGATTATTAATTGATCGAAGAAACCATTAATCACAGATTTTATGAACTATATATTTGTAAGTGATTTATTTGTATAATCTACAACCAATGCATTCATTTTGATAGAAAAAATGCTAAATATTGATCATGACCAAATTTATCGTTGCATTTATTTCGTCCGACGAAGTACCTATCCCTTTCGGAGCGCTAATTTCTCTGGTCAAATGAAAAGCAATAGAGAATTGAAATGGCTATAAATGATTTTAATACATTTAGAATTATATGCGCTCTGTTTCGTGGACAACACTTTTTTCAGCATGTAATATTTATGAACGACCTTTCACAAATTATAACTTATATAACTAGAGAGAACTCCAATTGCTTATATTTTCTAAGGTTTGACAACCTCTGTAGGTAATTCTATTAGCTCCCAGTGTGCAATCTGAGAATCAATAAATTCGGCGTCTTCAAAATTTAAAAAAATCTTATTCACACAGGCGTCATTACATTCGCCAAGTATGATACGATGCCAGGCATGGGTGGTTTAAATCCACACTATATTTATGCTTATAATTACAAAATAGTAAAATTTATGTTTTATTAGAATGGTGATGTTGAATTTGTTTAATATTTCAAAAACCGGTATCTCAAAAATAACCCGACGACTTGCTTCCAGTTTAGAATACTGTAATCAGTCATTAGAATAAAATGGAGTACGAGTGAATTTCAAACATTTATGGTAGTAAGATAGTGCTTTTACTGCAATGGCTACTACTATCCAAATTTTTCTCCTACACAGAAAATTGCTATAATTTGTTGTGAAAAGAGGGATTCTAACAATCAGATGGCTTTCAGAACGTATGAAAACCAATTACGTCAACATTTTTACTTCAGTTTCATTAGCAACATGTTAACTAATTATTCATATTCATCTTAATTTCTACCCCCTTCATTCTACCCTAAAAATCTGTTGTAATCTCTAAAGGGTAATAAACTAACTTAATTTAAAAGCAGTCATGATTAGAACAAATCTCTGGGTTAACTCTACTTATTTGAGTTTTCGGAGTTTGCAAAGCTGAGTACACTTCCCCTGGAGACGACAAGGTCCTCCTTCACCTTCATTTGGTTTTGTCCTTTCCAATTTCCCAGCGCTCTATCGAGTTTTTCGCTAATTCCCAGCCAGCGATAACGAAACGCTTGAGAAACGGTGGATGGGGGTCTCTTCTTTTTTAGGTCTTGCCAACGCTGCTTTTTTTTCCCCTCACCACAGCCCTCGACGAGCTCCACGTCTTCCCAACAACGCTCCCTCTCTCACTCCCGCCTCTCTCTCTCACTCTCTCCCCCTCTCACTCTCTCAAGGCACGTAACGGTGAAACTTGGAAAATGCATTCTGCAGCGGAGTGCACCGATTTCACTCCCCATTCCATTGTTCGTAACTGTCCTTCGAGATCGGGTTCTAGTTACAATAATATCGGCGTGGGCTTAAGAAAATTACTTCCCAGTCGTTTCCGTGCACCCTCGCGGAGCAACCGTTCGCAAATCCCTGCTTGGAGTAACTTCGTTTGATATTTTTCAAGCTCAACATGACTCCTGAGAAAAGTTATCCGTTGGGTGAAAATCCGAGGTTGTGGAACCGAGAGAAAATAATTCACATTTTGTTTTAGGGAATAATATCTTTTCTTATATTCTATTAACTTTTGGGGAATTCTATTTAGTATTCAATACACATTAATAACAAAATCTTATAATTTAAACACTGATTACTAACATATGCTTAAATATAGTGATGATTAAATACTAATGTGATTTCATTTCCATGGAAATAGATAAAAGGAAAAGGAATAGGAATGCATATAAAAGATAAACACTGATGAGGTGGGGAAAGCGGAATCGGAGAGATCACAAGTGCAAAAATATTTCCTCGACCGGGACTTGAACCACGGATCTTTCGATTCGCCAGGCCGATGCTTTAACCACTTGAGCCTTGATTCAATTTAATTTTATTCGGTCTAGAACGTTCCCGAGTTAGTGTGTATATCATACATAATGTCAGTTTAGAGATTATTTTTGTATTATGTTTTGTCCATATAAATATACGTAAATAGATGCATACAAATATACGTCCACATACATACACACATACACGCATCCACTAATGCAAACACACACATATACCTACACACACACAAACTCATATACATGCATATACCTATAGTACGACATGGTACGCAAATTAGGATTAGCAACGGAATATTATGCATAGCAAGAAGTTATCTATAGGCTTGTGGCAGTCAATCTGCTGAACAACTCTTCAAACACGGGGGAAGTGTGTCCGGCACCAGGGGCAACCACATCCGTTTCACCAATACTTGCATACATTTTGTCGAATAATTGTTCGCAGATCTTATTTGAATGAATTTCACGACTAGGGTCATCATAATGAGAGCTCGGAAGGAGCTTAAAGTTCAGGGGGATCAAATTTATGCCTGCAATGGCACCGCCATCGAACACGTCCCAGATTTTATACATTTTTTTCAGGGCTTCCCATTTTTTCAGTTTATCGTCGCAGCCAATAATCAGATGCGCGATGTTATCTATTCGGCGGCAAAATGGACATCGGGGTAAATTAGACATATGTGGTGCCTCACCTCTCTTGTCGTGGCCGTGTTAGCGATCACATCGAACATTCGACTGCGTGCCTCATCGTTCGCCCTGCCGGTCGCCCAGTTTTTCTAAGACAACTTCCCTCGCGGGAGGGATTTTTTTCTCGCTGCTCGGCCAGCGCTCTGAGATACAGGGTCTTGACCCTAATTGCTTCCCCATCTCGCCGGAGAGAGGCGACCATTTTCGTCTCTTGCAACAAATGCCCTCCGGTGGCATTCGTCGAGCTTGAGTCCACGCCACGCGCCCTTGCGGAGTGCCTTGCGCCACACGTGGTCGCCCCCGAGGATTCCTAGAATCTTCTTGCGCACGATTAGGACTCATTCGATTCAGAACAGAGCAATGCTTTCGCAAGAAAAATAGCAAGTGCTGATTGATAACGATCGCCATACGAGGGTGAGGAGATACATAAGTACATGTATGCTCGAGTCCAGTTCTTTTTGCCACTTCTTTGGGGAGCGTATTTTTGGAGCTAATGACAGAGCATAATTTTTTTAAGGGACGACACTTGGGAATGGGAACCTTCCGAAAGAACTTCCTTACGCAGAAGCTCTTCCAGAAACCGGCGGCAGAAGGAGGCGGTGAACTTCCTCTGCGCCACTCGCGCAGTTTCTCATTTTATGAGGGTGAGAATACGGGGTTTGGATATATCGTCCAACCATACAGCGAGGTGTACACTGGGACTGAATGCTGCCTTCAATTCGCATGGACTGGCGGTGAGCCGCGTCCGCCAACACGCGGAAGTACATGCACCAAACAGTGTCGCGGCGGTGTGCGCGGGCGGATGTGGTTAGCTACCTCTTTCTCTCGGCATCCGGTGTCTTTCAGGGCCTGTGAGTTACGTTCCGATCGCGTGAAAGGGGCGGCATCGGCGCAGAAAGAACACACTACGTCAATCGCTCCAATAGGGTCGTGCATCAGTAAGAGGGACTTGGATAATATGTTGCCGTATCCCTGTTCGAGGTGCTATCGAGGTGCACGGAGGTGAATGAAATTTAAATGCCAACCCAAGATGGTTTTCCCTTAGAAAGAATACAGGTAGAAGAGATGAATTTCATTAAAATAATTTTCACGCTCTGCCCTCAATAGCTTACCAGAGGGAGCTTAAAAGTGTGTGATGTGAATCCCATGTACAATAACAGATGTTATGTCCCAAGACATAGCGGCGAACGTGAGAGAACGAAATTCCGTTTTGGACTAGGGCGAAATGACACTCGAGAAAACTACAAATAGCCAGAAAGGATTTCGAATTCTAGGCTATACCCTCATTTACCTCCATAAGGAGGATTACATCTGCCCTGAAATCGCGGAAAAAAACGCTGAAGGCCTACAATTTCCAAAGCGTTGTAGACACCAGCATTATTTAGCGAAATAATTTTCATCAGTGAAAGGATAGCTCAGACATCACTTACCAGTTTTCTGGTCGTGGCTTACATCGTGCCGGTCACGGTTTGCACCTGGGGAACGAGTCCTTCTCCGCTTCCCGGGAAGCTTCATCCGACGGGTCGACGATAGTGGGCGCCCGTTGTCGCCGCATCCCTCCTCTCGACCTCGTCCGAAGAGGAAGAACTACGTGGTATCCACAAAGAGCGGGTGATTCGTCAGCGTTCCAAGGGGGCACTGCTTAGAGAGAGCACAGTTGGGGCCCGTCCTGGGGCAGGAGGTCACCTCAGGGGTGGGGTCATCTGCCAATGGGGCCCGGTCGGACAAAATCAGGGGAGATATGTCGATTTGGTCCGTCTCTAGAGGTGACCTGAGAAGATCGTCGACACCCTGGCTGTCATTTATGGAGTAAGAAAGATGGGGTACCTGGGATTTTAGACGTCGAAAATCCGAAACTCGTACAAGTGTCAATTTCCGCGGTCGGTGATACTTCCTTGATTTTCCACGAGAAAGAGATCGAAGGGCTAGCCGTTGGGGATAGGTGAAAATTGTAATGAGATTCATCCTCCCCCGCTGTTCCCAGGGGTTCCTTGGGGGTTGAAAGCCCTTGATGCAAGGGTTGCGAAGAGAGGATTATCGGTGGTGTGAGTGGGGAAAGAGGGACGAAGGATGACCCGTCTTCTTTTGACGGGGTTACGGAGACGGGCGGGAGGTCGTGAAAGAATGGGTGAGCTGTTAGGGAATGCAGCTAAAACGATGTTCGAAATCAGGAGTTCAGTGTCTTCTGTGATCTACTTTCTCCCTTCCAACCGTTGACCACTTTAGCTCCCTTTGCAATTTCCCTCCAAGTGAAGGGGGGTGCGGGGGACCGGTGGGAGCAGCTGGAGCCGCACCCTCGATGAGTATTAGTGACCGCGCTCTCTCCTCCCGTCCATCCCCACGGCGTTCGGGTTAGAGGCCATTGTCATTGCCTCCACATAACTTTTCACTCCCTGGTTCCGAGGGCAGGTGGCACTTGTGGCCTTCTTCGTTGCAGTGGGCGTAATTGCTCCGCTGACCCTTGTAAAGGATGATGACCCGGTTTGCCACCAATGTGGAGGTACGTGGGTATATTCCTCTCTATCGTCATCCGCATTGCCTTTGTAACTGTCAGCACGCGCGCCATCTTGTCACCCTCCCACCTGTTCTTGGAATGGAATGCACTTGCACATGGGATTTACAAAACGCTGGAGTCAGGATTTTATATCTTCCAACGGGATCTCCACGGGGAGACAAATAACTCTGACATTTTAAGGGCTGCAGCAAGTCTCGTCGATAGTAATAGTCGTCCTCTGGTCACTTCAGGGGGGAAACGAAAGGGAGTAATATCTGGAATCCTATTCATTGTAGCCTCGGTTGCCAACTTCAACAATACCAAATGATGATTATATCCAAATTTGATCGCCACTAACCCATCGAGTGCAAAGCCCATTGACTCTAGCGTGAAAAGGTGGACATTTCACGGAGTAGGGGGCTTCACTTTCTCTCAACTTGCAAAGCGAGCGTGTTTACGCAACTTAAAATCCTTTTGAAAAAAATCTAATAGAGCGCGCCTGCGCGTAAAGGGAGAGCGCACCAAATAACCACTCGTGTGTCCTCCCTTCCCGCTAAAAACACCTGGTGGTAGCAAAACAAAAGGAATATAAGCTCTATACCAGGAGATAAGGTCAGCCTTGAACCAGTAATGCAAACAAAACAAGGCCATCCCGACGGAAGAAACATGAGAGTCAAACCTGCTGCTAGAAGAACTAGGTGGTCAACTGCCGCACGAAAAAAAACACGATCGGAACCTCTATCTCCGAGAGAGCCAGGCCGTGCGGCTCTCCAAATCCCGGCGGCTAAGGCCTCGGTCGCCGGCGAACAACAGACACTCGGTAAAAACAGGCACGTCTATGCATCGGGGCAACGTAAACTACACTGAATTCTGTGGGGGTATTATGAAACCACGTCTCCCGATTCTTTGACCAGGAGATGGCGTTCGAGAGCTGTGTCAACCACCATAGGGGAAATGGTCGGGCACACAAGAAGAAGGATAATAGGGATAGCAATTATACAACGTCAAAAACGATAGTAACATGCGATTCGTGGCACACATAGCTAGAAGAACTTAATTAGCTACATTGGACATATACACCTTCAAGGACGAAAACCCGCCAAACGGCGAAAAAAATATTAATTCACATGGAAATAGATATAAGGAAAAGAGAATAGGAACACACATAAAAGGCAAACACAGGAGAGGCGGGGAAGGCGAAATTGAGCAGATTACAAGCCCAAAAATATTTCCTTAACCGTGGCTTAAATCACGAATCTTTTGACTTGCCGAGCCGATGTTCTAACCATAATTTAAATGTTCGTATCCCTTTTGTATTTCCATTTGAATAAACATTTGTTCACTCTTTGGCGGGTTTTCGTGTTTGAATATGTATGTGTGTATATAGTATATAAAAATCCGTTCTCAGGAGCATCAACAAAAGGATATAGAGTAGGGCAAAGGATTGATTACTTAGAGGATGATCAGTTTGGGTTTAGTATGAGCCATGCCACTGCAGTAATGATATCACTAATCGAGAAGAACATAAAATACAATCAGGACGTATTTTTCTGTTTCGTAGATTCCGAAAAGGCGTTGGATGGAGTGAATTGGAAAAAATAATGAGTATATTGCCGAAAATAGGAATTGATTGTAGGGGCATGAGACTGATCCGCAACCTGTACATGTCTCAGACTGCTCAGGTGCGAGTGGGGGAACGGAGAGTCCGAAGGGGCAGTGTTGGGAAAAAGTATGCGGCAGGGTTGTCCAATATAGTACGATGCAGTACAATAAAGGCGTTAGAAAAGTCCTTCGATAGCAGAAAATCTTATACTTTAGGGTAAAGATAGTGAATTCATCATCCTCGGAGAATAAACAGTCATTTGACAAGCATAGACCCTCTAAAATTGAAACCAAAACACAAATACATAACCCCTTACAAGACTTCAAATGCATAGTACTTTGCGAGTATTTGGACACTGACCCCAATGCTTTCTGGTCATATGTTAAGGAAGTAAAAGAGGTAAGCAAACCGTGGTTTGCTCAAGGAATTGTAGAAATATCATTCATATAGTCAGTGAGGGAAAAACCATAATTCTAAATACATTCTTCTGAAGCGTTTTCACGAAAGATGTTGCCACCGCATATCTCCAAGAAACTATACATACTGAGCCCACGGCAAAAATGACAGCGGACGAACAAGGAATCGTCAAATTGCTAAATGAGATTAAACCCAACAATTCTCCGGATCCCAAAAATATACCAGCTAGGGAGAAAAAACTTTTAGTTCCTAACATCGCCCCATTCCTCGAAGTTATATTTAACGGATCTCTCACAGAGTGCAATGTCTCCAGGAATTGGAACACCCCCCAAATAACGTCTATTATTAAAAGTGGTGAAAGGGTGGACCCCACTAAATACAGGCCAATTTCTCTCATTTCTATGAATTGCATAATTTTGGAGCACATAAGTGTCCGTTCCATGATGAGATACCTTGATGGCATTAACTTTTTAAGTAACAATCAATACGGAATCAGGAAAACCCGCTCATGCGAGACCCAATTAGGATTAATCACACATTACCTCCTTTTATTGGGTAAAAATGGTAGACAAGTGGATGCGATCTTTTTAGATTTTCAAAATACAGGGTTCGTCCGGAAAATAAGTGTACTGAGCTCAGGAAAAAAAATTTATTACACTTTTACATATCTTAAGCTAATTTTCCTCAAAATAGGACCCTTGTGAGTCGATACACGTGTTCCAGCGGCGTTCCCATTCCTGGAACGCTCCCGCGAAGGCATCATCGGGAACCTCTCGAAGACACGTCGTCACGGCCTCTTTGACGGCGTCCTAAGTCCCGTATCGCGTTCCTTTCAAACTCCTCTTTATCTTCGGGAACAGAAAGAGGTCCGGTGGTGCCAAGTCCGGGCTGTAGGGCGGGTGCGGCAGCGTTGCCACGCCGTGCTTGGCCAAGAAGTCCGACACGACAAGCGCGGTGTGAGACGGCGCATTGTCGCTCAGGTTGTCAGTAATACGGTTGATCGCTGGCCGGACGCGGGCGACTCGTTTTCGAAGACTGTCGAGCACTTGGACGTAAAATGCAGCATTTACAGTTTGTCGTTCAGGTACAAATTCGTAGTGGACGACTCCTCTTTTGTCAAAAATCCGGAAAAAATCAGTACACTTATCTTCCGGACGAACCCTGTACATTCGATAAGGTTCCCCATGATAAACTAATTCATAAATTAATGGTCACAGGTATAAACAAGGGGGTAATAAATTGGGTTTAAGACTTTCGGATAAGGTGCGAATGACCTCGGGGGTACCTCAGGGAAGTTTAATCGGGCCGTTGCTTTTCTTGATTTTTGTTAACGATTTGAACCCCGAAGTGAAAAGTAAGATCAGGATGTTCGCGGATGACACTGTGATTTATCGGGAGATATCTGGGGATGAGAATCGTTTAATTCTATTACAGAATCTTGATTGCATTATTAAATGGTGTTCAACATAGGGATTGTCATTAAACCTTGATAAATGTTCGGCGGTAATTTTCTTTAAAAGATCAACGGAATTGGTTACAAATTAGCTGGAGTTTACTTAGTACGGTAATGATTTTGCCTCGATTTAAACGGCAACCTATTTCAATGGCCTACATTTTTGAGATACATATCTTGTCATAAAATCATAAAATATTTTTTACGAAAACATATTTGGAAATATATATTTTACATTACCTCCATATTTAACTTTAGTAATTACGTACATAGAGTTGAAAAAATATGAAATATATAATTCTTTTTTGCATTGGAAGATATAGCTAAAGATTGCGAAAAGTACACATGAAAATTAGGTACGTTTTCCTTATATTTAATCATAAACATGTGGTATTCAGACTTACCAAAACAAAGGGTAAAAAACTTTGAAAAAAACAGCAACAATCTCATTAAGATGCTGATAAAAATATTCCTAAAAATGTAAGATTTGAAATTGAAAACACATAAGTTTTCGAAAGTTATCCAAAGAAGGAAGATTTTTAGAGGTGGAAAGTATGCAGAGCTGAAAAAATGTATTATTACAATGAAATAATGAAAAATGGCTTAAGAATTTTGCGGATTATGAGTGACGTATTGTGCTGTGATGAGGGTGCGTAAAAAGCCTACCCTAAGCCTCCAGACTACTGCTAAATAATAAATTTACCTTAAAATCAGGGTAATGCCACTTTTTATTGGAATTAACATGTAAATGTTAGAGGATCATCATATTCGCGCACACTTATGTTCCTCTGCATATCACCACAATCGGTAGAGAATTCAAATTAAGCATCATCACACAATGCAAGTATATTTTTTCTACGTTTTTACCACCAGTTATACTGACTATATACAATTGCCATTCAGTATGAAAATCAAAGAATAAACTCCGAAGACAAGCCTGTAAGACTTCTTAAGAATATTTACTAGATTAATAGGCAACTAGAATAGATTACTAGACGGATACAAATGTATAAATTGATTAAAAATAGTTTAAATGAAAAATGACTCAAGCAAAAGGATTTTTATTGTAATTCCCACCTGTTTTAAATGGTAGTAATAGTAGAAAGCAATGTCGACAATAATTTGAGCAAAATGGGGGCACAAAAGGCTTCCTTTGCTGCCCGTATAAACGGTTTTATGTAGTTATAGGATCTAGTTAAGTACCGATATCATCGAGAGCTTAAGCTTCTCCTCAATACTAATATGGAAAACGAGGGGTTCCATTATGTTTTCTTTTTCCCTTAAGCTAAGGATGGTAACACTTTCTTCATGATCATTAGCTCAACTGAGACCCCTTATCGCCGTCCTTCACCCTTTCTCTCTCCATTCACGTGGTAAGGATATTCCCAGAATCCCCCTGCCATGAAGAATACCGAAGTACCGCCCACAGCATGCGCCAGATGTCGATTTTCCGACAGCCCCAGGGAGAAGACGGGACATGGCGGCTTAAGGCGGTTCACCCTCCCATCCCTCATCGACGCACTGCCTAAACTGGTTTTATTGCGCTCCACTTTTTATTAACACTTGAGCCCTCTTTCCCCATTCTTAACTAAACTTCGATCTAAACTATTTTATGTTAATTGACAATCACAAGCTTACATAATTCCCATTATTTGCCAACGGAATTCCGTATTAAGGTTTAAGGAATCATTGTTTTGGAGACTTCCACTTGGAATCCGAAAAATCCAGTTGTTTCCGGGCTACCCAAATTTACATCCGCCCGAGTTTTTATTAAGTTTCTTTCGTTCTCTCTTTCTGGTAATTCCATTTTTTCACCGTTTTATGCACAAACAAAAAGATAAGTATTCCAATGTTCAAGTTGGATAGCACTCGTCTGATAAATTTCTGAACGTTGAAAGCAATGACTTATTAATTATTTAACTATGATATATATTACTTAAATCAGATGTTGTTTGAAACTAATAAATTTATTGCATTTTTTAACGTAAGATTCATTTATTCTGAATCACTGGAATGTAAATTTATGATAAATATAAGCGCACTTTTCTCTGTGATGGCAATTTGTGTATGCAATTGGTAACATAGCATGGAAAGTTTAATCATTCTAAGGTTTTTCTTTAATTATTCATAGTAACCACACACACACACATACATACATACATATATATATATGTATATATATATATATATATATATATATATATATATATATATATATATATATATATATATATATATATACACACACATATACATACACACACTCGCCCACACACCCACTCAAATGTGTATGTACATGGTTCGTCCGGAAAATAATTGTACTGATTTTTTACTGCCGCTACAGGCGCGCCTAGCACCGCTCTGACGGGCTGCGATTGGAGGGAAGTATATTGGCAAGCGATGCTGAAAAAGGCAGTCGGCTCTGACCTGTGGTGTAGTGAGGAGCTCTGTTGAAGCGAACCTCCACGCTCCACCCACGTCACGGAACGCGATGCCGAAGTTTTTGGGAGTAGCGTTATTCCATCAAATTTGCGGTAAAGCTTGGGAAATCGTCTACCAAAACTGTCGGTATGATTAACCAAGCTTACGGGGAGTCAGCCATGTCCAGAAATATGATCTTTCGGTGGCACAAGATGTTCGTGGAGGGTAGAGAAGAGGTCGACGACGAACCACGGCCTGGGCGCCCATCAACGACACTCACCGACGAAAATGTGCAAAAGGTTCGCGATGCACTGAACTCTGATCGTCGTCTTAGTGTTCGGATGATAGCAGAGCAGTGTAATGTGCCAAAAACAATAGTGCACGAGATTATTAGGGACCAATTACAGATGCGAAAAATTTGTGCAAAGTTGGTGCCGAAAGTGCTCAGTGATGATCAAAGACTCAATCGTTTGGAAATCGCGACACAACTTGCGGATCACTGCAAAAATGATCCACATCTTTTAGAGAACGTTTCTGTTTCAGAAGATAAAGAGAAGTTTGAAAGGAACGCGATACGGGACTTTGGACGCCGTCAAAGAGGCCGTGACGACGTGTCTTCGAGGGGTTCCCGATGATGCCTTCGCAGGAGCGTTCCAGGAATGGGAACTTAAGATATTTAAAAGTGTAATAATTTTTTTATTTAAGCTCAGTACACTTATTTTCCGGACGATCCCTTACCTTCATATTAAAAATAGTAATATTCCATGCCATCTGAAGCATTTGAAGCAGATTATGTTAATATGCATCCAGTCGTTTTCACAGTCCATGTTCATCCATTTCTCCCGAAAAAATTGCAACTATTCGTGTTTTTAGTTAATAATACATTCAATTAGCATGGAAATGAAACGCCGCCGCAATTCCGGAGGCCCCTCTCTTCGTACAAGCTTACCACTTTTTATCTTAACTCCTAAATCTCGTTGTACGCTCACCGTCTGCTTTCTTTCTTCCTTCTAATCCCCGGCCTTTCCCCTCAAACAACCTCCCGCTACCCCTCTCCTCCATCTACTCACTCCTACGCTCCAACCGCCCGATAGATTCTCGAGTGGCGTGTATTTTTCAGGCGAGCCGTAAAGGTTGAAATGGAAGCCATTAAGGGAGGAGGTGGCGGAATGTTTAGCAACGCTCTTTGGGGAGTGGGAGGGATGATTTGAAAGAGCGGGAATAAAATGTTGGAGACCCTCGAGAGAGTGTGAGGGAGGGTTAGCCTCTTTCAGTGCATCCTCCTCTACTTATTATTTACCTTGACTAAAGCAAAAAAAAAGAGCGGTCTGAAAGGAAATAAGAGCAAACGTGAGTCGAGCCCCCCGAAGCATTACTCTGGGGTTACGCAAAGCGGGTCAGTAATGTAGGGGTTGATGGTAGGTTGGTGAAGTTGCGCTTGAGAAGAGAGCTTAGT
This sequence comes from Hetaerina titia, assembly GCA_037158775.1. Classification (NCBI taxonomy): domain Eukaryota; kingdom Metazoa; phylum Arthropoda; class Insecta; order Odonata; family Calopterygidae; genus Hetaerina; species Hetaerina titia. The sequence continues at coordinate 73,688,689 of CM073775.1, read as the reverse complement.
GAGGGTTATTATCGAGGTGTGTGGGCGTGGGTGAGGAAGCAAGGGGGAAACGAAGAGGGGAAGTGGAGAGAGGCATTTTAGCATGTTCCCTTCATTATATGGGCAAATAACCGAACCGGCGATATAATAATTCCGTCTAAAACGAAATTATCCCTTTCGAGAGAGCGCTTTTAATCAACAACTTTGTGGAATTTGACCGTAGATTCCGAATAGAACGATTAAAAACAATTTGATATTGATTGAATGATTTTAGGGATCAGATTCATTTAAATGAATATAGTTGTTATTTTTAATCCATCACAGGTGCCACATAGAAAAATAATATTTTCAATACGTCAAATATTTTGTACACAAGGGTGGTCTGAAAAGTTTCCGACCCATCCAAGATACAAGAAATTTTTTTTCAAACATTTCCTGAGTCGGAAATTTCTCAGATCACCTTCCTTTTCCTCAAAAGAAAATAAACAGGTTTGTTATGGGAGAAGTGGAAAGTGAGAAAACAATAGACTTCCGGCATAGCGAAGAGCATATATATCGTAGAGTACGTATGGTTTGGGAGTGCGCCAACGGACACCAGTGCATAAAACAATGTAAAACATATTACCCTCAATTGATATCGCATACTTACGAAAAAAAAAGATAAAATTAAATGTTAAATTGGGATAAATTGATAGGAAAAATAGCTCAGAGGTAGAAAATAAATCTCCAGTACTTACATTTAATTTAGATAGACAAATAGCTGGATAAATCTATGTCGTAGCAGAAATTTTAGTTGCCTAAAATTTAGCCTACGGAAACTGGAACAGAAGTTTGTAACTGATAGAATATCTTACAAATAGCTATGAGATCCAACTTAATTTTCAGGTTGTATAACGTGAATTAGATTGCTCGTCATTACTCTGTATCAATAAGAGGCATATGAAAAAGTTCGATGCATATCAAGTTAATGTTATTCTTATGTTGCTATAGTTAATTGTTAATATTAACTTTTGTGCTTTATAGTTGACTGTTTCATTATTGCACTGCTAGAGAAAAAAATTTACTATTATTGCATTATATATTGCACAAAATATTTAAATTATTGCATCACAATTAATCATTCTTGAGGAAGTCCGAAAACTGAATAATTTCTTTTAGAACACTAGATTTTTTGTTAAATTTTATTATTACAGTTAATTATCGATTTTGTCGTGTTTTCTTACTATTATTTCACTGAACCTCAAATTTGATCCAATAATTGTGCGATTGATAAAAAATAGTTTAAATTTTATCCTTTCTTTGAACTGCAGAAAATAATCAGAAGAATCTATTCCTTAATTTTCAAAACAATCGAAAATCCACTTTGAGTTCAAACTAACATTTTAATTTTATATCTTTGAATGATAGAGGTGTTTTTCGGACACCATAAAATGAAAATTCCCTACGGAAACGCCTTGAAAGCTGGCAGTGATCCTTCCATGACTATATCTGCAAAAATAATTGGTGAAAAACTGAATGTAGATGAAGAGATAATAGTACGAGGGTTACTAGCCTAGTAATAAAAAGACAGGAATTCATTGTATAAAATAACTGTTGTATAAATCACTATTGTATGAAATGTATTAATAATAATGTTTTTCGAAGCATTCTCCATGATAATCAATACACTTTTGCATGGGCTCGCACCAATTTCCGTTATACTTTTTCCACTCCGATTGAGGTACCTCTAAAACATGATTTTGAATGCGTTAATAGCTTCTTCAGACGCCGGAAAACGCTATTTTTTCTGGATAAACAGGAGTAAAAAGAAGTCATTTGGTGCTAAATCAAGGCTGTACGGAGGATGACCCATTAATTTGACGTTTTGGCCAGTCAAAACGGTAGCTGTTTCAGCTGATCTTTAAGAGCCTGAATTGTCATGATGAAGAATTTGCAGTCCATGAACAGCATCAATGTTTTCTGGCACAAAAACTGATTTTGGACGACCTTGACGACTTCCGTTACTGAGCGAACGGCGCTCATGATGATATTCGTTATACCAGGGCTTCACAGTAGCAAAGGCTTCATCGCCAAAAGTGGAAGTAAGTTGATCGATGCACTCGTGTCTTGATAATCCACGTCGAACGTCGTGAAAAATTATCGCACGAAAGTGTTCTTGAGTAAACTCTATTTTTTCGCTGAGAAAAAATTTTCCAATCACTATAGACAACACAGTTTATGATCAAATTGAAAAACGTTCTGAAGAAAGTTTGCGTTAACAGGGTCAAAATTTCAGATGGAAACGTCAGATGGCGTCTAAAGCACTTAGTGTTATCAAGGCTCAAAATAATAATAGCAACCCTCGTATGATAAAAGAATAGAGAGCCGAGGATAACTAGATCTCCCTCTACCATATGGAAAAGAAAAATGAATGATTGCGAGGGAGGATTTTAATGGCATTTGCATGGGAATCTCGACTGCGGTGACCAATCAAAATTTTCCATGCGTTTTATTAAATATTGCTAGTCCACTATCGTATGAAAGAGGCCTAAATGGCATCAGCTAAACATTGAGATGCTTGAAGGATTTTAAAGCAGGAAAAATGTGATAATATTATTTAATCACTAAAATGATATTCTTCTATTTTTAATGTTTGAACTTCTTTCTCACTTTCAAACTAGGCTCTCTAAGATATATTTATATCCTCAATTTCTTAAATGAAAATACTCGTGCTTTTCCTGAAAGTTGCCATTAATGAAAAATGCAACACTTTAACATTAGCACACAATCAAAAATCAGTATTTTGGCTAAAGGAGGTATTTTTAGCAATTATGAAGATTCTACTAATAGAATAGCATGAAGTTTTATGCGTCTAGCACAGTCACCGCTCCAGATTTGTAATACTATTCAATTCGAGCATGAAATTCGATTTCTATGAAATCTTTGATTCTAGTCCTGGCACAGGAGCTATGAGAGGTTGTATGAAGATATTTCTATTTTCTCAACAAGTAGTCGTCTTAATATTATCTAAAATTATTTTATAGGGAAATTCTGAGAACTATTTATTGACACATGATTAAAGGTAGATGGATAATGCATACAAATATTGATATTCGATCGATTTAAAGGTGGGTTTAGGACAATGCCATTAAAGTATTTCCTTCTGAAAATCACGAGAGCTTCCTCTTTTTATCCTAATTTCTTCATTTATTGGTAACTTCTTCGCAATCTTTCTACTTTTTGAATCACCATATATTTTCTTAAATATATCGCGATACTCAAAATTGCACATTCCATTCTATTCACCATCCACTTTCTTTGTTCTTTTCGATAATCCTAAGCTACTTTCATTCTTCGCCCATTGTATTTAAATACTCAGCGTTTGCCTTTCTCTCTGTTAGCTTGTTTTATTAATCAATCATGCATGTCATCTCGGCATGTATGAAGGCCATAGATATATTAATAGCGCGGCTAGAATTCGTCTAAAAATGCAGAAATCTCTTCTATACATATAAAAGTAGCACAGTTAAGGTGGCTACCTTATTTTATTAATTATAAATATTCAGGGTTCGTCCTGAAAATAAGTGTACTGAGCTCAGGAAAAAAAATGTATTACACTTTTACATATTTTAAGCTAATTTTCCTCAAAATAGGACCCTTGTGAGTCGATACACTTGTTCCAGCGGCGTTCTCATTCCTGGAACGCTCCCGCGAAGGCATCATCGGGAACCTCTCGAAGACACGTCGTCACGGCCTCTTTGACGGCGTCCAAAGTCCCGTATCGCGTTCCTTTCAAACTCCTCTTTATCTTCGGGAACAGAAAGAAGTCCGGTGGTGCCAAGTCCGGGCTGTAGGGCGGGTGCAGCAGCGTTGCCACGCCGTGCTTGGCCAAGAAGTCCGACACGACAAGCGCGGTGTGAGACGGCGCATTGTCGTGATGCAGCCTCCAGATGTTTTTGATCGCTGGCCGGACAGGGGCGACTCGTTTTCGAAGCCTGTCGAGCACTTGGACGTAAAATGCAGCATTTACAGTTTGTCGTTCAGGTACAAATTCGTAGTGGACGACTCCCCTTTTGTCAAAAAAGACAATGAGCATCATAAACTTATTTTCCGGACGAACCCTGAATACCGGTCAAGATTATTTATTTATGGATCCTAAATTATGCCATGATTCTAAACCCATCAAACAAAACACAAAGGAAAGACTCCTTATTAAATAAATCTGATTATAATAACGCATTCTTCTAATAAAACACCTACTCAGCTGAGCAAATATTCTACCCTCTAATGTGGGCTTTAATATTCCAAGGACATTCAATATTTCCTGCGTCAAGTTTTTCAATCTAATTTGAATTTTTCCCAATAACGACATTACCCCTTCCATTTATATAATTTCATAGTTTTATTACCTATTTACGTTATTTTTTTCCACTCTCCTCCGCACCCATATCTCAAAAGCCACATGTCTACGCTAACCCTCAACGAGCATGTTTTTGCACCGTCCTCCTAATATAGTTCCGCTTATCTTTACTTATGATCCCTGCATAAATCCCTTGTCTCTGTGAATTCTACTATCCATATAACAGCCCCACCTCAAATAAAACACATCCTAAATAGGTTAACCGTTCTACCTGATCTAGCCCAAAAAATTTATGTTTATCATTGCCACCCCGTATGCCCCAAAATTTTCTCTATCATTGCCTTCCCAATTCGTAAAAACTTAATAACATTTCCTTGATCTCATTTATTCTCATTCCAAAACCTATCACACATATTCTTTTATATCCTCAGGATTAATGTTATCCCTAGACTATTTACATGATTAAGTTGACCAAATGAAGTTGAAAATCTTACAAATATCCTGAGGTAAATAGTCTCTTCTTAGAAATATTGAAACAATAATGGAAATTAAGACGTGTAAAAACTACTCAGGTATAATTTCGTAAAGAGAAATCATATGCTCAATCAAAATGATGGAATGACAGTTATGAATAAATTATCATCAACGCGCCTTTTAATACTAGACAGATTAGACTAGACTAGTTGGACAAATACACTGTATTAGACAAAACTAGTTTAGTTTTTGGAGCGATTTGAGCATTTTGAAAACCCAGAAAACCACAGATATTCTCAAATATTTATTAATTGAACCAGAGTTCCATTCTCTGTCAATCTATTAAAATTTTGCTCTTTACTGTGCATTTTATTAACCCGATGATTTTTGTATTCTCATTTCATTGCTGGTAATCGGACTTTAGACAAAAGGATTTAGGACAGTTGGTACCGTATTATGGAAACTCGCCCTTGCATTTCCTAGCAGTTAGTATTGATCGTTGTTTTGATGATACGAAATGAATGTAGAGGGGAAAGTGGCACGGTAGAACATAATTATGACTCCGTTAATCTGGATGTTATTTGCTTTGATTTGTATTGAATTAATCCCTTGCCTCAGTTAAATTCCGCTGGTAAACCCGGAGATCAAAATGAACTTTGGAAGCAGATTTTAAAATAATGTGCATGTATATTATGCATTATTTTTAAATTGGCCTTAACATCATCAATTAGTTATTGCACTAGGAATTTAATTGAGGGTACAATTTTCTACCATTTAATTTGAAATATTTTTCATGATTTTTTTTATCTTCTTATTTGAAAGGATGGAGTTTATATAGCTCTGAAGTGACAGAAAACAATAGTCGGATTTATAAAAAAATTCAACTGATGCTTTCAAAATATTCACGGTAAATCTCTTGCTAGGTACTAGAGACATTGGACATTTAGATGGGGTCATGAATATACGTACCTCATTTTATTCCCATGTACTGTAAAATATCGTGCTCTCAATCCGGTTAAAAGTAGAGATTAAACGAAAAAATGGTGGCAACCGGAAAATTAAGAACGACGGAGAAAAGCTCCGTCCCTATTCCCTTCTCTCTCGTAGAGTGAGGGGCGTATTTTATTTCGGCGGAAAGAAGGTTCTCGATACCATAAAAATATTTCTAAAATATCGTTGAAAACCTGGCTAGCAGTAGCGGGCTTAAAACCATCGCAGGCGCGTATTTATTCGCCTCACCGTTCTGAGTGATATTCCAACAGCAGCAGCAGAGGGAGAGGAGAGCGCGAAGGAGACTGTTCAATGGATGCTCTCACTGCTACGATGTTTTCAGGTGTCCACACACATTTAAGTCGCCCAGCTCGTTTTTTCGGAAGTTCAGATCCTATCACCCGGGCACTATTAATCACTAGTAATCCATTTCCTAATGATTTTTGCATCAGTTTCATGACGAGTCAAACCAAACCGGTTACGAATAGCCCTTTGCGTCGCCACGCACTATCATTGTTTTTAAAGAAAGTTTTTACGACAAAGCTTCGATGCTCCCCAGACCTTTGCATGATAATGACTAAAAATGGCGTTATTTCCCCATCTAACGTCACTACTCTCACTTCGCAAATTTATCTGCGTGCTCTCCAGTGATTTTTTGAAACTAGGGAGTCCTTTCTGTTGCACCCCGTAAAAACGGGAAAACGTTCAAAGCATATTGATCTGTTTAGACATTGCGAACATTAGCTAGATTAATCAAAAGAGTTTTGGCTAGTGTTAAAGCTAATGATAACCATTTCCACCTCAGATATATTTACAAAGTGAGATCGATTTGTAAAAAGACTGAATTAAATAAGTTCTCGTATAAAAATGAGCGGGATAGCTCAAATGAAAACTGAAATATCTACTTTCTGTATTTTCACATTTAGCGTATTCTTATGCGTTGTAATTACAGGGAAAGGCCATAATTATTGAAGATTTCCAAAATTAATATTTCGTATCAACCCTGATTTACGGACATATAAAATTTGTTGCATAAATATTTAATTTAAATTAATAGCAAATTATTTAAACAAATAATTATAAATAATTCGACAACCAAGAAATGGAAAGTAGCTAACTTTTTTCAAATGAGCTCAAATAATTTATTCCTAGATACTCCAGCGATAGAAACCATCATCCCTAAGGACACTCTTTAAGTGGACATCTCAGTAACAGAAAAAAACTGCCAATATATTAGGAAAAAACCCAATATATGTGTATAATTATCTCTTTCAAAATTTTGCATTAATTATAGAAGTGTTTACATTCAATCCAAGACGCAATAAATCGAAAGGAGTGACAATGCAATGCCTTTACCAACCGTCGTAGCATTATTTAAAAATAAACAATGAGAACTCTCAAAACACCAAATTAAGACGCCCTATAGCAAATTGAAAAACCCGGATGTCTACCCGGGGTAATGAACACCCTAAATCAAGTTATTTCTAAGTAAGAGGATGAAAGCGTTCAACTTCCACAAATGTTAGTAGTCAAAAAAAATCGTCTTACACACCAATTGTTTTTACTAAGGAAAAGTAGAGCAGATGTATCTACATTTAAATACATATACCCTTTAAAACAATATTAAAGCCATTTACTCTGTTTTTTTCTCATTATTTCTTCCTTTTTTAGTGAGTGTGTGAGTATGTCAGTTTCTCGGCGTGAAGAAGGAAATACAAGGATTGGATAAAATATTGGAAATAAATATTCCCAATATTTATACATAATTGGAATTCCTGACGTATGCGTAAATGGTTGAATTCAGACCGTCAGTTAAGTGTGCGCATGATCGTAGATAGTATTGACATTGACAATAAGACTTAACGATACGAAAGATCAGAGCTACAATCGTCTCGAAAGTCTTCATGGACGGCCAAGGGCAGAGTCTAGTGTCTGCGTGCAAAGATTTTCTGCTAAACATTGAAGAAGACCCCGATTTTTTGGACAGCCCCAATTTGGCACCAGCGGACACAAAAAGTGAAATCATCCCTCTAAAATCACAACCGTGGGGCCCTAAGGGCTATCAAAGAAGCTTGCACGCGTACCCTTAAATACCTTCAGGAGTCCTCCTACCAGGGAAACTTAAGAGTCGTGAAAAAGACGCTGGCAAAAGTGTGTTGACGCTCAAGGGATGACTTAAAAGAGATACTTCGAAGAATTACAAACTAATGCAACTTGTGATTATTCATCAACATTGTAAGTACTGTCAACATTAGCAGTCTTTGGACTGCTTAAAACAAAACTGTTGCTAATTGCCCATTCGAAGATAGATTTCATGTGAGATTTCATTTTAGTTATAGCCTTAGTAATTTCGTATACTTGCACGAGCAATGAATTTGTAGTTCTTTTGCGTAAAACAATATTCATTCGACCTCCAGTATTTAATAATGTATGGTAAATCGCACTATAGATGTTTTCATTTCAGCTAAAGGAAATTCAACGACCAAAGCCATTCCATACGCAAATTATGCTGTAACATCTGGCATTGCAAAATACCAAAAAATTCATCTCGCCGCAGACTTCAGAGATTTTGCACATACATATGCATATTTGTATGTGTAATATTCCATCATAAAAAAACGGATGAATTAATTGGTGTGCTGAAAAAATTTAAATATCTTCAATTATTCCCAAGCACTTGTAAAAGGCTTTAATGTATCTTTTTTGAGATGGCCTATACTAGTGAGTTACATGAGCAATGGGCATAGAGGAAATCTAGGTATTTTGCTATAACTATCCCTTAAACATTATATTACCATCAAGGAGTACACCACTACTAGTACTGTCATTTTGAAATCTGTATCAAAATCTACTCTTTTATATGTTCTCATTAGTATTCACTGACATTAAGGCGTGATTATTTAATTAAGAAGGTGGGTACAAAGGAATGAGCAGCGTAAAAGACTACAAGTGAACACCCCATGTCTTTTATTATTCCTCAATAAGACGTAGTACGTATATTTAAAACTTATGTGAGTCCAAGGTATGTTGATATAACGCTAATAAGCATCAAAAATGCCAGATTATTTTCGTAATTACTGTGGCCTTGTTTGCCGTTTATCATGGTTTACTATGCCCCTTTGTTTTCTTTGTGACTGACTGCATAATGGCTATGGATACTTTTCTGGCGAGCATTAATTGTCTATATCATTTTCGTCGGCATGTTAAATGAAAGCTTAATATATTTTTGGTATATTCGCTTCAATAGTAAGAATTTAGAAAGTTATCCTAAGCTGAAATGTTACATTTATAGGTGTGGCACCTTTGAGTCTCCACTTCTGTCCTCATTTTGAGATAAACTTTCTAAATATCATTACTATATATCGCTTCATTAATAAAGGTTAGCTGTCGCGTTTCAGACAAGAGAAGAAGAAATTCTATTAACTTAGGAACCTTATTCTTTTCTTATACCAGATTCAAAGGCATTTCTATCGCATGACCATATTGTCAGCGAAACTCCATATACGAGTTCAGAGAGAATTTATCTTACGTTTGTAAAGCTGCTGTTATAGGCAAAAAATATTGCTACAATTTTAAGTAATATTTCCATATCCCGGAAGGATATCATCTATTTTATATCGTCAGAACTAAACATGCAACCTGAATAGCTAAATATTACATTTATTTATCTGAACGATTACCTTAAAAATAAGATTTGGCCTAGTTTGCAATAAATTGCAGATATGCTTGTCAAATTCAGAAACATATATATAACGAGATTCAGGACCCATCTTAACGCATTAGATCTTATTCGTGGTAATTCATCATAATATCAATGTTACGTATTATCACGATAGTTATTCCATTCGCTAAAGGGTTAAAAATAGCATTAAATTAGGTTTTTAACGTCTGAAATTTCGCGTGGATCATCGGATTGCAATTTTGATGCCTAAATATAGACCTAAGACATTCGATTGGCCGCTTAAAAGAGATGGTCAGATGAAGTTCAACTTTGGACCTAGCTGAAAACTAGCTCGCACTAGTTGGACTAAAGAACCATTTATAATAAATAGGCTACATATGAACACTTATAGATATTATGATAAACTATAATGAATGGGGACTTCATGTGTGTACACAAATAATAAATATTTGTAATGGGAACTCTTCACCTATATAAAACTTTCGAAAATTGGGAACGGGAATCTTTATTTTCAACTTTTAATGATCATTATTCATGGATTCTTATCGTGATTGGTTAACACCACATTATGTAGAAGGAAGTTTTTCAAGGTCAAGAAGAAAAGTATTTTCTCTACCTGTCTTTTCTCCACGGGACGGTGTTGCGGGAAAATGGCTTTTACTCGCCCTCTTTTCTCTCTTCCCTCAGCGAGTATCGCCCAGGGCTTCGTACATGAGGGGAAGGCCACCTAAACGTGCCCGCATCGAACGGTGGAAAAATTTCTCTCGGCGGCAACCTCTCCGAGAAATGACCGTCTCGCAGCAGCCAATGTTCACCCAATGGTAAATGTGACATCCAAAACGTTCTGTTTTGGAGTTGAATGCATCGACCTGGATTAATAAAGAGGAGAAAAGTGAAATGCGGCGACGGGTGACTGAATTTTTCCTCATTGACACTCCATCTCGTCCGTCCATTGTGCCCTCGAATGGTTAGCTTTCCTCGACCGGAAGTGGTAGTCTTCCTTTCGTTGGTAAGGTTTTTTCCGTTCCTTCTTTATAACACCTTTAATGCACCTGTTAAGCAATAGTTTTCGAAATATGACCAAGAATGTTTATAGGAAGTGTCAAAATCGTCGATTATTATTATTTTATAATTATTAAAATCGTTTCCTTATATTACTTGGACGTATATTTGAGAAACACATAAACCTATTTCTACGTAATGTCCTAAAATATCTTTTACACAAGAAGATTTAATGGTTTTAAACTTTTAAAACTTAAAACAGGCAAAAAAGGAGACTAAAAAGAGACGTTTCAGGCGTGATATGGTGGAATAACATGATTAATTAAAATTAGCAATTTTCCACAAAAAATATTTTTTGTGGCAAATTGCTACTTTTAATTAAAAAAGGAGACATTCAGAATAGTGCAGTAAGAATACAAAATTAGGTTACACATTAGTAATATAGATATATAATAAAAGAATGAACTTAAAGAATAAATAGCAAAAATTAATAAAACTGTACTTCCTCGTACTGAAAAAGGATAGATGAATGTATCAGCTGGTATTGATCATGGTTACTGAGTTACTGATAACTCGGAGACACATTTCTGAGTCTCCCACTGACTGTTAAATTATAGGTTAAATAACGTTAATCATAAACAAATAAAAATTAAATTGTCAAGTGGATATTTATTAAGAGTACATCCATCTTCAATACATTTCTGATAATTTATTTATAATTTACTTGAAAGAACGTTCGATAAAACTGTATAGCTTAGAAATTTCGCTGTGAGATATTCAGGGCTATTTTTCCTGAATGCTTTAACCTAAACTGCCGCTCAATTTCCCATCTACTAAACTCTTCGTGGATCTGTGAACATGAGCATTAAATGTGAAGCACATTACGCATTGAAATAATTCAGCTATCCCGGACAGGGATATTTCGTCGTGAAATTGTACGGAGTGATCAGGTTCAACGCGAAGTAAAAAAGAATTACAATTTTAAACAGAAATTGCGAGGAAATACATTTCTGGAAATCTTTCCACGGTTAACTTATTTTATTTGGTCGAGCTCTTGAGCGTTTCCCGTTTTCAAACGGGAATAGAAATCTAAGAAGGGATTGGAGAAAAGTTTCTCCATTTTCAACATGGAGAAACGTTATTTTCGAAGCTACCTCACTTCCATCGTGACTTTCAAGCGGAAACGACAGGGGGCAACCGTGATTGGAGCGGTCCCTCCGGACTATTTCCTCCGACCTCCCAATCTTCTGCCTTCGATCGAATGACCTGATCATCGCTAGGTCTCGGTACATCAACGGGTGTGCCTTGAGCAGTTGTTTGCTCCACTCCACGACTCCATCCACTCGCGTCCGCGAGCCCACTTCCTGCTCCTGGCGGCGCACACGTAAGCAGAAACCTCAACAAGAGGCGCTTGGGGACTCATACTCAAGGGAATCAATTGAAGCACGTGGAAGTAATTTACTCCGGTCTCGTTATCTGTTGATGCGGTGCGGAATTTGAGGACGTCGGGCAGTTTCCTCTCTCCTCGTGAAACTTTTCCCGAGTGGGGTGGATGTAGAACGGATTATGAGCGGAAGATGCGGGTGAGAAGGACGAGGTTGAGTGGTTTGGCACGACGTCCCTTGAGGAGTAACAATGCAACGGGGACCTGTTTAAAGGACAAAGTTCTCGTCTGTTGTAGTTGAAAAAAAATCCCATGCAATTTCATGCTCTTTCAATGATCATAAAATTGTCGTACTCTTATTTTTTCGTGATAACTCCTTTTCTTAATTTATGATCCCTTAAAATTCATTTTATCTCTTTTTTAACACACGCAGTTCAATCCAACTAATATTAAGTCTAACGACAATAGTTTAGAGAGCATTTGATAGTAATGATTGTTCATACAAAATATGAGAAAATTTCATACATAAGTTTTTACTGGAAAGCTTTAATATATTATATTATCTTTTTTTATAAATTTCTCTATCTCAAATGTGACTTATTCCCTGTTTTTGTGAGGTCATAAATATTGTCAAGGAGTTATGTTTATAAAAAAATCCACTGTCGATTCTCAGATAGAAAATTTTGTAATACGAGGCATGCCCAATAAATACGCGAACTGAGGCCATAAAAACTTTATTTCACAAAATTTAGTCTACATCGACTTTGCCCCCTTCAAAGCACTCTCCATTCGTTGCTGTACACTTATTCCATTTTCTTTTCTACTGATTAAACCATTTTTGGAAATCCTCGACAGTTAGACTATTTAGTGTTTTTGTCGTTTCTTGCTTTATTGTGTCTACATCTACCCAGTGATGTCTCCTCATCACATTTTTGCATTATAGAAATAGGAAAAAGTCGCAGGGAGCAAGATCTGGCAAATTAGGAGGATGATCAAGTATGGTGAATTAATTCTTTGCCAGAAACTGGCGAACAATCAATACTGAATGTGCAGGTGTATTGTCATGGTGAAGGATCCATCCATCATGTTCTGTTAAAATGGTGTGCACTGTGGATTTTCCTAAATTCAGTTTATCAGCTTTCATTCGGACAGTTTTTCGACGATCAGTAAGGATAAGGGACCGCACACGATCAATATTGTCATTAACTCAAGCGGTTGAAGGTCGTCCCGGCCTTACACCACGCGTGGCGTCTTGTCGGCCATCTTTAAAACGCTTCATCCACTTGAAAACGGATGTTTTTTCAAATAATTATCACTCTAAGTAGCTGTCAACATTTCAGTAATTTTTTGATAACATTTACAGCAGAACCAAAAACTTGATGTTGTTTCGTCGCTCAACGGCACGAACGACTTCGTCAATTTCCATTTTCGACAAACAGTAAAAACAGGGTCAACAGAAACTAGCATAACTGGCACCATACGCACAGCTCGACGATCCATCTCATGGGGTCTCAGGCAACTAGCGCCGCTAGTGGGCGGGGCTAGAGTCCGCGTCATGGCTGTCAGTTTGCACCAGTTCGCGTATTTATTAGATAGACCTTGTGTTCTCCTCAAGCGTGTTGCATGGTGGGGAGGAACCACCGGTAGCAATTAATACAGACTGAAGAAATAGTTTAAAATACTTGGTGGAATTTTAAATAAATCGAAACCGCCTCGCAAAACAATAGAGATGCATGCAGCGACGATTCGAAAAACTTTCGAAAAGAGACAATGGCGAAGTTTAAGCGGAAAAACCTAGAAAACTTCCGATTTTAGCACAATATATCGGAAAAGCTGGAGTTTTCGTCGTCACGACCTCACTATTGTCGAGGCTGAACAATTTCAAATCTTTCTTCAATAAGCCTCCGGATTCCAATCTCTCACGCATTGTTGTTGACCCTTCAAAACGGATGGGGATGGAATTGGATGGTGAGGGTGGCGGGCAGGAGAGAGGATGTTAGGCGAAGCCTTACTTCACCGCACGAAACAGCACTTATATTCTGCTCAGCGGGGCACAAACAGGCACACGTGTGGGCGTAGGGAAAGCGCAAACACGAGGCACACTCCGGCCGACCCCATGTGACACCCTGATCTACTATTACGCCTCCACTGCAGCCGCTCGGTGTCTCGCGGTGAGGGGGAGATTTGAGGACGAGTCCCTCCACCGCATGTTTTCCTGTTTTCCGACGTCTTCCTATCTTTCCATCCGCCTCTCAGTCCTCACTCAGGTCTCGGCCCTTGTCCCAGCCGCAGGCTACAATTTCCTCTGCACATGCGTTTACAATATCTCTTTCTGTTTCCATACCCCATTTTCAATTGTTCCCGCCGATGCATGGCAGGCGAGACGAGGTGTATGGAAGACGGTGAGGATTCCGAGAAACCCGAAGGACTAAGTGAAGGGAGAGAGGAAAGGAAAGAGGGATGGAAATGGAGGATTATAGGTCACAGTTTAAGAAAAAGTGTTCTCAAGTCACCATCGGTTTAAGAGAAATTTGGTCATATGGGAAAAATTGCGATGAAAAAAATAATTTAGCTTTTAACGAATACGTAACTTAGCATACATTGCGAACTGTTTGAATCATGTGTTCCAAGATGCTATAAAAGCTATAAACTAATTTAATATTATTAGACGAGCCAAAGAAGGTAAAGAGTTATTCTGAATCAGCAAATGAATTAAAAGTTCTGTAAATATTTTTAATTTGAAAATTTTAAAAAATGAATTGGTTTTTATCACGATCATATACTACGTTATTTTGCAGAACATAAGTTTCCCGAATCTGAAACCTGATTTTCATTGGATTGCCGAGCTGATGGCTACACAAAGAATCCGCCGAAATGGAATATCGATACTTTCACCGAAACTATTGATACCTTTTATTTTAGCTTAGAAAGATATTTCCTAATATAATTATGAATGATATTTGGTAGAACATAAACACTGAATGATAATTTTTCCAGGAAACCACAGAAACGCCCAAAGGTCTTGTAACTATACAAATAGGATATATTTAGTGTCTCCTTCGTTATATATAAGGGTCTGTGGTGAACTAGGGAATTTTACCGAAGGAATGCGTGTAAAGTAAGCCGAAGGTAGCCTATTCTGAGAAAGGGTATTTCTCGAGGATATTGCTTATTAACTAACTGTCTTAGAGTGGTTTGACATGTTTCTTCGCTCGGCCAAATAACCTAAATCCAACCTGTTTTACTTTTTATTCAATAAGATTACTTAATCCGCTACATCAGATATCACTAGAAAAACAAAAGAATATGAACAGATTACTATTGTTTATTTATACATGGACTTTAATTGTGAATAGTTACTTCAAGAAACGGGGACGATATTTCCCTTCGTTAAATAGTACCCATGAAAGATTTTAATGACAGAAAATTACGAATGGCTGTGCAATTACATGGGTAAAAATGAGCACACATTGGCTCTGATCTTCAATAGTGATGAATATTCAAATATAATCTAATAGGCTAAGTAGCAAATTAACAGGCTACGTGACACTGAATACTCTCACGCCCGCTGAAAAAGGGTGATCGGAATCATTTTAAATGTTACGGCTTGCCCGAATAAAAATATTCAGCGCCAACGAATTGTTCTACGACTAACGAAGTTCTAAAAAGATTAGCAAAGGATATTAAGTAAAAAGTCCGAATCAAAAACAAGATAAATATAATTATAAAACAGATTGCTAAAATCACTTTTGTGATATAAAATAAAGAACAGCAAACAAATATAACGTTTAAAATAGGCGAAAAAAGTCAATGCAGGCCTCCATAGGAAAATATGGAGGGATTGATCAAATTAATACAGAACCGAGTTGAACCAATGGTAGCATTCCATCTCTCTTACTGCTCTAAATACAATAGTAATATCCTTTCCACCGAGGATGATATTTTGGAAAATTTAATATAAAAACAGCCGCGAAATAATTCTCCATCCCCATTTACATCATTTTCAAAAAGCTAGTACCGCCTTTGAAGATATTTCCTCGATACACGGCATAACATTTTTCGAGCGCCGCCGTCGGATATAAATACTTTGCGCTGATAAACCATGACAAAAGATGATCTAATTGGAAACCATATTCATAATACCAAATTAATTGTGAAGTAATAATAATAATGTTGTTATAAAATGACTGGAATTATTAAACAAAAAAGTAGATTGCTTTGATAGATGATCAAAGACATAAATATAAATCCTTTAAGAAAAAACTGAAATTATTCTCTAAATACGGTAAAAATACGAGGCATATTCATAAAATAAGAAAGCTTATATTTAAATATTGGCGCTTCAGAACACAGTTTTACTCCTGCAGCGCCATCAACTGATTCTTCAAGAAGCTATAGCAGCATTTGTTTTGTTCAAGAAGTCGTTTGATTGTCCGAGAATATAAACAATAATGTCCGCAAATATCGTTGATCCCGATATTTTTGAGGAGCGTTCTGTCATAAAATCCTTGTATGCAAAAGGGTTGTCGGCTGCTGAAATTCATCGGGTGTTTATGCCTAGTTGATGGACCTACAGTTATGAGTGAAGGAAAGGTTAGACAATGGTGCCGTGATTTTAAATATGGACGTACAAATGTCCATGACGAAGAGCGAAGTGGCAGGCCCAGTATTCTGACCGATGGAATTGTTTCGCAAGTGGAAAAAAACTGTGATGTGATCGTCGATTGACGATTACCTGGCTGAACAATTTCCTCATCTTGGACGCAGTACTATCGAAAATATTGTCACGGAAAACCTCGGATACCACAAATTGTGTGCTAGGTGGGTACCGAAAATGCTCACCGACCACCACAAAGAACAAAGAATGTCCAGTGGACGAGAGTTTTTTGGGCCGTTACCAAGAAGATGGAGATGATGAAATCTTGCACCTAGCGACAACTTCCTCTTCTTGCACTTGAAACAGTTGCTCGGTGGACAACGTTCCGAAACTGAAGAGGAACTCAAGAACGGCGTTGTTAATTGGTTCAACTCTCACGCGGCGAGCTTCTATGCCGAAGGGTTAAAGTAGTTGGTGCAGCGGTACGAAAAATGCTTAGAAGAGAACGGTGATTATGTAGAGAAGTGAAGTATGTTAGTAGCTAACTAAAAGTCCCGAAAAAATGTGTTTCATATGAGTATATTTTTTCCTGTGACCAAACGGCCTTTACTTTATGAGCACGTTTCGTAGATATAAATATTACAGCTGATTTCTTAGGTATTTCATTAAATATGCGTTGGATGGTAAAACGACACATTTGAGGAATTAAGATATCTGCTAGGAAATGTAAAATGCTCATTGATACAAATGGATAACGCTCCATTATATAGTGTGGATTGCCGGAAGGAAGTTATCCATTGGAGTCTTTGAGTTACAGAGGTTTGAGGCAATGTTGACAAAGTCGATGGATGAAGAACTAGAGGAGAATTGCAGGGGAAAATTTTGAGTGGAGTCATCGCTAAGGAAGGTGGCAGACCGACACAAAAAAACGATATGAATTTGGGACAGGAGTGCAAATGGAATCGGAAGCTAGGAGTCAACTCCGACAGACATATTTTTTCCTCCGTAATGGTGGCTTTTACATGATGTTGTACGAGGGGAGATCGAGATTCTCACCGAAGCGAATCATTGTTCACCCAACCGTTTTGTCGCGATCAACCCCCTCGGGGAACCGTTTTTATTGCAAGTGAATCGCTTTTGAAATCCATGGTCCCACGAAATATTGCTTCTTTAATTTTTTCACTCATATTTTCAGAATATTTATTATTTATCTACGCTTGAATAAATTATTTTCCTACATAAGCTCTTAATCTGTGTGATGCATGATCGGATCGTACTCTCTCGTTACAAGCCTTTGTATTGGTACCCCTATTGTGGCCAAATGGTGAGGAAGGCTCTTGTTAAATTTTTAGGACAAGTAAATTCCTATCAGCAAATGTATCGTTTCCTGAAGCTAAGAGTCTCAATATATTTAATAGTGGCATGCAACTGTGGAATAATGGTTGTATTAGATTATTCTTTGACAACTATATCAAACTATTGGTTTTAAAAATACTTGAATGCCATGCATGCAATTTATACATCTGGAGTGTTGCATTACGAATTGGAATTTCTCCACATTTGGAATTTCTTTGACTTAAAAATAGCAGAAGACTGCCGGAAATCGCAGTTAAAAAAATCATAATAAATTCCTGTGACTAAACAGTGGCAAATTGAAAAATTCTCTGGCAGTCATTTTTTGAAGTAAACTGGAAAATAGGGTTTCTATCTGCAAGACGAATACACAAATTTCACCATTGCAGAATGCGTCTGAGAGTATATAGTTTTTAATCAGTACGTTAGACGACTTCTGCAATTGCAACAACTTTTATCTTCGTTGAATGCTTATATATCTACTTTCTTTAAATGTTTTGAACACTTCATGATGAAAGGGAAGCTATTTTGTATTAACAGAAAAACATCTAAACAATGAGAGATAGCTAATGAGTAAATTTCATCATGTATAGTTCAATGCCCTTTTTTGTTGAATCTTATCCGAGTAATACAGCACTTGATTTTTTTGTCAAACTAAGATGGATGAATATGAAAAACTCGTTTAACTGATAGTCTAGAGGGGTTTCTGTGATTATTCAGTTTCTGTAGATAATGAAACAGTGTGTATATCATCTTGAAAGCCAGCGATGAAATGTGCAAGACTTAAGTGAAACCTTCACAGCTCAAAAAATCAAATTGAATCTATTAAAATGTTAACGCTATTTATTTTATTCGGAAAATTATTCCATTGAAAATTATTGAATCCGGGTATTATATATGAATAAATGGATTTGCGAAATTGCTTATAATTACACAATAAACAGTGTGTAATGAAATTTAAGAGCATTCTTGAATATCCTTTTATCGTACGATATATAGTATAATTTAATCAAATGTTTGGGTTAATATTGATAAACTTTTTCTCGTAAACGTTCCAATGCTTCGAAAACAGAGAAAAGAGCATGGTTTTTTTTTAAATTTCTATGAAACTTAAAGCATTGAATTGGAGACAATAATGGTGGTTTCTTTGAAAAAGTTTCAATGAAAGAACTCGAAAAATAATCTACTTTACATTTCATTGCATATTTTTTAAATATTGGTCACATCATGGGAACAAAATCACTCGAATAAGAATGAAAAGAAATATATCCATTGGAATGAGAAAATTGCAAGATGATTGGTTCCCAATCACATATTTTAGGATGAAGAAAAAGCGTCTTGTACTCTGATAAATGGCAAAACCCAGTGTGATATCACAATATTTTAAATTCGCATGAATTCTAGAACGGATATTTAAAAAAATGAAAATAATGTTGCAAGGAATTTTAAGTTTGCAAGAATATGCTGCAGTTTAATTAATATGTCCAGATGAAACAATTCAGAGAAAATTCATGAAAAATTCTATGTAAAGACAGAGTAGAGAACCAACTGGACAGAAATATCTTCACAATATTGAGCTGAAAATATCAATTACGCCGTGCAATTACAAAAGGAAATTTTATTAAAGGAATTCATGAAAAATATATCGATTTATAAGGATATTAAAATTGAAATATGATGTCTGCAAAATCTGTACACATTATTAGAAGTGATTTAAAATTTTCACTTTCAATATTAGACGAAATGAAGAAAAACAGAGAGGATATATGAAAAAGTAGAGTGCACCGAGGTACTATCAATATTTGTTTAGATGTTTCTCTTGATGGAAGGAACAATGTGGAGGAGAAGAAAGGAAAGGGACATGAAAGACTACTATTTTGATACTACGATTCCTCAAGGATATGTGGAGGACGTGTCTTTTCTTCTTTTGAGTCAAAATATCTGGAGTGGCTACCTAATTTTTTTTCTGCGATAGCGCAAACAACTCGATACCACTTTGTTTGTCTGGAAAGGTTCGTTCTTATGATTGATCATCTGGAGTGAGAGCTCCCGACCTACTGCCAACCAATGGATTCGGATTTCCGGAAAGCATGATACGCACCCTTTTCATCGTATCGAGGTTGGTTGATTGATTCGTTATTTGCACTCTCTTTCTTGCAGATGATTTGATTGCTGAGAATACGAAAGGGAAAATGATCCAACAAAACGCTACCCCACTACTAAGTGCTTTATCATAATGAAAAGGCCTTAACTGCTTTGCTACTCTACATGTGCTCATTGCCAGCCATCAAACTTATTATACTATAAAGCGTAATAATTGATTAGATTTAATAATGAAATAATCTAATTTGATCCATACCTTTACATCATCTTAATTATTACGCTAGATTAACACATTTTCATATTAATACAAAGCGCATTTTAACTAAAATATTTCCAGGAGATTTAATCACTTCACCGTCTAAAGGTTTGGCCTCATCTTCACAATCGATACATTAGAAAATATCGGTTATTACTATCAAGGTCTCAATATATTTGTTATAAAAACTATTTAATTCTATCTAACTTTAAGATTTCTGTAATCATTTTTGTTAACAAAACATTGAACAATCAAGAGTTTTTCCCAAATTTTCAGGAAAATAAAATGTCAAGTTTTTTATATTATGGTTAATTAATTGTTGCATGTTTGAACTTTTCTAACTCTTGATTAATTCGTCCAAATCTTTTCAATAGGAGTGCAAAAACATTTAAAAGTTGATTTGGGATAACTTCATATTCCCTCAAATTACTTAAAAAAGTAAAATTCAAACTTAAGTATGCCTAAATAATGGAGTTATTGAGCAAACTCCATGGACTAGAAAAATACTTGCATAATGTACGAGTTTAACGCCAAGGAATAGAATTTGGAAAAAAATAAAATTGCCCTACATGTGATGTACCCATATATATATAAATTATGGGCACATCACATGTATATTATATCCAGTGGATGAAAGCGGAACGTCTTATCGCAATTCATGGTTACTATGGTATTGGAAATAAACTTACAGAGATGGCCGACTAGCATCAACAATACTAAAAAAATTAAGCCTCTCAAGTACTCATTTCACATCTGTAACCAACCAAACAGAAATGATCATTACAAACGAGTGAATGTTGTATTCAGTTGAACATGACCTAAAATTGGCGTATTTTGGACACGTACTTTCTGTACAGTTACATTTATAAAGAAAGGGCGAAGTACAAGAAAATGGACGGGGAATACGTGAAGTTTTAGCGGAGAGGAATCAAAAGAGGAATACTTTTTCCCTTCTTCCACTGAACTTGAAAGACTAATAATCAGAGGTTATTAATCCAGAAGTTGGCTTCGGACATCTATCCAATCCGCTTCTTTCTCGTTAGGTTACTTATTTTCCCAAGGTCACTACTTTCATGTCCTTTCATTATTATTTTCTCGTAGAGTTTCTCTCTTCCACCTCATTAAGAGTCATTGAAGTATATTATGCTTTCTTTTAAAACGTTTTTCATATTTCTAGAGATAAATTCTTTCAAATGAGATTGCCTTCTGATTTTTAACAACGTGATTTGATGTTTTTTCCCAATTTTTCTTTGGTGATGAATAACATTATTTAATTATCACTTTGTTTTCAACATTCCAAAAGCATTCCATCCATTCCTTCCAAATATCTCATACACTGAATGTGTCAAGATTATATAACGAAATTAGTTTCTTATATTGCTTTAAAATTCTATAAAATGCTAGGAGTAAATTAGGGCTGAATAAATCATTCAGACGTAACTTTTTCTATATCTTCGTTACTTCAGAGGGGGTCCAAATAATTTTTATGAACATTCTTCTTCCTGAGTCATAATTGGTGTCTATGATACCTAGCTTGATTTTTTCTTCGTTTCGTTGTGATCATGATATCTAGAAACATGGCTATACATCTAATACGTTTGTTGAGAATAGGTGAAAAACGACAAACTAGTCGTAATTCTTTGTTTACTGTTCTATGCTTTCAAAGGAACTTGATGCCAACGCTGCAATAGAACCTAGGAAGACTACAAATCAATTTTTTTAATCGATTAAAAATTTAAAGGATAACTGATTGGTCGTTTGCCATTCTTTTTGAAGTTTTAAAAAATAATTTTTATTCTTTCCTCTTTATTTCCAGTCGTTTTTGAATTAATATTGAGCTTGAAGTAGCAATCATCCTTCATTTTTGTTTCAACTAGTTGTCCGTTACCGGTGCAATAATGTTTCACGTTGCGCAGTTGGACGAATACTTGTTATTTCAGCGTTTTATTGGGCGTGAATGTTTTTTGGTGGTCATATTTCCCAGGAAATCTCAACCAAATATAAATTTTTATTAAATTTTTAACATTTTTATTCTTTATAGCTGAATAACGTCTGGATCCACGAAAATTCTGATAATGGTTGGCGTGCTGCCTCCACGTGAATCCTTCACCGTTATAGCAAATTATGGCTGTAGTAAGAGGCACAATTTCTGTATCAATAAATGTCTTCATTCTCTAGTATTACCCATATCTTTTATTTGTTCAGGTTTTAGGGTTCTTTACCTTCATGCTTTTCATTTTCTTCCTCATTTTAAAATTCATTTTCTCTTATACGAAAAATCTGCAACAACATTCTGGCTAACGTTTTCATTTGATTGCCTATATTCGTTCTAAACATCTTTGTTAGTTTTCTGTTCATTTATCATCTATGTTAAACCATTTATATTCCAATCTTTCACGACGTAATAATCTGATATAGAAATTTCTAACTACTTCCGACGTATGTTTTGTGCAAAAGTATTGGTATTATTGACTTACTCTACTTTTGTAGTGAATATCATTCTGTTCACATGCTTAAAGTTCTTTCTAATGGCCTTATTATACCTTGCATCTGAACCTGGATTCCCCGTTTTAGACACCGAGAGAATGATCTTGCACTCGTTGCTCTAAAATTTGATATCAGCAATCTCGCATGACTTATTGAAAAGATATAAATCATGTATATGGCAAAATTTTGCAATCAGAGCATTAATTTATACTGTACTCCGTAGCTGATTAATGACTCATAATCAAATTACCCCTCCCATAGGCTAAAACCATGTGGTGATGGAAGGGCTTGTGCGTTTCGATGACCCCTAGAGCTGTGCTGGCGAGAGTAACAATAATTGCTCCTGGTAGGGTCACCCATGCCAGTTTGGTCGAAGGTTAGGAGCCGAACGAAAGGTAGTCCACGCAGCGTCTGTTCCTCAGTCAGGCGGCTGCAAAGGCGTCTGACACCAGTGGGACGGCCATTAAGTGATCGTGTCACGTTAAAAACACTTTTGAGGAAGGGAAACCACCTCAATTATCATTCCCAAGAATGTAATGATGGGCACTATAGAGAATATGAGTCCTGGCAACTGCGGGACTCCGCCCGAGGGGCCATGTGTCGTGCCCGGCAGCGGGGAAGGCAAGGCTTCCGCGGTCGTCATCCCAAGAAATCCTTGCGGGGGAGATATAAAAGCAGCAGAACAGAAGAAGCAGAAGAAGACGAAAGTAGTTAGAATCGGAACATGGAACGTCAGGAGAATGCTGAGGACAGCCAAATTAGAGAATATTAAGCGAGAGATGGAAAGAGGTAATAGAGATGTTGTAGGTCTCTGCGAGTTGAGATGAAAGGATAGCGGGGATTACTGGAGTGATGATTATAGAATAATATACAGTGGCGGGGACGAGAGCCAACGAGGGGTTCCCGTAATATTAAATAAAGGGGTAGGAAGAAGCGTAGTCAGCACTGGTAGAGATCAAAGCAGAGCCACGAACTTGGTCATTGTTCAAGTATACATGCCACTGAGCAACCACAAGGAGGAAGAAGTCGATAGGATGTACGATTAGTTAGAGGATATAATCACGTGTGCTCCTCCAGGGAAACATTTGTTAGTGATGGGGGATTGGTATGCGACGGTAGGCGAAGGAAGAGAGGGTGGTGAGGTGGGGGACTATGGACTAGGCACGAGGAATGAACGCGGGGAGAAAGCAATTGAATTCTGCGGGAGACAGGGGTTAGTCATCACCAACACATGGTTTGGACGCCACAAAAGGCGTAGGTATACATGGAAAATGCCAGGTGACTCAGAAAGGTATCAGTTAGATTATATTACGGTTAGGCACAGGTTTAGAAACAGTGTGATAAATTCGCACAGTTTCCCAGGAGCGGATGCGGACTCAGACCACAATTTAGTTGTTATGAAGTGTAACGTCTGTTTCAAAAAGATAAGGCAAGGGCGGCGGGTTAGCAAATGGAATGCAGAAGCATTTAATGGACTAACGATGAAGGACTATCAGAAGGCTACAGAGGAAATAATGGATGACGGTAAAGAGCGCAGTACTATCGAAGAAAAATGAGAATGTATCAAGCAAGGGATTTTGGAAGCCGCTAAAGACACTATAGGGCCCGTTAACGGGAAAAGGACTAGTAAACCATGGGTAACGAATGAGATGATTGCAAAGATGGAGGAGAGAAGAATATGGAGGAATGTAAACACAGAGTTAGGCAAAATGAAGTACAAAGAGTTAAACAATAAATTGAGAAGGGCTACAAATAAAGCGAAAGAAAAATGGTGGAAAACGCAATGCGTGGATATGGAAAATTAACAGAGGAGGGGAAAATTGGTGCGCTATACAGCAAGGTTAAGTTATTACCGTGAAATAAGAAGGCAAGATCTGTGCTAACAGCTAAAGATAAATGGGGTAAGATAATAGTTGAACCAGGAAAAATCCAAGAGAGATGGAAGGAATATATAGAAACACTGTATGGTAGGAAACATAGGAAACGAACATGACGCAGAAAAAGATAGCTTAGGTCCAGGCATACTCGACGATGAAATAGAAAGGGCATTAAAGGAGATGAAAGCAAATAAGGCTGTGGGGGTGGACAATATTCCTGTAGAAATGTTGAAATGGTTAGGAATAGGTTGGAAGGAGGCCATATAGTATATGGACTGATTCGTAGTATCTATGAGGAAGGAATCCGGCTGGAAGTTTTTGTGAAATCGGTGTTAGTTCCTATTCCAAAAAAGGCAAAGTCTACGTCATGTGAGGATTACAGAACAATAAGTTTGATATCCCACGCAGCTAAAGTCATTCTCAGGATCATAAACAAAAGGATAGAGAGTAAGGCAAATTATTACTTACGGGATGATCAGTTTGGGTTCAGGAAAGGAAGAGGTACGCGTGATGCCATTGCAGTAATGAGATCACTAGTCGAGAGGAATATAGAATACAATCAGGAAGTTTTTGCCTGTTTTGTAGATTTCGAAAAAGCGTTTGATAGAGTGAACTGGGAAAAATTAATGCGTGTATTGCAGAAAATAGGAATGGATTGCAGGGACAGGAGACTGATCCGCAACCTGTACATGTCTCAGACTGCTCAAGTGCGAGTGGGGAACGGAGAGTCCGGATGGGCAGTGTTAGGAAGAGGTGTAAGGCAGGGTTGCCCATTGTCACCGGTACTGTTCAACGTATATGTGGAGGAAATGATTAAAGAGGCATGGGAAGAACTGGAGGTAGGAATGAAAGTCGGAGGGGAATTCGTAAAATCGGTTAGGTTTGCTGATGACCAAGCATTAGTTGCTCAGCAAGTTTCTCAGTCAGCCACTGCTGACTGAGCAACTTGCTGAGTGAATTGGAGGTTCAGTGCGATAAATATGAGATGAGAATCAATATTAATAAAGCAAAGGTTATGCGATTTTCCAGAAAGAAAAAGGCTAAGCTAAACATTAAAATAGGCGGGGAAAGAATAGAGCAGGTAGAGCAGTTTACATATCTCGGAAGTGTTTTGGACCAGTACGGTCAAAGTGGTAGGGACGTAAGGAGAAGAATTGCGCTAGGCAAGGAGGCTTTCTCAAGGAGGAGGGAGTTGATGACGGGGACGTTGAGTAGGGATTTTAAGACAAGACTCGTAAAAACTCTGATATGGAGCGTAGCTTTGTACGGCGCGGAAACGTGGTCACTAAAGCAGGAGGATAGACGTAGATTGGAGGCTTTTGAAATGTGGGTGTGGAGAAGAATGGAGAAGGTGAAATGGACCGAAAGGAAAACAAATGAGGAAGTACTAGATATGGTGGGTGAGGAGAGGGGTTTGTTGAGAGAAATCCTATGGAGGCAGGACAAATGGATGAAAGGCGTATTGAGCGGTAGTGGAATGTTGAAGAGGGTAATTGAGGGGATAATGTCGGCAAGCGATGTAAGGGCAGGAACAGGATAGGGTTGTTGGGCGGGATGAAGGGAGGAAAGAAGTACACAGAGATGAAGAGGGACCTGATGTAGAGTAGATTGCTGGATTGGGTTTTGTTTGGAGTTACAAATTGTGTATTTGATAGTTATGTCCATCCAAAACCTACCTTAACTGGTAGATTACCTAATTAAAATATTCCATGCTCTTCCTAATCCTTCTATTATTGTTATTTATAGGAATTATATCATTGATATGTTTATGACATATGTAAAGTTAAATCCACGGTTACACAAATAATATAGCAAATTCCACAAAGTAATACTGATTTACACTTTAAAAAATATTTTTTCCCGACCAATTGGCATCATAAGGTGATTTAAATTTTGTAACATACAAAATGATCAGAATAAACAATGTGTAATCATCTGATTATGCTAAGTAAAGAGAAACTATCTACCTGAAACAATTATTAATTTGTGAACGTACATGCTTTTTATTTGTCTGAAGGATGAATATTCCAACGAATTTCAAAATTATATGATATCACAAAGGTTTTGACTCCCTGGATGCATGTGCTTGAAACGTTTTTTCTTAAAAACGTGAAAACACCAAATTTTAATTATTACTAACCTAGCATTAGATAGAAACATATCTGCAATATCATCCCCAAGAAAATGGATGGGTAAAATCTTCGAATAAACTACTTTATATAAAGTAAATGTGCACTGAAAATATTTAGTAAAGATCAGGAATTAATACCTGCTAGAGGTACCTGGACCACTATGGCTTGTCGGCCAATCCAACTGGCAGGCTCTCGGGGGACTAGAAACATTGTCTCGATCTCAGCCGCAGGCCAATAAAGGTGGGTTCCTCTGCAGCGGGCTCAGTAAGTCAGAAGCGGTCTTGGGGAGGACAATTTTCCTATAATATCGGTAGAGAGAGGTCAACTTGGACTTCATCTCACAATAATTATGTACTATATGTTTTGTTATTTATTCAAGTATTTTTATATATAATACGTTGTTTAAATAATGTACTGTCTTTAGATGAGTCTGTCAAATAAGCCATTTTTTATGAAATCTCTCCAGATGGTCATTTATATCTTAAATATTAAAATTTAGGCGAAAATATATAATTACCTACGTATTTTTCAAAGAAAAATCTTTAAGGATACTTGTTGACTGCTACTTTCCACATTCAGGTTACTTGTTATTCTCTAGTAAATTTTGTTTAAATAATCATGTATTTTCGGATTTTATCCAAAAAAATCTATATATCTGAGCTTTTTGCTAAAAGATTAATGCACATCAACTTTTATGTATCGTTTATATTCAAACCATATGATTTGAGAGACCTGTTATATCAATTAAATGAGAAATTAAAAAAAATAAAGTCTCCATAGGAAGCCAAAATTTGACAATATATATTCCCGTGGCAATGGTTTGATCTGTTTCCGTTAATATCAATGCAAGTGACTGAGTTGTCTACTGTAAAGCAGTGAGTTTGCTTCCCTAAAGTAAAAATTATGTCACTCGCGCGTGCTCGCTGAAAGCCCTTACATGGAGCACCTGAGAACTCTAAAAACTCCCTCTCCCTCTCGGGTGAACTCTTTGAGAAAAATCCCGTCAATTACTCCGCACACTCGTCGTGCTGAAGTAGGCAAACACAAAGAGAACAGGGTTGGGCTTTATGAGGGCGGACATAGGGCGGACACGAGTGGCCGAGAGCGAGGGGTGAAATGGGAGGCCCTCCCCGAGTGGTCCGCAGGGGGGCAGAAAATGGATATGAAACAGAAAGTGCGAACTCTGGTGTTCCCGCGCATGTGAGCGCGTGGGTGTGTGTGTTTTGTTTCCAGACTGGTCTATCGAAATGAAAAATAGTTGCCGGGTGGGTGGAACGGGTTGTTTTTTCGTGAGGGCGTGGAACTGGAGAAAATCCCTTAGCAGGAGGAAATAAAATGAGATTTATGGGGTCAGCAACACAGCCATCCCCCTCCTCCGTCTGATAGATCACCGGATAAACGGCTACACATGAGAGGGTGAGGACTGAAGTTTGAGGTTTTAACGGCAAAAGTAGGAGACGCTATCTTTTCGTCCATGTCTTCTCTTCCCTCCTTCCTCCGTCACCATTTCTGCTTCCCGCAAACGGGTGAAATATCATTTAGTGTGTATGAGAAAAATTTATATTATATATATATATATATATATATATATATATATATATATATATATATATATGTGTGTGTGTGTGTGTGTGTGTGTGTTATATCTACTTCAATGTGAATTATTTGTGTATATTTATTTCTAAAATATATGTATACAATAAATTTATATAATATATATATGTATACAATAGATTTTATATAAATATATATATGTAATATACAATGTCCTTTTACGTGTTATCTATTTTATTCTGTGTTCCATTGTGCCGTCCAAATGTTATTTTTCTCTCGTGAGTGCTTCTGCGTCATCAATCTTTATATATATATATATATATATATATATATATATATATATATATATATATATATATATATATATATATCGATGATGCGGAAGTACTCACGAGAGCAATATAACTTTTGGACGGCACAATAGAACACAGAATAAAACAGATAACACGTAAAAGGACACTCACACTGTAGATGATTTAAGCTTTAGGCCTACTTCGAGGCCTTCTTCAGTTCAGACTGCTGTGACAGATATATATATATATGTGTAGATATATATATATATATATATATATATATATATATATATATATATGTGTGTGTGTGTGTGTGTGTGTGTTTGTGTAACCACGTATCACAAGTACCACAGTAATCAACCCGAAGGTCGGTTTAGTAGGTGATGGTAGAGCTCACCCATGAACCAAGCCCGACGGCCTCACACATCAGGGTAGGGGGGCCAGTTCCTTTCCCTGGGCCAGTTATGGTTTCCCAGGAAGATGCAAATGCATTTCCTGATTTATTTGCGTATTTCGCGTCTTTTTGCCTTTGTTACATTGATTAATGGTGATAGAGAGCAGTTGGTTACAATTGTGGAAAACAAATATAGTCCATTGAGCGTGTTGTGTTTCATCTGATCAAATTTTAACTTGACTAAAAAATTGTCGTTACTCCGTGCTGAATACAGTTGATGTTGACGCTTCGTAATAGATACATTCCGTGGTATCATACATCCATTCCCACCCAAATACCCATTCGAAACAGTGGTAAATTACATGTTATGTATTAGGTCTTAAGGAGATTGACTAATTAACGAAATATTTGTTTATATATGCGGGATGTAATTTTTTACTGAATATCTACAAAAAAACCAAAATATCGTCAACATTTTATGGGTGTTTGTTTGTGTGTATACCCGGTGGCGTGCTGTAGATGAGTCCACACAGGGAGAGAGGTATGTTTTGGCAACACATTACAGATTATAGTGGTTCAAGGAATGTTAATTGTTACATATTCCTGCCTAGTCTAAATCCTAGAATCACGTGACTTCAATCCACTTTATTCCTCCTTGACTTTGGATGCACTCAAGCTCCTCCATCCATAGTTATTTATTGTGCGGCAAAATAGGAAATAGAAGGGAGTGGAATCATTCCTTTCATCCCTTCCCCTGATACCGTGCTGATAAAGTTCAAGTGAAACGGTCCCGTCTAATGGCCTTAAAAGAAACAAATGGAACACAGCTGAAACTTCTCTGCAGGGGTGACATAATCATGTGCAGCTAACATCGGGAAAATTTGGTACCACAAAAATTAACACTGGTTAGGGTAGAAGACGACATATTCGCCTTCATTTCGCCCAGTTCTCAGTTTCCAGTCATCGGTAATTTATTATAGTTTGTTCCTCTCGAGGGATATTTCTTCTTTTCATTTGGTTAAAAAAACTATCAAATCCCTTCGTGATCGTTTGTAGGTATTGTAACATCTTAACTATTTATTTGACTGAAATAACGTAATTTGTATACGTACAATGAAAAATAAATCGTGTGTAATTTATTAGAACCACCCATTAAATAAAATCTTATTGCTCCAATCAGTGGATAACATGAAGAGCTGGATGAAAAAGTAAACTGAATTTATAAATTTCGCAGACACTTCACACATATGTGTTAAAAAATGGCTTTCATTTTTGGGGAATCTTTAGAAATATTTGCTTATCTATTGTAAGCCTTATGATATGCACTGCAAATTATAAGATCAGTGTTCATTTACATGTTTTTCGGCACATCACATCGCACTTATATAAAGCAATTTGATTATTGTAATTGAAATTATTTAAAATCAACGAATTCACATATAAATCAATTATATACGGAGGATGACCCATTCGACCTTTTGGCTAGTTAAATACGTAGTTGTTTCAGTCAATCTGTGAGAACTTTCATTGCCATGACAAAGAATGAGCCTTTGTGGCCGCTTCTTTTTCCGCATTTCACCATGCACCTCTGGTAAACAAATTCTCGTGTAGCATTCAGAATTTACCATTTTACGATGGTTGCGGTTGCCACATGTTCAGTTATCCCAAAAAAACAGGCGATCATTTGCTTCGATATACCTCCTGTACGAATCACTTCTGTCAGAATTGGCTCTTCTTGTAAGACCCATACAGTGGATTGCTGTTTTGTTTCGGGCTCATACGCATATATTCAAGACTTGTCACCTTTGTAGAAGTTATACACAGCTTTTGATACACCGTGTTTGTATTTGTTGAGCATTTTTTTGCAACAATTGACACGAGCATCTTTTTCAGCTTTTGTAAAATTATTCGGGATCCAACAAATTTTTTTCACAGTTAAATGTTAATGCAATATCTTATTGATGCTCGTCATACTAATCCCCAAGGATATCTCAATCTCACGATAAGTTACATAACGATCTTACATTACTAGTTCTTGCGCAGCATTAATGTTTTTGGTAAAAAACTGATTTTTGACGACCTCCACGACTTTCGTCGCTAGGCGGCCATGAGGGAATTCGTAATACCAGCGTTTCGCAATGGCAAAGAATGGAGCTTCATCGCCAAAAAGGGAAGTAAGCTGATCGACGCCAACCTGTATTGATAATTCACGTCGAAATTTTAATAAATCATCGAACGAAATTGTTAATGAGTTAACTCCATTTTTTCCCTGAGACAAAAATTTTCGAGTCACTGTAAATAACCCAGGTTATAATCAAACGAGAAAATGTTCTCAAGAAAGTTAGCATTAAAAGGGTGGAACTTTCAGATAGAAACGTCACATGGCGCCTAAATCATTTAGTGTTGTCAGAGATAAATATAAAAATAGCGCGTATATGTATGTTGACAGCGTTTTAAAAAAAGTAATAGAAATTCCGCGTGTTGTGGCTGTTCATTGGAAATATCAAACGATATGACAGTAAAAGTCTTCTTCTACTCTATATTATTATTAGGTAATCTACCGGTTAAGATAGGTTTTTCGATGGACACAACTATCAAATAAATATTTTGTAACTCCAAACAAAACCCAATCCAGCAACCTAAACTACATCAGGTCCCTCTTCATCTCTGTGTACTTCTTTCCTCCCTTCATCCCATCCAACATCCCTATCCTGTTCCTACCCTTTCCTCGCTTGCCCAACATTCTCCCCTCTGTTACCTTTTTCAACATTCCACTACCGCTCAATACGCCTTTCATCCAATTTTCCTGCCTCCATAGGATTTCTCTCAACAAACCCCTCTCCTCCCCCACCATCTCCAGTACTTCCTCATTTGTTTTCCTTTCGGTCCATTTCACCTTCTTCATTCTTCTCCACACCCACATTTCAAAAGCCTCCAATCTATGCCTATCCTCCTGCTTCAGTGACCACGTTTCCGCGGCGTACATAGCTACGCTCCATATCAGAGTCTTGTCTTAACATCCCTGCTCAACGTCCCCGTCATCAACTCCCTCCTCCTTGAGAAAGCCTCCTTGCCTAGCGCAATTCTTCTCCTTACGTCCCTACTACTTTGACCGTATTGGTCCAAAATACTTCCCAGATATGTAAACTGTTCTACCTGCTCTATTCTTTCCCCGCCTATTTTAATATTTAGCCTGGCCTTTTTCTTTCTGGAAAATCGCATAACCTTTGTTTTATTAATCTACCATATATACGTATACAAATCTTGGTATTTAAAATACACGATCGAGACGATCGGCTGAGCGAGGAAAGTACTTAGGAATATTCCAATATTGAATTCATTACTTTAGCTGACACTTTTTAAAAGACCTTCCAATGTAATGATGTCATTACCACTTCGATGGATGGATGATGGAAAAAATCTGCTAGCTATCGAGTAGTACGGAAAGTAGGCAACGCACAGCAGTACTCGGACAAGGCAATGAGTAAAGCTTGGTATGTGCTTGTTTTAGGGACACTGTGGTGCAAACATATTCTTACGTGAGCTGGATATGAGAAACTCTTTAAAATTATTCGCCCTTGAAAATAAGACTCTTTGGACGCCCGTGAGCTGAATCCTCAACTCGTGTGATTGATATATATGATGCAGAATAGAAAGCTCCGATTTTTGAAGATAACAAAACAAAAAATTATCACGCTTTATCAGCTCCTTTACAGTGGAGTGCTTCCCTCTCTTCAGGTCAGTATTACGAGTAATTTTCCGAAGGAATTGAAATATGCCGCAACAATTTCATTCGCCCTTTGTCCGCGCAAAGTATTTACGTAATACTGACCGACGTAAAAAAGTATTTTTTTCTTCCTTCCAAAAACCCATGCACCTGATATATGATATTTTAGCACACTGCAAGCCACCGCTAGAGTGTGTGGCAGGTGATGAAAAACAATCCAGACTAATGTATCCGGTGGGAACTACGCATTGTAATTGAACAAAAGTAACAAAAGCATATATGTGCTAGATCTTTTGAAGCTAAAGTAAGATGTAATAATTTATAAAATTATGACGAATTTATTCTGGAGATTTCTTGTAATGATCGCTTTTTTAGTTATGGCCTACTTGTACCAGGATTGGTGAACTACATAGTTTTATATTGTTTAAGTTACGGATACTGATTTTCGGATACCTATAAGTGTTAGAAACTAAAGTCTTAGAAAATAATCCTCCAAATGAAAAACTCCCCAAAAAATTAAAATAAAAATGAAATATATATTTATTTCGTAAATCAGTGAGTATAAATTGGAACATTTGAAATTTTTCAGATCATTAAAAGTACGAATATATTATCTTTTATGACGCGGGGTTTGGGGAAACATATATTTATTCACATTACAATGATCTTACATTATTCGATCCTTCCGAGTTCCATTTTGGCATTTAATACTTTTTAGCTTATACTCTGATTATATATCATGATGAGATATAACACTTGCCCCGTATCGCATAGAACGGAAATGGGATACTTTTAATTGGATATATTTTCCGAAGTTTCCTCTTGAATTTCGAAACTTTGTTGTCATTTTGGCGTTTATATGGATTCAGAACAAGTTTTACGGTATCTGCAGAACAGACAGAGGATTTAATTTTCTATTCCCTCCCCGCATCTTCTTTTCTCCACCTTTCTGGGTTCATTCTGATCCAAAGGATGACATATTTAAATTAGAGCTTGAATTAGCTGTTGGCATTGCCTAAAATACTGAATTGTGCACATTACAATTCAATGGATTCTTTGGAAAAAATAGAGACTTGTTATAAATACTTTTAATTCCGAGAATGAAAGTTTCTGAAGAGAGGATATGAGAACACTTTCCTCTTAGGAAGTTCACACTCATGCTGGGATAGGTAAGGTGCAACCAAAGAAAGGGAGATTCTTGCCTGGTAAGTGCCTTGAAAAAATATTTTACAACAATTTGTTGAATAATTAAATATTAAAAATTATGATATCAAGACTTTTTGCGTGGTCAACTGAGCAGCCTTTTCCTTAAATATCTATCTAAAGCTACGTTTTTTTCGGAATCGGTGGACAATTCCGAATGCGGAAGTATTTTTCTGGCCTGACTTAGTTGGAAATGTGAAGAACGTCACACCTTAGTCTTACACGACTGTTTGCTTTACATTGGTAGCAGACATTGTATAAATTGGCGTGGTAGGCGTTGCTTTTTATAAAATTTTGATTGTAACTACGAGGTCTGTTCAATAAGTCCCGGAATTTTTGGATAGCATGCCTCCAGTTGAGCACGTTCATTAATGTTGAGTTGTCCATTAATGAGCACGAGAAAGGTTGACCATAAATCGTGGGAATTAAATGCGTCGTCAATTAATTTACGATCGTGAATTAAATAAATTACAAGACTTTAGGAAGTGAGACCCAGAAAAAAAATGGAATAAGTACCTGAGTCAGAAATTTTTGGTATCAGTGCCGAAATCTGTCGAGATACTATTTATAGTAACCTTGATTAGGTAACGGTAAATAATCTGATATTACGATTTTTTTAATTTATTACAACCCCGCGCCTTTTTCGGGCTGAAAGGCTTGACCCGAAGGATCGGTCACGTTTAAACTACGACGTAGTGATTAAAATACTTAGTTTTTGTCAAAGATGGTGGATGCAAATCCCATGTAGTGTCCTTCTCATCTAAAAACTTGAAAGATTAGTATTATGCTTTATTACTTTCGGGATCATGAGACAAAATACATACGCACGTGTATACGGTCGCTCCAAGGTCTCATGATATCATATGTTATGAGGACAAGAGAAGTTCCTTCGGGTTTGAGAGTGCGGAAAAGTCAGCGACCCGCATTCTTATAAGTGCCCTCTCTAAACCTCTACCTCTCCATTCCTCTTCGGGTCATTTCAATACTCCGCACGGCTGATGGTCTCGGTTCCGTTAACGCGAGAGCCTCATGGAAGAGATGGAACGCGAGGATGGGAAATAGTATGGGATGGAGGAAAATAGTGTAGAAAAATTCAAGTGAGACACTTAATTTTGAGAACTTCAAAATGAAAATGGAAAATGACATCCGCAGAAATAACAACAAGAAACTCATAACCACCTAGTATCAAATCGTATCCATTTTAATGTTGGTTTACTCTGTTTATCCAAAGAATCAATGTCAACGAATCAAAAGGCTTGCTTGAATGGAGGCGGTATATTTAATCTCAAACAATGTCTAAGTCGCATGAAATTCATATATTTACGGCAAAGGGAGCGGTTCATTATTTACCCGTTACGTCTAAACTTAACCAAAAATACCGCTTTGATAAAATCATAGGGGAGTGTACGATGCAATCACATTTATCAGTGTATCTCCCACGAGGAAATGAATCACACATGATACCTCATTAAGAATAACAAACTACAACAGAGATATGTGGATGGCTCACGAGAACTAGGACAGTTGCTTAAAGCAGGACCTACACGTGGATGAGAAAATCATCATGCCATGCAGAGGTCACACAAGACTCAAATATGAGTTCTTTATCCACAGTCATAAACTCCCAGGGCGAGTCTTGTTGAGCTCCCTTATCCATCAGATGCAATCCGTTGGAGTGTGAAGGGACTTAGCGGAGAGCGGAGAACTTTTTTCATTCCAAATCAAGTCGATCATACCTTGGAAGATGATTCAACCGTGGCGGAACGAGTGCTAGATATTCTCAGATATGCAGACTGTTATAATGAAATATGACTTCTTCCAAAAATAAGAGAAAAGTATCAGACGAAGCTGAAATGATTTGGTTGAAGTAAAGAAAAATATTTAGGGATATATGTACTTCTTTATAACGTGCAATTCTTTTTATTACCTTTCACATTTGCAAAAGGCAGTCCATGTAATTCGGGGTGAAATACTCGTCTGTATAACCGATGTTAAAATGCGATGAGTTCAAATTTCCTCTAAATTCTTACTTTCATGTTGTTGCTGAAATAGCGTCTGTAAAGCTTGCGACGCAAAATGTCACCAGCTCTTGGACGAAGTCCCTGCAAATATATAATGAAGCCTCTGGAAAATATCAAATGCAACATACGTTTTGGGATAGAGGAAGTTTCATTCGAAAGCCAAGCTATACTTGAGGTTATGGTGTCATAAAGGTATTAACCAAGTATTTCGGGAGTGAGATTACTTATTCATTTCTCGAAGGGCAATACGAAGTCATCATAATTGAGTGTGCCTGAATGTTAGGGAAGATTTTGAGAGGAGAACCGTTTGAAAATGTTAGTCCTCGGTTCCTCATATTTTGCTTTTTTCCCGCATCAACTCAATATTTTTACACAAGAGCAGCGACGCTATAACAAACCTTTCTATGCCCTTTTTTAGGATCTCTTGGAGTATATGTACTTTTAGACGTAAAT
The DNA here is from genome assembly GCA_037158775.1 of Hetaerina titia. Taxonomy (NCBI): domain Eukaryota; kingdom Metazoa; phylum Arthropoda; class Insecta; order Odonata; family Calopterygidae; genus Hetaerina; species Hetaerina titia. The sequence continues at coordinate 73,652,389 of CM073775.1, read as the reverse complement.
GGTAGAAAAGAAGTGGAGCAGACAAGGATAGTTTGGAGGTTGTGTAGGTAGTTATGTATTTTTCGGAACGTCTCACGAAACAGGGACCATTCATATAGGGCCATAAATCAAGCCCTCCAGGATTGTGAACCTCAGAAAGCTCTTTTAATTTTCGAGCATTAATTACAAATCTCCTCTTTGCTCCGTGCTGAACCCACTCCATTTTCCTCAACCCTCCAGCCACGCTTGTTATCTCACACTCTCTATACCTCCACTCTTTTCTTCATCTCTTTCTCTCTCTCACCTCTCCATTTACCTTTCCGACTCAAACATCCCCGTTCCTTTCATTAACCTTCGCTTCCTCTCCTACTTCCATTTTTTTCGCATCCTTCCTTTTACCTGCCGCTTGGGATTTACCATTGGCTCGTTCCAAGTGCTCCTCTTCATTCGGAAACAAATCCTACTGCATGCCCCCGGTTCCGTTCATTATGCGCTGATGCTAAGCAGCCTACGTATTTTCGATATTTTCTCGCTTCTCTTAAATCGGATGAAAATTTTTTTCTTATACACGTAGAAAATGCTACCATGACACCTTTATCCAAGACAAATGCGTTCCGTTTATTTTTAAGATTGGTAAATTTATGGGATTTTTACAAGGAATTTTAACATGATTTTGCTATCGTGAGGAAAATGTTAGATATTAATACAGGCACTCAACTTTTTATCAGTGCGATATAATTACAATGTAATTACTTTTATAATAATATTCATCGTACTTATATACAAGCTAGCCTAATATTCGCTTTAAATTTTTGTTTTACTTGAAGTATAACAAACTATTGGGATTTTATGGCAAGAAAGCAAGTTTATTATTATTATTAGGTAATCTACCGGTTAAGGTAGGTTTTAGGATGGATACAACTATCAAATAAATATTTTGTGACTCAAAACAAAACCAAATCCTGCAACCTAATCTACATCAGGTCCCTCTTCATCTCTGTGTACTTCTTTCCTCCCTTCATACCGTCCAACATTCCTCTCCTGTTCCTGCTCTTTCCTCGTTTGCCCAACATTCTCCCCTCTATTACCTTCTTCAACATTCCATTACCGCTAAATACGCCTTTCATCCATTTTTCCTGCCTCAATTTAGCAAGTTTATATTTCTATGTAATGAAATAAGTATAAGCATTACGATAAAATATATTATTAGAAGTTCAGCAGTGCGTCCATTAAAAACCTTACCCTGTGAACTAATGCATTTATATTACTTTTTAAAATATTTAGTGGCTATACTATATTTTGAACAAATAAGCCAACTTCAAGTATAATGCTGTCATCATAATTGATCAATGAATATGCTTTTATACGTTTAATGAACTAAATGCTAAAAAACCGTTTGGAGTACTTTGGAATGAACATAGTAACATATATATATTTTCTGTCACAGGTGCATTTTGGTTTATCTATCCTGTATGTATTCAGGTCTCTTAGGGGATCTAGGCTGGGAGCCCCTTGAAATACGAAGAGAGCAAGCGAGACTTAGACTTTTAGAGAGATTCAGAACCAGCGAGTTTAACGATGACACAAAAGGAATAATAATGTCCCCACACTACTTAGGTAGATCAGACCACAAAGATAAAATAAGGGAGGTAGATTCCAATGCAGATAGATTCAAATACTCATTCTTCCTCAGAGCAATCAGAGATCATAATAGTAAGAATCCGAAGTCCATTTAGAATTATTAAAAACATTTAAGTTACAAGTCGGAACAAAATTAAAAATTCAAAGATTGTGCATGTGTATGTTTGTGTGTAGTTTGTGGGTTTGCATGTGTGTGAAAGGGTTGGGGCGAAAGGATTCTTGCATGAATTTTTACCATGCTTGGTTTGTGGGCTATACATTTGTGGCTTGTGCATGCGGCTTTTTTTTCTTTCTAAATTACGTGTGGTGCCCTAACACCCCCCGCCACACGCCCTTGCGGCGGCTTGCGGGGTATTGAGTAGATGTAGATGTATTTTTGCATTAATTCGTCCTGTTTTCATTGATTTATCAAATGCTTTATTTTTTACACATTGCTAAAATATTATAATCCCGCTTTAGGAAATGAATACACAGTTGCCACAGTTAGTGACCGTTCTTTTAAGCTCACATTTGCGCTCATTTAAAATCAAGAGAATAAGAGGCATAAAAGAATGGGTCTCTCTGCTACACATGAATGTGTAGTAGAATGTGCATTTTCATGCAATTTTTGTATTTTCATCGCATCCCGGGTTGAAATAAAATTATATGATAGACATTCATATAAGCTCAGCTATATATGCCTCTCATTCTCTTGATTGTACTTAAATGAGGGCAAATGTGAGCTTGAAAGAACGGTCACCAAACTTTTTCAGCACCATGAATATTCATACAGTGTATTCATTGCCCAGTGCGGGTTATAATATTTTATGAATGGCTAAAAAGTAATGCGTTAGATTCACAAATAAATAAAAAATGTATTTGTTACTATGAACATTCTTAAGTATTTAACTACGTAGACAAAGTACTTATCCACTCAGTCTAAGTTACATCTACACAATACCCCACAAACCGCTGTAAGGGCGTGTGGCGGGGGGTGTTAACTCACCACCCGTAATTAGGAATAAAACTTCATGCAAAACCAACAATGTCATACCAATCTACGCACAGAAAAGGGTATTTATTCATGAAAAAACCTTAAAAACTCACGCACATGCAGATAAATATACTATCAACTTATACAAACATGCACCTATGAATATAACTTATGTCTTCGCAGCGTTTCCTAATTGTCCAGAGGAAGAATGAACATTTGCATACACTCGTATTTGTCTTGGAATCTATCTCTCTTATCTTATATTAATTGTCTGATCTATCTAAGAAGTGTGGGGACTTAACACTTCCGATAGTTACCGCCATCAAAGACCACCACCGTTGTCAGCAGTTTTTGTTTCCTACTCTGCTTAATTTGAAGCGAAAGTTGAATGAGATGTTGCCCTAAGAGGGTCAAAAGAGATAAGATAATAGTTTATTACATCCCTTCTTTTCTTGTCTTACAAATCTGCTCTTGAACTTCGAGAGGAGAGAATCTGGGAAAGGTCAGTCGAGATGGTGGAGTGCTAAGTGGTTTCACCCTGGACCCCACCTCTTCCCGCCTGGGAAGGCCTCTCATTTCTAAGTGACCCGCACAACAGAATACGACCTACACCTCTTCAAAAGGTTCCTCTTAGCCCACACTTTCGGGCTTAATCATCCCCCTAACGCTCCCTTCTTAGCACCCTCTTTCGACGGCACTCCTCATTATAAAACACAGGTAGGGTGAAGAAGCGAGGCAGGTTGTAACTAATGCGGAATATTCAGGCATAGGGGATTTTGTGGTTTTGAGTGTGTCCTTATTTCAGCTCTTTCCATATTTCCTACGAATTCGTGGCGCGTCATTTCCACGAAAATCCCTTTACAAAATGAAAATGAAATAAATGAAGGAAATTTAATGAAATGAAATAGAACCCTTCGCTAGTGAGTCGCTTGCCATCTATCTGAAAACATTCCCGTCAATCGCCCGGGAGACTAGAGGCTTACAAATTCGCTATCTCCGACAACTCTTTAAATATATGTTAAAAATAGACACAATTTCCCATGAATAAAATTATTCACTCACGATCAAGGCTGCCAATGGAATACATGTTCAAATTTGAAGACAATTTCATCACTTTGAAAATTAGAACGCGAAAAAATAATTTTGTTTTCGAAAAACTACGTACCAATTTTTAAGCAAATATCTGTTAAAGCCATTCAATACCAATGGAATCTTCGGAGCTTTACCTTAGATCTTGTAAGTGGTAGATGGATTTGAAGGCGAGGGTTAAGTCGGAATAATTAGAATTAATTGAAGAGATAATGTAACACTAGGAACGCAAAACAGTCTTTGCATTATAAAAATACAATTTTGACTTATGTATCGTGTTCCCAGTACATTGCTTCCCCCTCGAGGAGCCAATCTGTCAATTCTCCACAAATCTTCGACTATTTTTAACACGGTCGCAAATAGAGATTCCAGAGTTATGTCTCTAATCAATCAACACACATTATTAGGCCTTATTTCTGGCACCCAGCCACCCAATGAGAACTCCAAAGATTGAAAACTCCCACAAATAACGCAGTACTGTAAAATTACCAATGTAAACAAACTTTTAGCCCAAAAAATCCTTCGCTCATTCCAAGAAACTGCGGAAGATGCTACAGTAGTAACCTTTAACGGAGTCATCCGCTAGGTGTACATTACAATGCAACAATTTCATAGTGTAAAAATCATTCGCCTAGACACCTCAAATCAGGATGTAAGAAGATGTCTCGATAGCTTTGGTCAGCATTCGGTCAGACATAGAGGGATCCGGGTTCGAATCGCGGTCAAGGCGAATGATTTTTACATTCTGAAATTGTTCCAAATTCTTTGCTGTTTTTGAAGGTCCACATTTTCAATTTATTAATATCATGGGAAAGATAAATCTGTTAATAGTTATGGGTTATTCATTAATATAACAGGAAAGTTAAAACTGTCAATCATGTTTCCAAAAAGACAGAAAATAATTGAAATATTTATTCTGTATTGGGCAAGTATCCATTTTTAACATATTTCTCCAGAAATTTATAAATACAAACTTTATTAGTAATCTAGTATTCCTCGCTATTTGAAATTCTCTGAAGCCTTACATATAGTTAAAAGTTAACCCTGTGGTAAAACCATTGGCACATCAGCTTTCTTCGGGATATTTATTGATGGGCATTGTTGCATTGATGCTTGAAAAGTTTCCGTAGTTTTATAATATTTCATTTTGAAGAATATTTTTCGATTCTAAAAATAGCATGAGAAAATCCTGTCGTCGGTAACCTACGCGCGGATAAACTGGAAACGGCGTGAAAGATTTGTATAAAACGTATCGGTTACAATTTTTTCTGACATGTGCGTTAAGTGCTGAAGTCAGACCGTCGGTTAAGTGTGCGCATGATCGCAGATCGTATTGGCATTGATAAAAAGAATGCACACTATTATCACTGAATTTTGGCGATGCGAAAGATCTGCGCTGAACTCATCCCGAAGGTCCCGACGGACGACCAAGAGCAGAGTCGAGAGTCTGCTTCCAAAGACCTTCTGCAACGGCATCGCGACGACTCCCCAAATTCGATATGCAGTCCTGACTTGGTCCCATCAATTTATTTCCTATTAAAAAAAGTGAAATCCTCCCTCAAAGGGCTCTGCCATTCAAAGTGCCTTCAAAGAAGCTTGCACATTAGTATTCTTAAGGTTCATTCGGAATTCGCCTACAAGGGAGACTTCGTCGCGTCAAGGGAGAGTCGTGAAAAAGCCACTGGCAAAGGTGTGTTAATGCCAAGGGATGTAATACTTCGAAGTACATTGACGCATTTTAGCAATCGACGAAATATGTTTATTTTTCCAGATTCTCTTTATGCAAAACAGTTTTTTTTTTGGAGAGGAAAGGGCAAAATGTCATGCGATTCTAGAACATCTACGTGCATGGAGAGCTCTGCAAGGGACCGGCCGAGATGACTGAGATGGTGGAAAAGGCTTCAGCGCTGTGGGGTCGAGACAAGTTGCGGGATTTTCGATTCGCTGCTAGAGGGGAGGAGAGGTGGAGGGTGGAGAGGGATACTGGCTGGGGTAGAAGGTCATGGGGGCATTGGCGTGTGGGTTGAGGGAGGGAGGAGAGCGTGCAAGAAAAAAAAAAGAACCCAACTTGTTGCTGCTCCGCTGCGAAGGTGTCGATGATTTCTTGCGGCAATATCATCACACCGTCCCGCGGCTGGCTCCTCCCACATGTACTCTTCTCTCTCTCTCTCCCCCTATTCACCACCTCCTAACTTCTCTACCTCCCCATCCCAAAGCTCCCATATTATCTCCTACGTTCCACCCTCTCCTTCCCCTCCTCGTGGTCGGGGGCCGTTTTGTTTTCATGTCCTCTGGACCAACCTCGCCACCCCTCCTTCCCCTCTCTCACCTCTTCTGCCCCTGCATCTTTTCTCCCCTTCAAAGTTAGACCTCCTTTCGGTCGGTCGTAAAAAAAATGACATGCATTAACGAGGTGGCGGGATTGTTTGCCATAACCTCTCCTTCCTCCAGTGAGTTGTGCCCGGTGACCCACTTACCCTGCGGGAGATTCCTATCCCCCTGTTACGCTTGGGGCTTAACGGTAAGAGTTGTAGGGCTCTAAAAATGTTACTTTTTGAGAAACGTTTTGAAAATTTGCATCTGGAAATTTCTGAGATTTAGTGTCCCTAGTATTAAGAATGATTTCCATGCAAACATCCTCTCTTACAGACTGATAAATACGCTCTAGAAATAAGTGATGACGTAAATAATGGGCATTAAAACCTCATTTAAAATATTTGTATATTTTAGTACTTTATTTTCGTACGGATGAACTCTATACAAATTACTTTGCTATCGTAATAGCATCGGCAGAATTTTCGCATCCGCAAATCGCAAAAAACCGCATTATTTTCCAGTTTCCAATTAGTATAAAAGCAAATACCACTTCATAAAAACCTCTAATTTATAAATTTCAAGAAACTGTAACAGTAACTTTAACGGAGTCACCCGCTATGTGTGCATTATAATGCAACCATTTCAGAGAGTAAAAATCATTCGCCTTGACCGGGATTCGAACCCGGATCCCTCGATATCCGGCCGAGTGCTTTAACCAATTAAGCAAAATTTCAGAGTGTAAGAGGACGTCTCGGTAGCTTAATTGGTTAAAGCACTCGGCCGGATATCGAGGGATCCGGGTTCGAATCCCGGTCAAGGCGAATGATTTTTACTCTCTGAAATGGTTGCACTCTAATTTATAATGTATAATTACATATACACCAAACTAACTACCACATCATTTTCTCACAAAAACCTGAAATTTAACACACTATGCATTATTATACTTCTTTAAAATTCCCAGAATTTCGAAACACCACCCAGGGAATTTTCAATATTGGTGGCTATATGTTGCTACATAGAGAATTAATAAGTTATTCCCTTACCAACATATTTTAGAGAATGTTTTCATAATAAATCATCATTACTACACTCTACTAGCTATTGTAATTGCATTTAAAGTTGTAATTGAATTTCAATCAAAATATTGAATGAAATATATCCGAAAACAAGATTTCATTAAATAAGTATGTGCTTCCTAATTGATTTATTCTTTTGGGTAGCCAAAGGTGATTTCAATATTTGATATTGAAAATGGCTTCCAAAACTTTCAAAATTCATATTAAATGCTGTATAGAATATGAGTTACTCCATTTAATCCTCTAAAACGAATTAATACATTTCTTATTACACGGCTGGAATCTGGGATCTCCGAAATTCCTCACAAAGAATCCTAAGTGAAAGTTTGAATTATGGTGGACAATACAAATGGCCTCACATATGCTCTTGATTCATATTAGTGGAATGAAATTATTTTGAAAAGCTTTCCCAAATCCCTGAAGATCTTTGTGAATTTATGAGAAAGCATTTATGCCATACAGATAAACAAAAGCCCGTACTCATTTTCTTGCCGATTACTAAATTCTCCGAACCGAAAGCTTAATAAAGAAATACTGCACTCGCGTTTTAAAGGTTATGAGGTCTTTCAGGGTGTAACACTTGTCTCCCAATTAAAATGGGATCAAAAAGCATACACTTATTTTCGCCAAACGAGATATGAAGGAGTAGTTACGGATTATTTTAATGACCAATGTTTAATGAAGACTAATGTTGCGCGATAGATATATTATTTCTTTAAAGAGACCTGAGTTGTAATTTCTCTCCAAAGCTCCAGAAAGTTCAAGGCTTGGTTTATTTCCGCATGGTGCCCAAAGAAAGGTACATAGAGAGTATAATTAAATCGCTGGTCAAATGTGTCATAATATAAGATGGGCAAAAATTTTGTTTTACTGAACAAAAAATTTTGAAAAATATTACAAGAAATGCAGCAAATTATCAGTCAACATTTCATTATTATTTCACGCTTTCTCACATTTTTCCATAATTTTTAAATTTCAGAATGGCTCAATTTCGCTTTAGATATGTAGCTATTTTCTCCGTGATTTGCAGTAATAGTTACAATTTAATTTTAAATGACCACTGTAAATGCAAATAATTGCATTTTTATTTTGGCACATACAACTTTCGAGACGTGGGTACACATTGATCGGGTGAAATCGTTAATTGAACGCATTTAAAAGTATCATCCCACCCTAGCAAATCATTCCATTTAGCGGAAAATTTCGATAGAAGATCCTTCTCACAGATTACTAGAATTAAACTTTCCTCTAGTAAAAAATCTTTTACTGCCCTGTTAAACTCATACAATCATAGTGAACTCTTTATGCTCAGCCTCATATAATACCTATCTTATGTTCTGTTTTATAGAGGAAGAATTAAAAAAAACACTACCAATGAAGACTGAGAATAAAGCCGCCAAGTCTCGATATGTAATGTCCCATGTCGGAACTATGCTTTTATTGGTGCAATAAAAGTATTTAAAACGGAACAATGAATATTGCACTATGTTATTTCGTTTTCTTTTAAATTTAAGATTGCTAACATGATTTTATCGGTATTGAATGTACAGGAAGGAAACGCAATCTGTTGGTTATTGTCAAAACGCAATGGTTATTGTCTAGTATTTCAACAGATATATTGATCTGATTAAGATAATGCTATAACATATCCGCTAATTCAGTAAGAACTATACACTGATATTAAAGTAAAGGTATAAGTTCGCTGGTTCAGCAATTTTCTCCAAGTGGTCATAGCGGAAATGTTATTTATTCATTCATCCCGAAGGCGGTAGTTACTCAATGACAATATGTTTTATGAGATACTACTTCATACATAACTGCAAAAATAGTGACGTGGTGTTGGATAAATCTACCCTTAAAAGAACCTGGCCACTCTTCAAGGCATAATTGGGTGGAATCCTCTTCGCAATTTTCTTTTACATAAGCCCTTAGATGATTTCAATGGAATCATTAAATTCATTATTTTATAATGTTTTCAAATTGAGGACGTTTAGGAGTCGCTGGTAGGCATTTAAAAAAAGTATTCAACTTCAACATGGCCCATTCGGGAATGGAAAACCTAAAAAAAAGGTATTGATTGAAAATCTTTTTCCCTGTCATCTAAAAAAGCAAATCGACAATGGACAATCATCCTTGATGCTGGTGCTCTACCGTGCACCCTCGATGGGGAATGAAACGAAGAGAATGTCCTCAGAACGGAGGATTCTTGGCCGCCTTTGTGAAAGGATGGGGGTAATATCTCCGGGAATAGGTCCCTATTATTGGCGCCTGCAGCGCGAGGGGGAGTGCATTAGGGAGTTCTCTTGTGAGCTCACGTGAGGGCTTGAGGGAAGGCCATGCTTACGTGTCAATTTTTGAGGACGTGCAAGCGAGCTTTTTCACCAAGTAAAGTACGAAGACAAAGACAGGGGGTCGAGATATTAGGTGATTTCAGATTTAAGGTTCTTCAAAGAAAATGAATCGTTCTTCACTGGGGAATTTTTTTCAGTTCAGATTAAAGAATAATATTTTTTCTTTTCCTTTGGAAATACGAATGGTAAAATGAATGAGATGCCAGTCTACAAGGTATTTAATTTACATTGTAATAATGTAACATTTAGGGTAGGTTTTAGATGGATATACATACTAACTTCTGCCAGAAACCCTTATTTAGTTCCGTATAAGTTTATTCTGTGTAATATACAAATTCCTTTCCTTCCCATACCTATATTGCCAAAGATGGCTTTCTATGGCCTTCAGGATTCCATCAACTATCAATATGTTCTGCAAACATTTTCATGCCTCCATTAGTTTTATCCCGACACCCTATTCTACTTTCCTACTATGCCAAGTGCATCTTTGTCATTTGTTCTATAATAAATAGAGGATATTTTAGTGTTCTTCATGCTACTTAGCAGTAAAAAGTGTCAAATATTCTATTTCAGACTTTTTTTCTATGGTTGCATGATCCAAGTTCATTTTTGCGGCGTGTTTCATGGATTTTTCCACCCTCGATTTTCAAAAGAGCACGAATTGTTGGTCAGCCTAAAGGAGAGCGAAACACTCGCAAGCAGCTCGCCCACTCCGAAATGGCTGGCTGCGAAGCCGCCGCCGGGAGCCAGACGAGCGAAAAAATTAGGTCATAGAAAAACATGGTCGCGGAGCATCCCGAGGGGGTAAATGGAACGTAAAATTTGGTACGGTAGAAGGAAGAAAGGAGTTGCAGAAATATGGATTTTTGAGATTATCTGATCGCAGGGGTGAAAGGTTTGGAAAATTTTCGCAGAGGGCATTACTGGGAGTACTTTCTTTCATGCGAGTGATCGGCCACAGCTGATGATCATGATGGTGTCGTCAAGGAAAATGCGGGTAGTGTGGAATGGAGTTCCTGATGACTCGGTAAACCGTTCAAATGAACAGCAATGTAGGAATACGTAATCATCAAGCTATGATTACTTGCTTATCATAATATGTTTTATATTATACATACTACACATATTGTAATTTGTTAGGGTCCCTAAATAACGAATTCAATTCTTGGAGTTAACATTTTAATTACAATAAGCGTACAAAATATGCATATCTACCAAATCAAAAAAGTGTGACCGAGGCAAAGTGCGATAGTAAAAATGTGAATTTTAAAATCTTTTTTAAACCTTTTTTGGCATAATTTCAGTCAAGATTTTATCATTATAACAACTAATTGGGTCCGCGAAAAATACAACAATGTAAGGAACGTGGCCAGAAACTTACGGCTGGGTAAAATATAGGAAAATTTAATTAATCAATATATGATAAAGATAACGAATCGCGCATAAACTCGGAATGACTGTTTTGTCATCATTAAAAAGCTGAGCGCAGGTATTTATGCATGAATGTTTCTATTTTTCAAGCAAAATTAATAATTCCTAAGAAAATATTATTACTACCTGTTACGAAGAGCTATGGTAGACAATAGCCATTGTATTGCACTACTTTAATTTTACTTCAGAGCATCTAGGAAAAAATTAAAATTACTATATAAATATTTAATTTTTATACTGATCACTTATGCTTCAAAATTCCTACTTTTCGACTGTATCTTCGTTTGTAACTGTATTATTAGATCTTATCAACTAAATATTCATGCATGTACTGCACTCCATCCTCCATGCTTTATTCCTGAATATGCATCAACATTTCTAAGAGAACAATAACAAGAAAATTCGAATGCAAAGCAGTTTACTAACTTCATTCCACGAATAGTATGGTAGGAATATCTAATTATTCCCCAGCCCAGTAGCTAGCTCATGGTGCGGTGAATAAACCATAAGACACCATACCCTGCCGGTCTCGGTGGCGGCGGGGTAACGTTCTCGTCTGCCAATCCAACGGTCGCAGGTTCGATTCCCGCCTGGGTGGGCTTTTCTCCGCCTAGGCCTAGGGTGATTGTAACCGTCTCCATTATGTAATATCTGTAATGTAAGGGTTTGATGGAACAAGGGACTATAAGTCTCGACCTCGCCCAATTACGTTGATCAATAAATAAATAAATAAATAAAATAAGAAGTCAGAAGAACCATAAGAAACCATTTTCAAGAAACACCGGGTTAAGTCGCTTCGCACACTTCAGGCACACCCCCGGCTACAGTGAGGAAAAGACTTATTCATCAACAAGATATTAAATGGATTTTTGGCAATTACTTTTGTCACAAAGTGTACATCACCACGGTTTTTATTTTCAGCATCAGCCGAGAAATAGGCAATAAAAACGCCACCAGATGCTTCCGAAGATAATGCGGGGTTACGCTATCGGAGAAGTAAGAGGAAAACGCCGCGATGCGGGAAGGAAGTGTCGGAGAGAGGGAAGAAGGACGGGAAAAAAATTGAACACCTAATCCTTTCTCACTTTCTCTCCGCCAGATTCCGCTTCACCGGTTTATTTCTTCACTTAATCATTACAACAAAGCAGGCCTTCCGCGGGGCCATTTCCTCAAGATAGAGAGGAGGAAAAGAAAGAGGGAGTCAGTCCTCTCTTGACACTGACGACTGCGACTAAAATTCCCCTTCTAACGAAATTGTGTTCGATAACATTATATTAGGAAGCTAATGCGAGATACGAGACGATTAGGCGCACAGTTCTGTATCGTGAGAATAAACATGGCCTACGAAACATCATACCCTCGCCGTGTAAAATATTTAATATAATTATTTGCATTATTATGCGCAGATATTTCTCTAGTGGCATGATGGAACTTATTTTTCTAGTCCTCAAAATTTGCCTCCAAATATGTATGTTTCTAAGAACGTAAAATATTCGAGGAATGGAGTTATAATTTCATCATATAACACGAATAATATAATTGGTAACGACGTGCAACATTGTCATTTTTAAGTCATTGTAAAAATTCTATTGAGAGAGCAGCTTTAATTCTTTTAACGACTATATACGTACAGGCGGATCAATTCATTAGAACACGAAATAGAAGATCGTCAAAATGTAAAGTTACGAAAAAAGAATTCCTTTTTTCAAATAAATGAATACCAAAGAAACGCGCAAGACAAATGGAAATGATATTTCCCAAATTTTAAAGTTAACAGGAAGAATTTGTAAAGGATTGCAGTGTATAATAATATTTCATTTTACTTTTGTTTAATATTTTATTCATTGACTCTACTTTCAGGAAAATCCCTGCGTAGTTTGACGATATGTAGCCTCTGACTCACTTTTAAGAGTAATGAGTGCGTCATTTATGTTATAACCCCCGCATATAATCCAGCTTATCATAAAGAACATGGTCACGAGTCCATATGGCGAAGTTAACCAGAATATATGCTTTCCAATCATTTCCGAAATCAAGAAATCTACAACGCTGTTACAGACTCACAAGAAAAAAATATGAATTTATCAATATGCCTAATTAATTAGAAAGTCAAAGATATAACTGGATTAATCATACGTTGTTTTTATTTTGGTATAGCGATTGTGCTGACGCTAAGAAAGAAATATGTCAGACAAAATAATGTTAAAAATGGAATAATAAAGAACAAATATTATTTATTTTGATTTTTGTGTGTAGATATTACACAAGTACGTGTGAGTAAGCCAGTTTTTCTGATTATCTTATTTGGAATAATGCTTAACTTTGTTGCGTGGGAGTGGTAATTTATTCGTACTAAATCATTCGCACGTATTTCTTTGAACCAACAAACAGTACATTTCGTACAGGGTGGAAAAGGGGTGATGAGGATGCATTTATGAACTATTAATTAATCAGGTACGCAAAAAGGAAAATTGTATCATTGGTGCCATTTATTCATACTTCTCATTCATCAAGAACGTCATTTCCGTTCTCTTCTTCTCCGTAAACCCCTTTCCCATCCATTTTATCTCTTTCATTCTTTCGTTCCCCATTCCCTCACGCGTGTCGCTATTCACTCTCCCTCATTCTCCTTCCCTCCCTTCCTTCCCCAGCCTCCCCAGACACCTCTTTTACTCCATTTTCCCCCATGTCCACGCCAAAGCGTACTCCTTCCTGATATTCCATTAATCAACAGATGCCTGCAGTTACTACTCTCTCTCTTTCCCGCCACCCCTTACTTTCCTTCCACTCCAAACCCCTTCCATGAAATCCTATTCCCTTCATCCCGTTCCCGCTCCCCAGTTTCCATCTCAAATGACCTCCTCTCCCAGGTTCCTTCTCCGCCTCCTCAGCAATCTCTTAATTCTCTCGCTTCCTCGACTTTCTCGCCGTTAACTATAATTCTCTTTTCCTTTCTCCAGTCCTACCGTCCTTTATCAACCTTCTTCCATTCCCTACGCAGCCTTCACCCTACCCACTAAGTGTTCTCTGATGCTCGTGTCATTTGCTATATTCCCAAATCTCTCTTTTCTCGACACAAAAGAAGCCGTTAGTCTCCTAGTTACGCCGTGACTGCCTCTCCCAACGCCATATCTCTCTTTCTCTCTCATTCTTTCTCTAGATCCTTAGCGATTTTCTTTCGTCGCCATTGACATTTTTTAGAATTTTATGGAACCGAAATACGTCGCCGAAGATGTCGTGTTTTTGCTATCATTTTTATTAAGCAGACATATTTTTCAATTGAAATGGTATGAAATATAATATATAATATTCAAGGCAAAATGCAAGCTATAGTAAGCTCTAGCAAAAACTAACATGCGATATTGTCACAGTGGCAACTCATAAAAATGTAGGCTTTTGACGAAATAGCCATTCATATTGATTAATAAAAAAATTATTCTCTGACAACATTTTGAGATGCAGTGAGAAACTACCGAGTGCCATCGCCTAGGCTCTGCACTTTAATTATATTGCTGCGGTGATTATTCATGGTATGTTTTTATATATTATACTACTTCATTAGTATAATTATTCGACACCGTACACAAAATCTTGTTCTACGATGATAATATATTTATACACATGGAGTAAAAATTGTATTTGTTCATTAAATCTGTTTAACAACTCACTTGCGACACAATTAAAATCCCAAATTCAGATTATATGCAGGATATGGAAGTTCAGGAAATCAAAATATATCATCTTCAACTTGAAATTAAAACTGTGGCTGTGACACGAAATAAACGTTTCTCTCATAGCATTTCTCATGACATTATTTAGTAATCATGAATGCGGATAGTAATAGCATTTCATAGGTCATACGCTGAATTTCAGATAATTGGAAGAAACTGACGCGAAAATTATTAATTTCTCCGGCACTTTTACAACCTTTCAATTCCTGTGGTCACGTTTACATGTATTTCTAATAATGAGGCCAGGAAGAATTATACACAGAGAAATCATATTTTTTCAACTGAGTAAAAATATTAAAAAAAGGAACTCTGCCCTACGGAACCGTATTTTAAAAATTAATGTCCTTGAAAAATGCTATTTCATAACATTTCGTGGACACATTAGACTTATAGTATTACATTGCAATCAAGAAACTTCAGCATTCCTTGCGAAAAATAAGCAAATCATGGTTAGGTTCTAAGTATTTTACAAAATCTTTAAACGGATCAAAAAGTAATTTATATCTAGTTAACTACCTTCTTATCTTTATTGAAAGAATATAACAGCTTTACTTGTGTATGTACCGAAGTTAAAAAGTTTAATCATCAAAGTACCTACAAGTGATTCGAAATCGATATAACATCAATAACTAATGATAAGCACAACTATAAAGTCATATGCGTAGGGAGTATCACTATTGGCTGCCACCAGCAGCTATGAGTTGTTTAAATTATAGCTTTGTTTACTTTGCGTAATTTTCTGGCTTGCCTCTTTGAATCATCTTTAAAATATAGGAGTTTTCATCGTTAAAGGGAAGTGAGATAGAAAGAAAAAAATCCACGTTTACACCTTTTACGACACCATTTATGAAATGAAAAAATAAAATAGATGATACTGCGCAAACAATAATCCGTCAGCGTAAACAAGATTACTTCTTCATGGTCAATGAGAAGGTGATGGTTGTCCAAAAAAGTTTCTTTAAAAAATCTCTACCTCACAAAATTCCACCACATAAATACATGTACGTATATTTCATCTCTATGTATACTGAAAGCCATGCAATCGACAATACTTTATAGCTCACCTTTTGTTATTGAGGACTCTTTTTTGTAGTATATTTTTATGTGAAAACCTAAATGGATGTAAGTGCATACATCCAGTGCAAGAAGAGCACTTATTTGCAAAGAGGCTCATGGATCATCGACCGTCTCTCTCTTCCTCTTTTTCTCCCTCTTTTAGTCCCTTTTTCTCACTCTATTTCTATTTCTCTCTCTCCTCTGTCTGTCTTTCCCTTTCTTCACTTACTCAATACTAATTATCTTTTGCGTTCTTCAAAAAATCGTTTAACCATTGACTCGTCCACGCACTCACCGCTCATCCAATTCTTCCACCTCCCCTCCCACATCTTTCATCAATATGACATTAATCTTCCTTTTTCTATATATATATATACATATATATATATATATATATTTCCACTTCATCATCCTTTTCACCCTCTTCTTTTCACCATTCATTTGTCTTCCTCTTCGTACCCGCCCACCTTTCAATCCACCCACACCTAATATTCCCCATCTGTCTTTTCCTTATTTCCTCCAATGTAATCAGATAAGATTTCCCGTGGATCTTCTGCTCCCTGGACTTCTACATACTTAGTCATTAACCATGATAAATTATTAAATCTACATGTCACGATTTACCTTCGAATATACTGAACTTCTTCTTTAAGAATTTTCTAATGATTGTATCACTTCATCTGATTAATATATTATATTTATAACATTTTCCATAAAAATATATGCTTCAATGTTTACATGAATATTAATCCCACTTTTTCAAATACCGTAATTATTTTTATTTCCATTTGAAATGCTTTCTTTAAGCCATACTTGAATTTATAACCAAAGTAGCGAGAAAGGATCTATTGCGTCATTCTTTTCGTACTGCTGCATGCTTATAAATAGTACGGGAAAAGTAATAATTTAAAGAAAAAGATTAAAGGTTTCAAAGAAAAGTGATTTATAACCGCTTTCTCTGCTAAACGCTATAAATAACGACCAGGTATAATTTGAGGCTTATTATATCCATTTAAAATGCTTTCTTTTACATTTAAATTTAAATCAAGGGCATTCAATTTTCCTTAGATCCTCGTTGTAAAATCACCTTTTACTTTCATGCGCTACTAAAATGATTTCTTCTTTCGGCGTTGAGCTGTAGTATTTGTCAAATTCTAAGGAAAACATCGGGAGATTTCGCAACAGTAACGTTTAACTGAGTAATTTCCTAAATGAGGATAATAATGCTACAATTTTAGTGTGTGAACATCATCCGCCGTGACACTTTTAAATTGTTACATTATCATATATTTATGTTCACCTAACATTTAAAATAAGTATTCGGGGATGTAGATGGTTTTATTCTAGAGTAGGATGTTGGGTTGTGATTTGTCACGATATTGTTGATTGCTAGGTGATGAATACATTTGGTAGTTGATTCCATTCCTTAACTGGTAGATTGCCTATGATGATGAATAATTTAATTCCGTGGATTATTCAGATTTTTTTCCCATTTCAGGTCCGATTCTAGTAACTCAGAAGTATATTCTTGTTCATCTATAATTTGCCTATTAGGACCCATTAAACATTATAACATTGATGAGTTGAAAAATATTCACTGAAGATATCTCACCTTAAATTATTTCTGGAATTATTATAACGTAAGCAAAACTACATAATATTTATAAATGCATTATACGTAAATATACAAGACATATATAGGATTATTGCATTTTAAGAATTTCATATATATGTGAAAACATATGCACATTTTCTAAGATACACGGTGAAAAAGACTACCGGTCAAATTTTCCCTCCCGCTCAATGAGACCTTCCAAAGTGAGACCACATAATGTCCATTTTATAAAAGTAAATAATATTTAGAATATAATAGCTTATTGGAAGAGGTGAAATATAATGTATGATTTTAAAATATGACGCTTGTAGCCATGAGAAGGAAAGAATTAAAGACGGTAGGACACGATGACAAACCTACATCCTAATTAGCCTACTCCGACCGAAAAGACTGGTTGGGATGATATATATCGTTTACGAGTGCTCAAATATATTCAATATACTCTTAAAAATACGCTTATGGGATATAGAGACATCACAGCAAAACTCGACGACGTACGGTAATGACCCCTAATTCAGGGAATAATTCGACAACCAATATTAGCCATAAATTTAATGCATTTATATCCAATGGATACAAAAGAAACATTTTTCATAATGTCATAATCATATTTTATATCTAATATGAAGGGAAAATATATCCATGTATAATTTAAATTTGAATTTTTAATATATTTTATATAAATAAAATTACGGATAACATGGTTTTACATTTAGGTGAAAATTTGTAAAAATGACTTGGCCACAGTCGAGTTGGCCGACATTGAGAAAAAATGCTGTATTTAATATATTTAATCTCAAATTAATATAGCTACGTGTGCTAATTTGAATAGGATATCGGATATGAATCAAAAATCATTTTCTTGCATAGATGCTATCTGCTTTTTTGGTACATCAATTATCACAACAATTTGCTGTCTAAAGTCTAACATCAAAACGTTTTACTAGTGTATTCATGCAGAAAAGGGAACACCAGTCACACCAAAGTCGATGCCGAGTATTTAAAGCACAACCAGGTAGGAGTAAACGGGCTCTAGTGACTTCTCAGGGGAACTTACATAAATTTTAGACGTTGAAGCATGAAGGTAATACCATCTGTTTTGTCTTTTCAAAGTACACGGAAATAAGTAATGCCAAATATATTTCCCTGGAAATTAGTTTTAAGGCGCATTAAAAACCTTTCAGGGAGTTGTTGATAGAGTTTACATTCGTTTCTGTGTGATAAAGACCAGTTACTTGGGTTTACAAGAACGACTTTTCCTTGCCGTCCAGTTTATCTCTTTCCCGCCCTTCTCCTGACACACATCTGAAAAACCTCCAGCATTCGTCTATTGTCTTGCTTCAAAGACAATTTTCCCACTCCATACAAAACTACACTCTATACGAAAGTTTTAACGAGAATTTTCTGAGCGTCCTCACTCAATGTTCCTGTCATCAGTTCTCTACTCTTTTTGAGAGCTTCTAGCAATTCTCCTGATTATTTTCCTATTACTTTGACCGTCTTGGTCCGAAACACAAAACCCTACCCATGGACTTCGACGCAGTTCACAGTCTTTTCCGTTCTGATGACCTCTAGTGCTATGCTGGTGGGAGCAATGCAAAGGGTTGTTCACCCGTGTTAAAGAGTTTGTAGAATAGGAAAATAAACAAAGGGTACCGTCTATTTCTCAGTGGGGAGGATGCAAAGGAATATGACCCCTGTGAGGCAGCCGTTTTAGTGATAGTGGCACGATAAAATCACTTTTGACGAAATAAATAGAAAATTACGTTATAGATATATATATATATATATGTGTGTGTAAAAATTTAACGTAATTTTCAATTTATTTCGTCGAAGAAGACGGAGTTCGAGTCCGTCGAAATAATCAATATATTATTGTGAGTGTTCTTTTTATGTGTTCTCGTGCTGTGTGTTGCTGTCTAAGTTTTTTGTTCAACACTTCCGTGTTACTTCGAAGAAATCATCTACACATAAAATTACACACACACACACACGCACACACACACACACATACATACATACATATATATGTATATATATATATATATATATGTATATGTATATATGTATATATACATATATATGTATATATATGTATATATATGTATATATGTATATATACATATATATGTATATATACATATATATGTATATATGTATATACACACATATATATTTATATGTATGCAACACATCAGGCAACCCAAAGGTCGGGTTGGTAGGTGATGGCAGAGGTCACTAAGTTTACCAAACCCGACGGCATACGAAATTATGAAAGGGGGCACTTCCTTTTTCTGAGTCGGAAATGGTTTCCAAGGAACATATGGTACCAAAAATATTTCCGCGATTTGGGGCTAACGGAGGTGGCCCGGAGAGGCCTGCCCGGGAATCTAGTTCGGACCCTTCGGTCAGTATTCCAACGCTCTACCCCTGGACTATCGAGACCAATATATATCTTATAATTATAAGGTAATCTACAGGTTAAGGTAGGTTTTGAATGAACTCCACTACCATATAAAAATGTTGTGACTCCTAAAAACACACAATCTAGTACCTACTCTACATTTAGTCCCTTATTCATCTCTGTGTACTTCCTTCCTCCCTTCATTCCGTCCTACACTGTTATTTTGTTCCTGCCTTCTACTCGTTTGCCCAACATTCCCCTTCTTAAACAGCCTTCGACACCATAATGCCGACTAATAAGGCCTTCACCAATTTTCCTGCCTCCTTAGGATTACTTCCAAGAAACCCCTCCCCATATTTACCATGCCCGGCGCTTTCTTATTTGTTTTCCTTTCGGTCTACTTCACCTTCTCCATTCTTCGCACACCAACATTTGAAAGCCAAATCCAATCCACGTCTACCCTCTTGCTTCAGTAGCCACGTAGTCGCGCCGTACATAACTACGTTCCATATCAAAGTTTTAACGCGCCTTTTCTTACTCCATCTTTCTTGTTAAAGCCCCTTTATCCAGCGCAGTTATTCTCCTTACGTCCCTACTATTTTGACCGTATTGGTCAAAATCACTTCCGAATTACGTCAACCGCTCTGCATGGCCTATTTTTTCCCCTCCTATTTTAAAGTTCACCTTTGCATTTTTCTTACTGGAAAATTGCATAACCTTTGTTTTATTAATATTGATTCTCGTCCCGTATCTAAAGTATGCTGTATGTGATTCACTCAGCAATGCTTACAACCCCTTCGCTAGCCGACAAACTGGAGCTTGGTCATCAACGAGCATGGCTGTTTTTACTAAATTCCCGCAAATTTTCATAGCTATCTCCAGTTCTTCCATTGTCTCTTTTGTCATTTCCTCCACACATGCGTTGAACAGCACCGGTGATAATAATTAACGCTGCCGTACACCTGTCCCTAACACTGCTCATCAGACTCTCCGTTCCCCACTAGAACCTTAAAAGTTCGAGACAAGTACAGGTTGCGGTTTAGCTATTCCAATTTTCTGCAATATACTCGTTAGTTTTTCCCAATTTACTCTAACAAACGCCTTTTCGAAATCTGAGAAACAGGCAAATACGTCCTGTTTGGATTCTATATTCCTCTCGATTAGTGATCTTATTGCCGCAATAGCATCGCGCGTGTCCCTCCACTTCATAAACTCAAACTTTTCATCCCATAAGTAATCATTCGCCCAAATCCTTACCCTTTTGTTGACGATCCTCAGAAAAACTTTCGCTGCGTGGGAAATCAAAATTATTTTTTTTTAGTCCTCACATGATGTAGCCTCTACCATTTTCGGGATATGGACTGATACTGATGTCATAAAGCCTTCCGGCCAGATTTCTTCCTCATGGATACCACGAATCAGTCCATATGGAGTCTTCCTCCCTCATTTTCCTAAGCCTTTAAGTAGTTCCGCAGGAATGGTTTCTGCTCCTACTACCTTATTTGATTTCATCTCCCTTAATGACCTCATTATCGAGATCTGCACCTAAGCTAACTTTCTCTTTGTCATATTCCGTTTCTCTGCATAACCTTGTTGGCCTCATTTCTTTACCATAGAGTTCTTCTATACATTCCCTTCATCACTCTTGGATCTTTTCTGTGTCTATTACTATATTACTCGAATTATCCCTAATTATTAACAGAGATATTCCCTACCTACTTCCCATTAATGGTTTAAATTTCTTGTAGGCCGAACCATTTTCATTCTTCCTATAAACATTTTCCCGTATTTTCGAACTGCGACTTTCACCATGCTAATTTTTCTTTATATTAACCCGTCTCAATTTATTACTTTACTCTTTGTATTTCCTTCAGTCTTAATCTGCGTTTATTTTACCCATTTTTTTCTCTCATCTATATTTGTAATTATCTCATCCATGTTCCATGGTTTCTTTGTCCTTTTCCCATTTTTCTCTGATAGTTCTCAGGTCTTTCCCGTCATACATGATTTTCTCTATAGCCTGCTGAGAATCCCTTATTGCCAATCCATCTAGTGCTTCTACATTAAATTTACTAGCCCACAGCCCCTGCCTTATTATTTTGAAACGGACGCTACACTTCATAACAACGAAAGTGTGGGCAGCGTTAGCATCCGCTCATGGGAAGTTGTGCAAATTGATCACACTCTTTTTTAAACTCTACCTAACTACAATATAATCTAATTCATACCTTTCTGAGATACCTGACATTTTTCATGTATACCTACGTCTTTTGTGGTGGCTAAAACAAGTTTTGATGATGACTAACCCCTCTATCCCACAGAACTCCATTGATTTCTCCTCGTGGTCATTCCTCATACGTAAACCGTAATCCCAAAACTCATTACCATATCTTTCTTCGCCTATCGTCCCATTCCAATCCACACTCACTATCAAATGTTTCCCTGCAGGATCATACGCGATTATGTCCTCTGACTGATCGTGTATCCTATCGACTTCTTCCTCCTTATGATTGCTTGTATACATGAAAAATGACCAAGTTCGTGGGTTCTCTTTTATCTCTACTAGTAATATTCTATCTGTTACTTGTTCTATGTTACTTCTTCCCACCTCTTTATTTAATATTATGGCAACACCTCGTTGGCTCTTGTCTCCGCCGCTGGTTATTATACTGTATATATCACTCCGGTACGGGCCGAGTCCCGTAATTGCCAGGACTGAAATTCTCCATATTATCCATAATTATATTCTTGTGAATAAAAATTGAGGTGGTTTCCCGTTGTCTTCCCCAATAGTGCTTATATCTAGACACAATCATTCAATGGGGATTGCATTTAGGCAGTCAATTGGCAATTGCGATTAGGCGCTTTTGTAGCCGCCTTCACACCATGTACAGCTCTACGTGTCATCGGAACGCACAACGCCTTGCACCACAATAAGGTTATAGTGTATACATGTATATATATATATATATATATAATATATATATATATTATATATTATATATATATATATATATATATATATATAAACATCTTATATATATATATATACGAATATATACGAATACGATATATATATATATATATATATATATATATATATATATATATATATATATATATATAAATATATATATATCGTATTCGGCAGGATGGAATAGCAGTATCCCATGCGTAAGATAAAAATGTGTTAGATGGATACATTTGATAACAAGTTTTTGTTTAATTTTAACTAATGTGTAAAAAACCCCATTCTGGGCTACAATAACTTTTCGGAAGAGTTAAATCGTGCTAAAACTGTATTGACAGTCAATTGCTGGAAGATTTTTACGGCTCTTCACATGCGAAAACTTTTGGTGTACAAAGAAGCAAGAGAGTTTTTGATTCATGAGAAAACATCTGCTTTCGACGCCTTTTCAACGCTTTTGGTCCATTATAAGGAGTGGGGTAGATACGCTATCGAGGGATTTATTCACCGTTTCCATGGTGAGAAGACCAAGAAGAAATTAATGGAGCGTCACTAACTGAAAGAAAATGTGGAACTAAAATGATGAAAAAAATCTTAATGCATTCGTATTTTGAACGTGAGAGACTGAGATAAGGAATAAAAACAAGAAATAACAAATATTTATATGAATATTGAAATAAGCAAATTTAGAACCAATACTTTTTAGATCTAAGGTTATTATAAATAAGTTGCATCCTAGTGTCTCGTAAAAATCTCCATAATTTTCCCGAGTTTCTATTTACTTCCAACATTTTAATAATGGGGAAGTGATAGTCTCACTGAACAAGTAACCAATGTATTTTTTCTATGGATTTGATTACACTAATACCAATTTGGACGTTTAAACGACTTCGACAAGTATATTCCTAA
Source organism: Hetaerina titia (assembly GCA_037158775.1). Taxonomy (NCBI): domain Eukaryota; kingdom Metazoa; phylum Arthropoda; class Insecta; order Odonata; family Calopterygidae; genus Hetaerina; species Hetaerina titia. Next base: position 73,628,847 of record CM073775.1, on the reverse strand, counting down.
TGTTAACATATATAAGTTGTACTATTATATGTAATTCACAAGTACAGTTATAATTCAATATCATCATACACATGAACATATACAGTTCAATGTCATCATATACAAATACATAGCCAACTTGTAGTCGTATCTGTACATGCTCTAATATTCTTCTAATGATGAAATATACCAGAAAATTTTTAGCTTTGAAATTTTTTAGCAAAATAATTGATGAGGAGGATAAAAACAATGAACTGGAGGGTTCAGTGCCTAATATGGCAGATCAAGGTAAATATTTGAGGTTATTATAATACCACGCAGTTTATGTAGAGCAAATATTGGAGAATATGCGGATCCCACTGAAAGTAACTTGGTTTCATTAAGCGGGTGGAGCAGTAATGTAATGAGACAGTTAAAGAGAGGAGCTTTTTCACTATAGTTAGAGCACAGCTGGAGTAAGGTACAACCATTTGCAATCCTTGGGAGAATGTGTTGATAAATTATTTAAATAAAATTCATTGAAAAACCGCCCGATCCGTCAAAATTTGCCACGAAAGAATGACGAGTGACACAGATTTTTTGGAGGAATTAGGCTGTGAGCCGCTTGAGATACGAAGAGAAAAAGCGGGACATAGACTTTTAACAAGGGTCAGGTTAACACATTAGTTAAATTATGACTTTAAGATAATCTTTATGGCCTTTCACTTTCAGGGTATGTTAGGCCAAAAGGAAAAAGAGAATACGATAGACTCTAGTACAGATAAATACAAATATCCGCTCCTTTCTTGGACAATCAAAAATCAAAATAGTAAGAAATCAAAATGATAATTGTAACAGTAAAGACATTCGAATTATAAACGAGAACAAGATTAAACCCTCCGTGAATGTAAGTTACTAGTATATGCATTTACATGTGTGTAAATAAAAATAGGTTTTGCATTAATATGCAAATTTCGTACAGGTTGTTTTATAATTAAGTAATCTACCGGTCAAGGTAGTTTTTAGGATGATCACAGCAGCCAAATAAATATCTCCAAACCAAGTACAATACAAGATCTTATTCTACAACAAATTATTTTCTCCTTTGTGTTCTTCCTTCTTCCCATCATGCCGTCAAACATCCCTATTCTATTCCTGGGCTTTACTCGTTTGCATAACATTCTCCCATCGGGCATTGTTTAGATTTAGATGTAAATGCCTGATGAGACATTAATATTGTCTATGCGTCAAAGCTGGTAGAATTGGGATACATGTGTTAAATAATTTACTAATTGTATGGTCATGAATTTGAACAAGTTAGAACCGGTAACCATTGGAATCAAGTGATAATAGTAACGATGGAATGGAAGTGCACCTTTTGAATAGACGGTCCAATATTCCATTTCATTTGTATCTTGTCACCATGAAACTCTAATTTTGTGATTGTAAGGTTTCCAGAAATATCTGGGAATGGCAGGATGCAAAGGGATGGGATCTTGGACTCTTGAAACAATTAGCGCTTTCACTGTAAGACTCCGCATAAGGTGAGCTCTAATCTTACTTATAAAACCAACTTCAACAACTTAATTTTGATCCATAGTGTATGGCATTTTGACCACATATCTATACAAGTATAAAAAGAGAATGCAACCTATCTTGTATATTAAGAGAATACAATGAAAATCCTCCAAATTAGTGATATATACTAACACATGTGTTTGTTTTAATTGTGAAATGCAATGAATAATATAGTTTAAAGGGTTGGGTTTTTCAACTGAATTCGACTGACTTTGAATAGCGCAATATTGAGTAAACATGGATAGATCATGATAAAATAAAAACAGTCCTGAAATATGTCACACTTTGACCAAACTCCTAATTACCACGATTGTAATGATGAATTTTGTTTATCTCTTTATAACCATGGTTCTTAATGCGGCAAGATCAACTGTCGCCAGATAACTGGCACAAAGTCTAACAGAAGGGGATAAGTGTAAGTGATTACAAGTTATAGTTTTCAAATTATCATTTGAGAGATGTTCTAATTAAAATAAAATCTCCAGCGTGATCCTGTGTCACCTTGATGTTCGGACATGGTCTACCTGCGGGTGACTCTTTACACTGAAAATATGCAATAATAGTGGGAAGAGATGATGAGAATGAGAGCGATCAATCATTGAGAGAGGGATTGTGGGAAAAGCGAGAGGGAATAAGAGTGGGAGTTATGGTACGGTTGCGGCGAAAGGGTCGCTGGAGGCAGGCAAGTAGACGGGCAATAGCCGGACTCAAAGCGAACAAGTGAGCGACTGAGACATCCGCAAACAGATACATCCAGCATATTACGACGTTCATCCTTTACAATCCTGATGACTTACTCCCTCCACCTGTAGACCTGCCATTTTATTCTTTGCTATACATACTCGGTTTTTATATACGCCCATCCGATGCCAAAGGGAGTCCGTCCTCTCTTCCTACGCCCATTTCTTGCTGAAGTTTTCCCTTCAGTCGTTTTAGCCCATCTATTCTAACCAGTGGACCTCTCCTCCGTCCCCAGCATCTCCGCCATATATCCAAACTTCGTCCTACTTCATTTCATCTGTCGCCCACTATTCCTTTATATTTCCCCCCGTTTTACGTATATAAAATCACTTGATCCTTATGCCTCATTCTCGTAAACCTCTTCTTTCTCTCTCTCTTGTTTCTCTCCATCTCACTCTCTCCCCCGTACGCTTCCCGTGCACTGAATTCCTTTCTTTTCCCTTCCCTTGAACTTTTCCTTCCTTCCCTCCTCAGCTCGGTGCTGCACATAATCGAGATATATCTCACACAACCTTTCACGGAAATCTCCCATGGTAAAATTTTTCTCCTATATTTAAATGTCTTCCCTTCTTTCATCACACAAAGGTTTCATGTTAGAAGCTAGGGATAACTCTTCGGTCATAATATCGAATCTTGCACTTAGCGATTTGAACGCGGTAAGGAAATGGAATAACCTTCATTTTGTTCAATTGGACGAGCTTCATTTCGTTTTTCAATTGGTGTGTCATCAAATTTATTCTTCCCTGAATAAATATACCGACTTGCTGTTTTGTTTCTCTCCGTTCGGATCTTAACGGGTGATCTATCATAATTTTAATAATTCGGCGATATTCGAGCGTGATTGAGACTGTGGCAGTCCATTCTTGCATCGCACTAATCGTCCAATAGATTCAATAAAAATGTTATGACATTTGAGTGATAAAGAATTAAAAAATAACTAGATGATGACAATCGACTTACAATGATTATGAATGACTATAACGAGTGTAGAAAGATATACAAAACTGTGGAAAAACGTAACGGATAAGGTTTTCATCCTTAACGAAAAAAACACTACAGGAAAACAACCACTCGTGAAGGAGAGTGTGAAAATCATGAGAAAACCTACAGAAAGATAATACTTATATTATTATTTACTAAAGTAAAAAATAAAGTGTATGAATGAATCAAATGGAACTGCAACCAATAACCAGAAGTAAAATTTTAACGGTAAGATATACATATCAATTGGATATTACTGGATAATAGTATGCATATGATATGACCGTGAGCTCCTGAAGTGTTTTACTTGCAATTATGCTGTAATTTTAGAAGAGTCTTATGCAAGGTTCTTTTAAACGATATAATTGAAGAAGCTTCCCTCAAGGTTGAAATGAATTTATGAATGAAACGAAATGTTCCACTCGTATGCATGTATGTAGTTGACGTCTGTCACCAAGCTTTAACCAAGAAAATTTATCTAATTTGTAATTTTATTAGATATCTGTTTCTAATATTTTTCATATTGTGTTATTTTTTTATGTTATCAAGCTATCGTATTCGTTTAGACATGCAATATTTTTCTCAATGCAAGAAAAATGGCTCTAATGGATTTGATTTTTTTCAAATGGCAAATATTGAGACTAGTTGTTCTATTATATGCTAAAACATTATATCAACAATCATTTCACATATTAGATAACAAGTTTTACCTGCGTGCCTTTAAGAGCTTCTCTTGAGTAATTGATTGTTGATGATTTCACACATATTTTCCAGCGCCTAATAATAAGTGTTATAATTACTTTCTGAAGACATTTACTCCGATTTTGAAAGTTTTGTGGAAAAATATTTGTCTTTAAAACATTTATCTATTATGTTGCGCTCCTTGTTGTTCAATGTCACACACAAAGCATTAATGTGCTTTATAACACATTATCTTTCATAATTTGCACTTTTACCTAAAAGTTACTTTTAATGTAATATATTTTAAATGGACCAATAATCAGCCAGTTAATTGACTTACTGTGTACATTTAGGCGCATATTATTACTATAAACGGAGTAATTTGAAACATATTAAAATAAATTATTTCTCAAAACACATTAATGAAACCAATAACGCGTTTTCGGTCATTGAAAACCTCTTTGTCGTAATTGGAACGTTAACAGTATCAAAAACACTCTCCGGAATTTTAAAAGAGGAAAACAATTTAGGGTTGCTCAGTTGAAACGTTTTGTCTCTATTGTAAACCTTTTTCCATTTAGAAGGATATTTTTCCTCAGCCACCAATAAAGAAAGTCGCGAAGCCTCACATATTTATAGTCCAACGTCACTCAAATCTGAGGCATTATCATTTGAAAACCTATAAGCCAGCTCCAAAAGTATAAAAGACAAGGGGAAATTAAAATATTTTAATAAAAATTGTTTATAAAATGAACCACTCCGTTTCTATCCCCCGTATTTCATCTCACTGAGCCTTTTTGTCTTTTCCGTCTGCCATCACTCATTTGTTCCACTTCCTCGCTGAACTTCCTTATTTGTGGGGATTCATTCCCTAAGAAACGTGAGACTCAACAAGAGAGAATGACCTCAATGCATTCCTAATGAAGGCAATTTCTTTAACGCGTCGACACAATAAAGAAAACGCCTTCATTATAAATGGATTGAGTGCGACCTTGTGCGTCTGTCAACTGGTAAAAGTAATGAATATATACTGCTCGAAATGCCTTGGTGGAAATCCTCCTGCTCCCGGAAAGTACCGCTATGAAACAAAGACGCATAAGGTAGAAAATGAAAGATAAAAGAAAGGGAAATGACCAGCCTCGAGGGGCAAGGAAATGACCAACACGTTTCTATGGAAGCCAATATACGCATGCATGCGAAAATGTCAAATTGCCCATTTGTTATTTCCTTAATACACCATGGGGTGGTGTTGTGACCGGAAACCTTTCTTCCTCCTTTATTCCCTCAAAAATTTTTATTTCTTAATTAAACGGTGAGCCAAATTGGGGAAGAAGACAATGAAAAGATAGGAAGCGGTCAGATCTGTAGATACCAATGCAATTGATGTCGTAGGGAAACTGCATTACCTTAGTCTTTTCTAATGTTTAGGACGAGTGAAGCAACGAAGGGTTATACAGTGTTCAATGATCGCCCGTATCTCTATTTCAACTTTAATATTGTGATAAAAGTAATACAAATATTTTTGTTAGTTAAATGTATTTCTTAGTGAAAGAAATATTCGTATCTATTAGGCAGACAAAAACGAAACAATAAAAAGACTTTTACAGAATCTGAAACTGAACTCGTAAATTCCTTACTCATTCAGATACCACTTTTTAAGTCTCATAAAATGGCAATCAAAGTTTATTTTCTGACTAGGTTTTCGACGTCGAAAGCTACTTTATGGTACATGTAAGGAATAGATCAATTGTAGCAATGAGAAAAATGTAAGACAGTATGTTTGTACCATTATATTTTATTACATAAAATGTATTTTAGTTGATACCCGTAGAAACCGAGAAACACCCGAAAAAACAACTAAGTCCCAATTTTATTTATTTATTACAAATATTGTATTTAGCTACCATCTCAATCAATTTCTTCATTTAAGCTACTAATTCTCTACTTACTCTACCAATTTATTTATTCAACCAGTTCTACAATCTACCCTCTCTGTTGCTCAATCTACTCTCTAAGTACTCAACTTTCATCAGATGAATGTTATTCTAGAAAATAGGGCAGTTTTACGGAAAGTGAAGAGTCAGGCGTAATGTTGTAGAATCGAGACATAATAATAACTTTGTTGCAATTTTCCATAGTTAAAACTTTATTTCGACCATGATTTCGATACACTGTATCATCATCAGGTCTGACCTGATGATGATACAGTGCATCAAAACCATGGTCGAAATAAAGTTTTAATTATGGAAAATTGCAACAAAGTTATTATTATGGCAGTTTTATTTGAATTGAATAAAAAAAGGGAAGCCAATCTGGGACCTAGACACTAAAAGCTTATGCATGAGTTTAATTGAAAATTTATCATAAGGAAGGTGTTTAGATACCCATTTCATAGTGAGAACAATTCTTCGCCCAGAGCCTTAGTGCCTCCCTATGCCTCGGACATTCAACGTAAACGTGTCGAGGGGTAGTTGGTAGATAGATGGAAGCTTGGGACGGAAAATCGGTCGAGATTCGCTGAAAAAAACGGGCGTGCCTCCACACAAATGTATGTTCCCTAGTGTTTGCTGTGTTAGATTCAAACTAAAATAGAAAGATTGAAATGAGAGCTGTGGGTTATCATCATTTTACAGATAAAAAGTAATGCAGAAGTTGTTTAATGTGTTCACACTCTATCATCCTGTATTCACTTCAGATTGCATTGGAATAGGTTATCTTTAACTCAACTAAATTTGTTGAGTATGCATATAATAATAATTTGATTATATATTAGGCTGATTGGAAAATAAATGGTAACATTAGCAAATGAAATTTAACATGAAAAAAATTGAAATGAAAAAATTTATTTATTTATTTAACCCATTCCCATTTGATGCTAAAAGTTTCCCTTAGTTAATTCATTTTATTTTTCAAGGAAATAAATGCATGGAATTCAGTAATGATAACAATTATTTATATTTTTGTCTATTAATTATCACGGACAGTTAGTTAAATAGAATGCACGCGGACAATTCAAATTTACCATTTTATCTAAACACCTTAGACAGGTTTTTAATGCATTGAAGAGAATGAGTATAAATCTGACAATATTAGAGTCAACCCAAGAGACTCCATTTACCCACTCTTTCATAGAGGTACATTACTTTCTGATGGCCTGAAAAGACTTCATTGAATTAGCGATTCCATATACAAAGGGATTATTCTAATGCTCATGAAGCAAGTAGTCTACATTCGCAATGCGTGATCTTAATGTGAGCATAACCTCCTCCTACCAAGTTCGTATCTATATCTCCCCATTCAACATTAATTGGATAGGAATTTAAATACAAGCAGCACACGTCTAAGGAATGGAGGAGGGAGAGAAACAGTTTGTTTGGGTAAAAGGGTGAAGGGAAGGGCTGACCAATTGGGTCTTCTACAGGCCCAAAACCCCTTCGTAAAGATTAGGTGGATTTCGACGCCAAATTTCTCGCGCTGAGGACCCCTGCCGGTATCTCCCACACCACATTCTCATTTCCCTGACCCTCCCGCCCACCAAGTGATAGCTGAACTCGTGACGCTTCCCGGAGAAATTCGATATATCTTCCGAGCGACTCGTTCCGACTACCCCTCCGCCCCTCTTAGCACTTCTCTCCCATTCCTCCGAGCGTCATCGTCTAGAAAAAAACTCACCCCCATCTCTTTCTTTCTCCCTCTTGGCCATCCCCCTCCCTAACCCTTTATTGGCTCATTTAGGCTTAAGGGGTTCTCATCAGCCTCAACCCCGCCAATTACAGGCTTCTTCCCCCTTTCCACCTGCTCCCACCCTGACTTCAATCTCCTTCCTGTGTTTGTCAGTTCTCTCCCTTCCACAGGGCGAGAGCTCTGCTAGTCTACCCCTACCCTCTCAAGGAACCTAGGAGTAGTATTTATTTCCGTGCATACCGACAATCATACTCATTACAACTCATGCATTAGCGGAATACCGTCCGTTTACTCATGTTTGTTTCATTTTCCTAATTCTATAGATATCTTCGTTCATATTCAATTGAATCAAGGCCTTTTCACAAGTCTCGAAAAATTATCTAATATCTTTTACTACCTATAAACTAAATTAATACGAGGACTGACCAGTAAGTAACTTACTTTTCGGCCTAGCGTGGCGGTGGTTAGGGCTAGAGTCACCAACTTGGTGTCGACACGTCCCTGCACTTAGTACGCATCCTGCTGTCGTAGTGTGTACACTGGTTCTTCTACTTTGCTCACTGCGAACAGTTAATGTGTGCGCGGCATAAAAGGAAGGAATCGCGACCTGTGATTAGGTTTTTCCTGGCAAAAATCCACAAACAAATTCAATTTTTATAGGGAACTGTGTGAAGTGTACGGAGATGGAATAATGAGTGAAGGCGGGGTAGTGGTTCATTCAGTTTAAAAATGGGCGCACCAAATTTCCCGACGAGGAGCTCAGTGCTCCTTACCTTCTGACAGATGAACTGATGGTGAAAAACAAAAGAAAAAATTCAAGAAAATTGCCAATTCGCATTTACGGAGCTCTCCTAGACGTGGCTTGCAGTAAGGCGCTTTTACAGGGACGCAGAATTGCATCGGTGTAAACAAGTGTTTAAAATGTAAGGTGAATGAGTTCTTCTGAGAAGGCATTGAAAAGCTTATCATGCATGCCCCAATTTAGAAAATAACTACGCAAAGAAATAGTTTTCAAATGTATCTTTCAATATATATATATATATATATATATATATATATATATATATATATATATATATATATATATATATATATATCCGAGGCCTTCTTCAGGTCACACTGGACAGAAGGCCTCGGAGTAGGCCAAAAGCTTAAATCATCTACAGTGTGAGTGTCCTTTTACGTGTTATCTGTTTTATTCTGTGTTCTATTGTGCCGTCCAAAAGTTATATATATATATATATATTTATTTATTTATATCAGTCATATCTTATCTTCCGAAGAAGACGGAGTTCGAGTCCGTCGAAATTATCAAGATATTATTGTGAGTGTTCTTTTCATGTGTTACTGTCTAAGTTTTTTATTCAACGCTTCCGTGCTACTTCGAAGAAATCATATATATATATATATATATATATATATATATATATACATTGAAATATGGTGCTGGAGGAGAATGCTGAAGATAAATTGGACAGAGAAAGTAAGAAACCAGGAAGTATACAGAAGAGCGGAAGAGGATAGAAGCATATGAAAACTCTACGGCAAAGAAGAAATAGATGGATTGGACACACATTGACGCACAATGGATTAATTAGGAATATAATAGAAGGAAAAATAGAAGGGAAGATTCCATAAGGAAGACCAAGAAACATGTACATAGGGAAAATTAAGAATGACGTAACACAGAAAAGGTATCAAGGATTGAGGGAATTTATAAATATAGGCGAATGGAGGGCTGCAATAAACCAATCTTAGGATTGAAATACTGATGATGATGATATAGAATAACCATTTTTCTTGTCACTAAGTTCATATTTTATTTCAAAACTTAAATTACTTCCTAGACAGTTATAGTAGAAATTAGGGAATTACAACATGGTTTCTTTTATAGCAAATCTGTTATATTTTAGAGTTAATAAAATAATTGAAAATTTAACGCGCACTGTAATTAAAAAATAAGACATTTTTGAAGAAATTTCCAGCTTTTGATTGGGCAAGGATGAACGCAAAATCTATATCCGAGGACGAAGGGCTGCTAAAAGTATTAAAAGGAAGGAAAAATACATTTGATGAAGCAAACATACTCAAACTTGAGCATAAAGAGCTCTTTGAAAAGAATAACAGAAGTTTAATAAAGTATAGAAGCCCACTGAAATATAAAAATAGAATTTGCCAATTAAGGTAGCGTGCGATGCATGATTTTACGAATGTGTACAGGTCACTTAAGTATAGGACGCGTCATCTCGACAGGGCAAAAGGCTATAACGAATCAATAACCAAACGAATAATTAATTATTGTTGAACATTGAACGGAGTTATGTCCTTTCACCAAGGAAAATGTTCCACTGAATCATTTTACAAGACCAGTTACTTTGCTCTTTTCTCACTTTTTTTCCTGTTTTCTTTTCTCCGTCATTCTTTCTTTCACAATACATCCATGTAATTACTTTTCCTTTCACAAATTAAAATTACTTTTGCTTGATATCTCATTCTAAAAATTATTTGATTATTTCAAACAGTTTTTCTCTGAATCTATGAAAGAAGGTATGAGTGTTTCAATTTTTAAAGTCAGGTTGACATGTAATAGTGCATGTATCCTGATATTGTTCTCCTGCGCGCGAAATTCATACATTCAGGAAGGAGTTCCGTTCCTTTTCTTCCCGATATTTTCTGGAATTTCTAGTATTCAAGCCGCACGATCTTAAAATCAGACGCTTTTCCGTCAGTACCCGACCGCTCTATTCACGAGAAGACTACTTTCGAAATTCTTAATACTGTTGATTATAGAAATATTAAAGCTCTTATCGTTCTGAATTTCACAATTTTGACAAAATGAGAAACTGTATTAAGACAATCACTTCCCTCTAGCCACGTTTTCAATTGGATGCATCAGTTTTAACAAACTCTCGTACCTACTTCATCTACTTGACATTTAATTTACCAAGAGCAGAAAAACCATCCATTTTCATGGAAGACAAGCACTCTCTATTGGTGCCGTACATTTCTGTACAACGGTAATGAGCATTTTTCCATATCACACATGAATTTGGAACAGTTCATCTCAATTTGCTTAACATCGTTTCCCATTATTGAACAAAATCACCAAAAATTAGTTGAATTGTCATTTTAAAAATACTCCTCCCTCCAAAAATGAGTGACGTATTGGAAAATATCTTTTGAAATATCATGAATTTCAATAAAATTCAAATTTACAAAATAAATACTGCCTGTAATATTTGTAGATACTTGCAGAAGACTATTGCGAGGCATAGATTTTAAATGTGGTGGAATATAAATATCCTAGCCAGTAAAAGCTAAAAAAGTAAGAAAAGCCATGAGATAGAATCAACTTTCAAGTAACTGAATACGTTTAACTGGAAAAACTAATGTGTCATAATACGTACATTCAAGCAGCAAAAATCATTCGTTAGACAATTTCGCTATATGAACTAATGTTTATCAAAGGTAGTTTGATATTTGTTTTAATACGCAAGGTCAATAAATATATTTTTATTTAATGCTTTCTTTGCCAAAGAATTATTTTTTTTTAAATATCCTGCATAAAAATCGAAAAAAAACATTCTTCGAATTTCAATGGCAAGAATATAGAAATTTAGAATTTAGAATTCTCCTACCTTATACGCACATTTTTTTGCCTACTTTGTAGCCTGAGATGAAATTAAGCGTTGAATTTCTTTCTGAGAGACAAATGACAACATAAATTTTAAATGAAATGGCACATTTCCAACATCCCTCGTTCCTCAACGTATCCGTTATTGGATTGAAGCTGATACGCTTGGTGTAGAATAAGATGACCGGGTGCTCCAATGACAGTCGTTGGCTATAAAACCGACGGGTTGGCTTGGTGATTGATTGGGCGCAGCCAGAGGCCCCGTTCAAAAGGCAAGGAAGAAAGAGAGTAACGGAGCTAGCAGTTGGAAAAGATGTTCGAATTGTGCTAACTCAAGCTCGACTTCAGAACCTAACGCTATATGAAAAAATTGCGAGTGCAAGGTGGAGTCAAGTTACCGCGCTATTTGAAAGTGACCATAAATAGAATTGAACGGAGTTCTGACAAGATCATACGGAAGCATAGTGGGTAGACGTCTATGCGAATTTTCACAAAAAACTTCTAGCTGACGCAGTGAACTATGTTGTTCTTAGTAGCGCTCTCAGAAAAGTCATTCCCGGCAAAGTGGAGAATACTTCAATATTTGATCTTTATAAAGGATTCTTTGCTTAACCTTGACGCATGATAGAATGAAATTAGGAAATGATTTGTTTAAGTGAGTGGTATATAGCCCATATTAAATAGAACTTTGTGCATTCTTTAAATCTATTAAACATGAAAGTAATAAATAGAATTGTTTGAATACTCATGTATGTCATTTTTGTTAAAATCAAAATGAAAAGATAGAATAAAGGGAATACATTTCCGGAAAGTGTGATTAGAAATAAAAGTTTTAGTAATGCCATAGATACTTAATAAGCGCTAAACACAATAGTTGAATCAAAGTCAGAAATAGACAGAAATAGGGCACTATATTCTAAAGGGTTCATTTGACATTATTTCTAAATCTGCACGTAATGTAATGCATTTAACATATTAAATTAAATCTTTTTATGACCGTCAATTTTGACAGCTGGATCAAGCAAAATCGCCAAATTAGACTTCCAACAGGGAAATTACAGAAAACTCAATCAATAATTGGGATACATCAAACATATTTTTTCAAAGGTAATTTCTTCAGCACAAGAATCATAACGAAAGCCATTTTGGAGACGCTTCGATAATTAATTTCATTTCATTGATTTTGCTCCGTTCGTAATATTTCCAATGTTTCCTACTCGTTGAAAATACATATTTATTTATATTAAAATGCAAAGAATTATCTGAATGTGAAAGGAAGGGAAAAGGAGGAATTTATTAATACCCGAATTCCTTCTCCTCAATTATAAAGAAGATTGGAGAAAGGCGAAATGAGACGAAACCCTTGGTCGGGGAAAATTTTGATCCAGCCCCTCGTATGTCACGCCCCTTTCCTCCGATATCGTTTCCGTCTCACTTCGGTCAAGTGGCCAGGGAGTCCTGGGGTGGGACGGAAAGAGAAGAGGAGGGGATGGGGGAGGAGGTGAAATCTTCGGTGCATGCATCCCCCAACCTTCTCTACATTCCCTCTCGTGATCTGCCGACTCAATCCTTTCGGCCTGCTGCACACACTTATGTGCCCACGCCGCCGGCTTCTGTGCCTGCCTCACCCGCATAATCGAGTGGACGCCCGCATCGCCTCCCCCCTCTATACCCAACCTTCCCCCCCCCCCCGTACCACCCACAGCTCCGAATATCGATATCGCCCAACGGCGACACTCATTGAGCCCCTGGGATTTCGATTTGAAATTCGGCCATATTTATTCTCTCTCCACGTCACGGGCAGCTGTTAAATTGATTCCGCGGCCCACTGTCTTGGGTTGTAGCATAATGGAGCGGGGAATCTGGGAAAGGGGCGTGTGTGAAGAGAGAATGATAGAGAGGGAGGGTGACTCTTTGGCATCTCATTCCCCGTAGATTGATAGGATTACGGAGACTCCGCCAAATCGGCATTTTGCAGCATGAGACTCATCGCTTCCGGGGGTTGTTGCCGAAGACTACCTGCGATATCCTGCTACCCGAGGGAAAACACGATTATAATGAGGAGTTAATTTCTAGATTGTTAGTGTGAATTTGAAGGCTTATTATCGAATGATTGGACGTAGATTTTGCAACCTCAACATTTAATAGGATGCGTTCAATGAGAAAAATGTCAGCGGTGAAATAAGTAGTTTGTAGTAGAATTTTTTCTCAGGCCCGGGATTCTAATGAGGAACCGCGGCATGGTATTTCTTTTTCCTCATTCCTACGTAGTTTTGGACTAAAGGTGTTGTTTGGTTGTCAAAGAAATCATAATACAAAGAGAGATTTATTTATACTGCTTAATATGGAGAAAATTGTTTTTCTAACATACTAAAAAGTATCCCAGATTACCAGAATTTTTATAGACGATACAGAAAATATTTGGAGCCAGTCTTGTTATTCGGTTCAACGTTTAGCGAGATTCTTGTAATTGGAAAAAATACCGGGGAAAAAATTCTTATTCGTTTGGACTTGTTCTTAATAATATCCTTACTTTGTATCAACAGCTGTTTCATCTTTCATAAAAGTTACGGGGAATTTTAATGAGTTCACTATGTCTGAAGAGTCACTCAGTTGGAGAAATAACTTCTGGACACGTAGTTTTGACAAAATCACCTAAGGCTAATTTAGAACCTTGGTTACCAGCGCAGATAATTTTAACGTACTGAAGCAATCAATGTTTATTTTAGAAAGTACTTTGAGCTATTATTTCAACGCAAAAGTTGGAAAGCTATCAATTTTTTCCTGGAGAATTTACAAAACATTCTGAAATATTACCTACTGCATGCCTCCTCCTTATTCCATTCAAATTACCATTGGGTGGGAAAGTTACATATCCAATAGTGTAATACTATGCACATAAATTATTCATTTAAGCCTAAGGGAATAGAAGTAAGAAATGTTACAGAACTATCTGTATAAAACTATTGCTACTTTATAGTTTCACCTACCTTATCGTTCATAATACAGTATGACAAAAAATTAAGCCTTCTTATGAAATTTGCAATAAATAAATAATGTATTAGATTAGTTTTTTGCAATAATGTTCCACATTTCTAAACTACGTTTTATTGTATGCCCATACGTCAGTGTAGAACTATCTAATTCCACTATTAGGGTGGAAACCAGTTCTCTATGGTTAACATAGAAATAGAAATCTTTGTGAGAGTCATCTGGCCTTTTTGTAGAAACAACTTCCAACATTTTAATGTCACTAATGGTTGCCTATATGACTTAGCCCACAATACAGGCTTGAAATCCACTTACCACCTATCGAATTCGATTTTTCTTTTCTTTGAAGGTTGCATTTAATTGTTCCTCAGATATCATCCAGGTTCTTCTCTACAGTTAATGAGTTTAAACTTTCGTTTTACAACTATCATAATTGAGCCCTCATGCCGCAGAATCAGCTATTAATTTCATATTTTTCATCAAATCTGTCACTTTTCCTAATTACCATGGAGAAACTTCCATTTTTAAAGAATCAGTCCATTTGAAGCTTATTGCTCCTCAATATCAAAGTATACATTCCTTCCTATCTTCCCTCTTCTACACATCTTCATCTCATATTGATAATAGGAGGAAGCTGACGAGTGATAAAAGTCAGTAGTTTTATAAATAGAGCAAAAAAAAAGCTCTGGGACATCAAGATGAGCAAAGCAAGTGGAATAATAACCCTTTCGTGTAATCAACAAACGTGCTTGGATGAATTTCAAAAAAGAGGTTTAATAATAATTTTATAGAATTGATGAGAAAGAAACTTGGCAAAATGTCCCTTTCGAGTACTCCCCATATATAAAACCCCAATTGACAAATATTAACGCGATAGAAAGTGAGGTAAACATTTTATATCAAATATTGAATATGGGAAATTCGATTTTAAGAACAAATTTAAAAGTTGAATCAGCGATAACGAGTAAAGTAAATATCATTTTAGTTTAGGATGAGTATTAGACAGACGTAACGCAATATTACTTGCACAAAATTTCTATAGCTGCCTTAGGCTAGATTAAAGAAATCGAGTAACAATAGTAACAGGAAGAGAGATAGCGCTGGAGAGTATTGCCCCTTATCCCTCATGGTTTTTTATTTATGTATATAAAAACCCTGCAAAACTGATTACAGATTACTGGTTACAGCTGAATGGTGCTGCACAATATACGAAGGGTACGTATTATAAAGTCACTGAGTAAAACTTAAGATAAAGATAAATCCTATTATAACAAAACTCTTTTGATTCTTTGGTGATGAGATAAGGTGCCCAAAATTGTATCAAGAAGTTCGTAAAATAATGGGGTTTGAAAAAATTCAATTTAAATCAGTACTTTTAGTACTCTCATTACTCTCAGTGTAGCATAGGACTCACAAAACATGATATTCTGGGAAGAGTTTCGTGGGAAAAATTCGCATTAACCCATGTATCTAATGTGGTGTTTTGATAGGAACTGAATAAAAAAGAAATGAATTATTTGGTTAATTCAAAACTAGATTTTTTTAAATATTATTCTTTGAGTAAATGGTATATTCACAGAGAGGGAAAAACTTAAATTGGAACTCGTGAAATGAAGGAGGAAATAAGCTTGATGTACTAGTATATGCAGAAAATGGTAGAAATATTAGGGTTTAATGGGCTGAGGTCGTAGTATATTCGAATAATTCAGGAAAAGTGGTTAAAGGAAAAATTAATGGGAAATAATATCTTCATGGCCGAGATAGAAAAGAGTATCATGAAAAAATGGGCATTTTAGACTAAAGAATGGTTCAGTATGAACCACCGAAGAAGTTTGAGTGGTAAGTTCCTGTCAGCCAGTGTGTTTCTTGAACAAAACCACTATACTATAGAGATTTTGTTAAATATAAATTTAAGGGACTTCTTTTTGATGAAATAAAATACAATTGTATGTACATCTACGCTGACAATGCTTACTCTTAAAAAAATTCTCATGAAATACATTAATCGACATCATTGAGCGCTTCTATTTGGAAAAGTTGACAATCCCCCCGAATTATTTTGAATTTCTTTTCAAATAGAAACAGCTATAAAGATAGGAATTTTGATTGAACATACGTCCATCGTCATATAAGTTTGAAACACGACAAAAAATCGCGAAATGTAAGATTGGGAAGTGCTGGTGAGAATTTATTTTTTTGTTCTCGAGATCATAACCTTGCCGAATGTACCAGGGTAAATAAATAGAAATCAATAAGACATCGGTTTTGTTTCATTTTTCCTCTCTATATCGTCAGTAATCACAGGAGAGAGGACACTCGGAATTATTCGCTCTGATATTGCACCGGCGATCCTCAAAATAGCTTCAATCAAGCCAAGTCAGATGTGAACTTTATGGCACACGTAGACCGAAAGGTATTCCCGCTGCCACCCGCAATCCTTAATGTCCGAGGAAAGCCACCCATAGTGCTGAATTAATGGACCCTGGGCCAATTCGAAGTCCCCAAGCACGATTCTGGGCATCGGCGTCAGACCAACAGGGTCAGCAGCTTGAGTGCTTCCTCCGAAAATTTGCTTCCTGTGATGCCAACGCACTCCGCGTCACCGCTCTAAATTTGTATGCATATTTCGAGTTGATACTCTTCACCGATTACCCGCAGATTGTGTCGAGATTGTCGAGAGCATGAACCAGTATCGTTTCAAGATAATTTTGCATTTTTCGGCTTTGAGATATCTTTGGCTTACTTCATATGACACGCAGTTTACACATTATGCAAGCGGAGTACTATATGTATTGTTTGAGAAAAACCGAATTTGCAAAATAGTTGACACTTGTCAAGGCTCAAAAGGCGTGTAAATGGAAATGCATGATTTTAAGTCTAAAAGCATTTTTGAATATCATCCTGTCATTTTTTCTGCTTCTTTTACGTGGATATTCATGGCTTTTTATACCAAGGGGAGGGTTGGGTAAAAATCGTCAATACTTTGAACGGCCCAGGCTTTACCCACCCTACATGTAATATGTGTTACATGTTCTTCCTGGTTAACGCCAGGCACCAATGGGGATAGATATGCTTAACATAAGCTGAAGTAAGAGTTTCAGATCCATTCGGTATAGGACCATTTAAGCTCTTATACCCAAGTCTAAAATCAACCTTCGCTTTGGTCACCGTAGGGAATTCGTCAGTTGGTCTTGATCATGGTTATATAATTTCGTTATCTACATATATTATGCCGGTGATTAATCCAATGTGTCCCAATTTATCTCATTCCTCTTTGTTACTGTGCCCATATGGGATTTCCGACCTCACTTCCTCGATTCCGATTTATTCTGCCCATTTAATCTCAAGCATCCGCCTCCAGTTACTGGTATGGAGGGGTCCTTTTCTTCTCTGCTATCCCCATGATCCATTTAGTGACGCATCCGTAGAAGAATGCTATCACGTGCTGCGAAACGTTTCGTAAATGAAACTACTTTGATCATATTAGTCGCCTCTTTCCGTCTTTCAAGTTTTAGTTTCGAAAATTCTATCCCTGTTTCCCGTCAATCTTCTACGTATTCCATGAAGTGGCTTCAACTGAGATGAATGGTGTAATTTCCCATCCCTCTCTCAAAAATCTGCTTTTAGCATCTTTATTCGCTAGACTACCATTTTATTTTTTTCCTTTTAATTCCTATATTTTATCCATGGTAGTCTTATCAATAATCTTACCTATCCGAGGGTATATTCAAAACAAGGTTTGTAAATTTTCCGTCCATTCGCTTTAATTGTTTGAATCCCCAAAAGTTGTAGTTCTATCATTGGGTATTCCAATGAAGCATACCTGCATGTTAAAGAGAGCTAATAGGTGAATGCTTACCTGCTTAAAAAAATATTTAACATCTATTTTTCTTCCTTCTCTCTCTAATAGAGCAGATATTTGTTTCTTATAAATATGACGGTGTCTTATAATTTATATTGGTGGTTATCTGGAGCAAACATGTTCAGTTAAAAATACCAAAGTTTGGCCCATAGAGGGCCACGCTTTAGCCAGAGTCACATCTTAGACAAAATTATCTATTTGTGGTGCAATATTTGGAGACTGAACAGAAACAGTTTTAACTACTTCTCTCACATGAATGAGGAAACATTTAATTTCATCCTATTTTTCATTTTTAATGTACAAATATGAAGACTACAATGTCATGTATCTTCATTCTCAGAATTTTTATTTTTCTAATGGAGTGAAATAAGTTGAAGGCAATAATAAAGTAAAATTTACAATATATTTATATTATATATATATATACAGTATATATATACTGTATATATATATATACTGTATATATATATACAGTAATCAACCCGAAGGTCGGTTTAGTAGGTGATGGTAGAGCTCACCCATGTACCAAGCCCGACGGCGTGTGAATATTCACACATGAGGGTAGGGGGGCCAGTTTTTTCCCTGTGCCGGATATGGTTTCCCAGGAAGATCTGGTACCCTTATATATATATATATATATATATATATATATATATATATATATATATATATATATATATATATGTATATATATATATATATATATATATATATGTATATGTATATGTATATGTATATATATATATATATATATATATATATATATATATATATATATATATATATATCGTTGAAATTGACGCTCTCCGGCGACGCACAAACACACGGATACAAAATATTCAACGCACAGAAAAATAACGGAAGGACACTCACAGTATGTATTGACATTTCGACGGCCCCGCAGTCGTCATCAGAATCAGAATATATACATACAGAATATATATATACAGAATATATATATACAGTACGTACGTATATACGTCAGTATATACGTCATCAGAATATATATATACAGTAATCAACCCGAAGGTCGGTTTAGTAGGTGATGGTAGAGCTCACCCATGTACCAAGCCCGACGGCGTGTGAATATTCACACATGAGGGTAGGGGGGCCAGTTTTTTCCCTGTGCCGGATATGGTTTCCCAGGAAGATCTGGTACCCTTATATATATATATATATATATATATATATATATATATATATATATATATATATATATGTATATGTATATGTATATGTGTATATATATATATATATATATATATATATATATATATATATATATATATATATATATATATATATATCGTTGAAATTGACGCTCTCCGGCGACGCACAAACACACGGATACAAAATATTCAACGCACAGAAAAATAACGGAAGGACACTCACAGTATGTATTGACATTTCGACGGCCCCGCAGTCGTCATCAGAATCTTTTAATTTTGATGATTTTTTGATTGAAAATTTCTGATGAAAATTTTGATTCTGATGACGACGGTGGGGCCGTCGAAACGTCAATACATTCTGTGAGTAGTGTTCTTCCGTTATTTTTCTGTGCGTTGAATATTTTGTAACCGTGTGTTTGTGAGCTTATATATACATAAGTATCAACAAAAATATCTTGGATTTAAATTTGCGAAAAAATTAAAAATGATTACTGCATTTGAAAATGAATAACCTCGTTTTCAACTACACCAAGTAAATAACGATTACCCAAAAGACTGTGCATGTTTGCCAATTTTATCTTTGATTCAAGCAAGAGGGGAGCATGGGGATTTAATTCTACTTATAAGGGGGTATATCAGTAGAGTATAGCCTTTATTTTCTCGCAGGGCATTATGATAAGGGAAGCAAAACATTTCGGATTTATTCAAGAAGAAACCGAATGGATATAAAGCCATAACAATGAAGTTTTGGCTATAGAACCAATGCATTAGTTGTATTTGAGTTGAGCTGGGTATTAAACGGTTTTTGCTTGGTTTCCTTTTTAATGTGTGTAATATTATATATTTCTCCATACAACATGTTTATATTTTTTTAAAGAATCGGGATTATTTTCTTAAGAATTAGCCTTAAAACTTGGAAAATTATCTGATTTTGAGTTATTTCCACATGAAATTTGAGAGCACAAGCTTATTTGTGAATCCGGGACAGGGAATTAGTATTCAGCTCTACTGTTCATTCACTCATACCTTGCATTTGCTTGCATACACGTAGCAGCAGAATGTTTGCCATGGTATGACCCACTTATTTCTTGCAAATGGTTCTTCTAACATTGGTTTGTCTAGGGGATGGAATGGTTAGTTCATCCTCGAGTACGCCATGATTGGTACCCAGTGAGAGCAACAAGAGTGCCCTCTACGTCTCTTCGTTGGATTAAACGGGGACGGGGAGATTGAGGTTGCTATTGTCATAGAGGGGACGTCACACGTGACTCCAGCCGCCTGCTGCCATCAGAGTGCTTGTCCAACGGTTGGGCTCCCACTTTGGTGAAGCAGCTCTTATTGTTCGCCGGGCACCAGCACTTTCCCCAGGGAGCTTGCTCTTCAGGCGAAACTTTTTTGGTGCTTGCCAAAGTCACCGTTTCCTTTCAATGCTGAATATTATACGCCAGTGTCATTACTGTATTAAATGGAATTTTTAAAAAACTTAGACTAAGTAACAATAAAAGATTTTTTTTTCATTTGAGTGCTAATATCATTCAATTATCCCCTGTAAAGTACACCTATATTTACTCAAATCAATCACATTTTTCTAGCCAACTTTAAATCTCTTTTTGTTATCCTTCCGACACCGCTGGAAATTTTGCAACTATACTTATAATGGTATTTTTTTAGAAATGAACATCAAATTGGACAAAATAGGTATTCTGGTTAGTGATCCTGAGGGTACGATATTCGTATTAATGCAGATCTCCTCCTTTATAACTTATTCAACATATTAATATCCTTTTGTGGGTATACTATGGGCTGCCGTCAACATCTCTACATATTATAATAACAACTTTCTTTTAATGTTGATATTTTTTCCTCATTCCTTTCTTTGTAATGTTGCATTCCTTCAAGCTGTCTTGAAAGCCTATCTCTTTCTTGCTTAGTCGACATTCTCCTTTTTATCAACATCTCACAACCTTTTAAAAATAACAATAATAAATTATGAATTAACGCATATATATTATAATATGTATATATATTCATATAAACAATACAAAAATAATCAATACCTATATAGAAAACTAACCCTTGGCTAGCCTAATATAATTCTGGTTGGATTTCTATTAGATTAAAGTATTTTTCTCTTTTCAGGTTTTAAAAAGTCTAACTCCTATTGCCAATCCGTAAAATAAGCCCGTTTTCATGAAACTTAGAGTACTTTCAGGACTTTCAATTCCATTCTATTGATAAGTATTCCTATATTAATTCGGAATTACAACGAAGAGTCATGTGAAGTGAATAAAAGAGTCAGTAAATTACGAATACTATTACAATTACCCACTGTTTTTAATTAATTAAATATTTAATTAGAGGAACGAACGTGTTCAGACAAAAAAATTTAAAATGAGAATCAAACCGCCTCCGATTTTGAAAATGCATATCTTGAAAATCCATACTCGTCACTACTGGTCATTTATCCGAGAGTTGGTTTGGCAGAAACGGCACAATTCTCATAACAACCTATATCTTCATAAAAAGATACTTATTTTCTTCGATTTCTATTATTTTTCAAACAATGAATCTAATCCAGGGTCCAACCCTACCCTACTTTTCTTTTACGGATTCCAGTCATGAACTCGAAATTAATAAAGTACTAAAACCGCAATTGCGGCACAGGAGAGGAGCACACTAATGCACCTCCTCCCAACACACCGATTAAAACAAAGAACGTAATATCTTTGTCACAAAAATAATTTAACCTACTATTATTAGAAAAAGCACGTAATTACGCAGTAGTGATATGACTGAAATGCATTATCTATTTACGGATCATAAAATACTTAGAAAAAACTGAATTCCTACACCTATCGACTCTTTCCTCTATCTTCCAATTGGCGCATGCCACGTATCATTTATTTTATTCGGTGGATATTTATGAATTTTTCTTGGCCCTTCAGATCTCGACTTGATATTCGCCCTGAAGCGTCTCCCTGATTCCCTGCCTTCTCGAAATTTCTTGCATCGCAGTCATCTCCCGGACACCTGAGCCCACTTCTTCTCCTTTCCTCCTTTTTCTCGTCCCATTTTCAGAAGTTTTCAACGGTTGGAGGAGGGAGAAAAGCTTTTGAAGGAATGGGAAAAAGCATAAGGGGGAAAACGCGAAGAAAGGCGAGGGCTGGAAATATCATGTTTTTGTTCCAGATGTCGTCGCCGTTCCAATGCGCAAAACCGGCAACAAAATTGGTGCATTGTGTCTAACGGTGATTCATTCCCACCAATTGATTACTTATTCGAATCATAAGAAAAAAATATCCACTGATTGAATCAAGCAATTGTAGGCTGCTTTTTCATGCGGATTTTAACAGCCCCCTTTAGTATAGGAGACGGATTTATTAGGAATTATCCCGCAAACGGATTAAATGAGGAACGCTTAGTATTTGAAGTTTTCAATCAATTTTTCAATCAAAATCAATTTTTTAATTATGTCGTGGCTCACTTTCAGCTTCATTCTTCGACAAAATTTCCATCGAATACTTCAAAAATTAAATTGATTCCCTCCGAGTATCTGCAAGTGTCAGAATCTGTAACTCACACTTGTTTTGTCCATTTAAAGTATTTTTTATTATCATTGGCAATATTTGAAATATTTTCAAAGGAGAAATAAAATGACTTCAATCGGTAGATTAGACTTTTTAGTTGGGAGATATACTCTAATACTGCAGAGTGAGGGATTCAAACACATGTCTTAACGAAATTATGTTGTGATGTCGTATGATCAACATAATTTGCTGACGATATAATAATAATATATGATATTTATTTTATTAAGAACACAATGTATGCATCCACTGTTCTTTATTATCGTACTAGTTTCAACCCTCCTGATGATGTACTAGTTGTACCCTTGAATAAAACACGTGGAAAGATTCCTAGTAGTTTTGATTTCATTTTGAAACTTTAGTTAGTTGTACGATAATAAAGAACAGTGGATATATGCATTGTGTTCTTAATAAAATACATATTGAACATGAACTTCCACAAATGTGAGCCTAAAACAATAGAAAGCCTAATGTAAGATAGTTAAATTAGTTAGGTAATGTAGATAGTTACAAATAATTAGGTTTCACATATTTTAATGGAGTGCAGCGGGGTGTTGCGTTTATAACATCCGCTGCAACATTTGTGATTCATGTAATTTGTGAAATTGGAAATCGATTAATCACTCTTTCAAGATTAATATTCCACTCGACTAAAATCTGCTACATTTCGTGTTATGCGCGGGGCGAAGAGGAGAAGGGACAGAATAGAAAATAAAGCGGAAAATAAGAAGGCGCCTCGGAGTAAGCGCAAGCAATCAGACTAGATGATAAGAATATGCCAGAGGAAGGCGATGCTAGCGGGGAACTCATACGAGCATGCGACAAGACTGTAACTGGCATTCACGGCAGACCGGCTAGCGGTAGGGCCTATGGAAGTGAAGAGGGGGAATGGTGAGATAAGGAGAGTAAAAAGGGGCACGATGATGAAAAACACGTTTCTAGGAATAGGTCAGGACACTCCGAAATGGGTATCTTTTCACATGCCTCGCTTACAGCTTTCCGTCATTGTTTCCCTATAGGCATATTCTTTTGTATCTTTTCCACCACCTTCATTTTTTGACCGGATAATGTGCGAGGGCATGGTACGGCGAGTGGGAAATTCGTGCTGAAGATTGACTCCAGATAGTAATGGTCGGGCATGGGAAAGAGATTGATAGAGAGAGAGAGACATGAAAGACTCAAAAGAAGGAAGGGAGAGGGCTTTGGAGTCTAGCCTTTCAATCCCCCCTCTCCCTGCCTACCCTGCGACTCTCTCCTCTATTTTTTCCTCTCTCTCTACCGTCCCCCTCTTTTTCTCCACCTACTCTTGCCCCTTGGGAGTATAAACAGCCTTCCGGCTGTGCCTTGTGATATAGACGACTTTACTTCTTTGCTGGCTAAGCCGATCACTTCGACTTCAGCCTCCCTCTGCGTCCACTTGACTCTCATTCGTCCCACTCCGAAAAAAAAGTCAGTAAGTTTTAGCACTCTATTTCGCCCTTTTACATATTTTTCTCCCTCTCTTCCTTTTCATTTACGAATAATTGTCAATATTGGATAAGAGATATCGATGTCGTAAAATATTTGGAATATAAAAAATACCTCCTCTCAAACGGCTACTTTGGCTACAAAATCACTCAAGTAGATATGCATTCATGCTGATATCCAAAAAGCGATTGAGGTTCTAAGAAAATATATCAAATAAGACGGAAGAAAGTTGCTCTTGGCATAGCAATACTCCACAGAGAACATATTTAATCATTATATTTTCTAAATTGAAGCTTTTCTGCGTAACCTTCTAAAGAGAAATGTTTAGATAAATCGAGGTATTTTAATGAAACACCATGAACCTCGATGAAATTTAAAAATCAATGTTAGATATATCTCTATGGTGTGAGTTAATTGATTCAAAATGAGAACATAAAAAGCATGTGTTCACATTTATAAATTCAATTTGAGCATATGATATTATGTTCAACCTCTTCACTAATGACTTCGTATGCCAAAGGAAATGAACATTTAAGTAGGATAATTAATCTTTAAACTCAAATATTATTAACATTTTGAAAGAAAAAATAAATTTTTATGCCCATACCGTAAATGTAATTCATTAAAATCAAATACATTAATCTGAATCGTCACGACTGCTCTACAAATATATCATTGACGATAAAACAGCATAGGAGGCAGATACAACACCCGGAATGTTACAAGGCCCTATGATAGGAATCCTTGTTCTCCTAATGGACGTTAATGACATTACCTCACAAACGAGATGCGGAATAGCGTCATGTACTCCTGGAATAGTTACATTTAAAGGAAGCATGAAATTGACCTTCACAGTGATTTTATAAAATTTTTCACATAAGTACACGTACTTGTGTTGGGTTAAAGTAATGGAGATTACAAGAAAACTTAAAAAAAAACAGAAAACATAAAATTAATTAGAAAAGTGATGTAACATCCAAAATTAGACGGGATTGGAAAACAAAACTCGAATTATTCAAGTAGGCGAATGTTCTTGTATGTATATAATTTGAAAACAATCACTGGGAATTTTAAGCAAAGCATAACATACAGTTGTCACAATCATACTTCGCTATATTGATGTTTTTATAGAAATAAACAAATGAGACCTTAAATGAAAGCCATATTATGGTACTTTTTAGTCAAAGAAACGGAAATTATTTGAGAAGTTCTTAAAATTTATTGATAAAATACATTAATTTCAAATTAAACCCAATATACTGAAAAATAAGGAAAATATATAGAAGTGCCATCGACTACAATAAGAAGTCACATCGCACTTTGGGATAACATAAAAAACCGATCGAAATTCATATTTGTTTTAAAAGAAAAATCACAACTTCTATGAATACTACAGCCAGAAGCACTAACCTTTTATGAATGGCTTTTTCATTAGTTCCTAGTTTTATTTAGCACCCTGCAATCCACCTCTAAAGTGTGTAGCGGGAGGTGATTGCACACCAGACTACCCTTGACCGAAAATACCTTTACCTCCTAGCACTGTCGGACAAGCGTTATTTTATTCTGATCCCTAATCGTTAGTGGGGAAACTGACATTTTAACTCTGTTCTACCCTTAATCTCTTTAATTGTATTGAAATGATCTCTTCTACTGTAGTACGATGGGGGAAATAATGCATTTTGAACATCACTGCTAAAGATACTTCCTTTCAGTTTATCCAAGAGCTTCAATCTGTAATTTAATCCGCTCCGTGAGTGATTCCCAGCCTAGCTGCTCTAATATTTTAGATACGCTATTCAGTTTATCATAACAACGTTTTACAAATCTAGCTCCTCTACGCTGCACACGACCCAATTCGGCAATTGATCTAACTTCATGAGGATCTTATATGCTTGCAACATATTCTAAACGAGGTCTAACCAACGACAGATAACATTTCCCTTTGACCTTTTCATCACGTTTACCCAGTACTCTTCTGATAAATCCTAATCTTTTGATAGCTTTTCCACATATTCCCCGCATGCATTTCACCCAGGAGGGATTATTAGTGAGAGTGACGCCTAGGTTTTTAATCGAGTTAACATTGCTCCCAGGAGTAGGCAGGTGCTAATACTTTTAATTTTACCTGGAATTAGAAAAACCGTGAACTAAACATTTAAAAATACTAGGTTCATTTTCACAATTCTTCCTCCTTTAACTTTTGTATGTGTTATATTTGCAAGTTCAAATTTTAAACCATGGCCGATGAATTTTCAACACCCTGCGAATCAACTTTAATATTAAACCTGTTGCCTATTTCCTTGCGCCTGTAAAACGATTATAGTGCTTTCCTGCCTCAAAATTGCACGTTTTGCAAAGTTCAATTTGCCCTATAAATGAGCAAAGAGAATTTAGCCACTATTTAGTGGTACGTTGTTTTCAATGGATCGTTTCAAGTACACGCGGCGAATACAAGATTGTAGAGTCGCAGCAACCGGTTAAATGTAGAAAACAGAGGTTCCTATGCCTTGCCGTTTTAACATTTCATTTGCAAATTTTAGCAGTGAGACTGCGTCTTGGTAATTCTTACGAGTATCTTTATTGGTAACTTGGTCATTAACGTAAGCAGGATTATAGACAGTTAATTTTAAATAATGTCAATGCTAACCCGGCGAAAATTTTATTAAAGAGAAGAAATTGATGAAAATTAGAATTAAACACGCCTTTTTAAGAGATGAACATGAAAAATTGGCACTTTTGGAGACTTTCCCTACAAGTTAGGAAGTTATCGTTTTGGATACGTATCGATTTGACCACAGAAAAAATAAAAAGTGAAAATTATGTTGATGGCAAATGGACTATGTTTGGGGAAAAGGTCACTGCCTGGCCTGAAATGCTTCACCCGAATACCTACACCAATGCAGAGTAATTTAGCAGCTGGTCGCTCCCACAAAAAAATTAAGAGTTAAAATAAGGATGACATAAAGCCCGCGTGTCAGTAAAGGCCTCAGAGATCAGCTATTCCGTCCACATGTGCCTTCGATTCGAAAGGAATGATTCTGTGGAGAAAATGTTCCACAGAAAAAAATTCCGAACCATTTTTGAAACATTGCGGCGTTGCGACTTCAGGCACTACACAACCACACCACAAAGTATCTTTCCGATTTACAGCACCAAGTAAAATTGCAATACAATCCAATGCAATTTAGCATTCCGTAACTTAAGCTTTATTTTTATAGAAAACCGGATAGCTTTTATTTTATAAAATTGATTATCATCCTATATCTATCGCATTGATTTTAATTCATTCAGCAATGCTTGCAACCCCTTGGTTGACTGACGAACTGAAGCTTGATCATCAGCATATTTAATTATTTATGATTTCCCGTCAACTTTCATTCATATTCCCAGTTTTTTCCGTGCCTCTAATCATTAAAACCATTCATACGCTGAACAACACAAGTGATAATGTACAACCCTTCCTTACTTCTCTTCCTAACACTGCACATCCGGACTTTCCATCCACCACTTGCCCCTGAGCAGCTTGTGACATGTACTGGTTGCGGATTAGTCTCCTATTACTCCAATCTCTTCCCGTTTTCTGCAATATGCTCATAAATTTTCCCAATTTACTCTAGCGAACTCCTTTTTGAAATATAAATAGACAAAGAGAATATGATTTTATTCTATGTTCCTCTTAGTAACCTCAACACTCTAATGGTATCACACTTGCCCTTTCCTGCCCTGAAATTTAACTTTTCATCCTCTAAGTAATCTTTTTGCCTACTCTATTAATCACCATTGAAATCACTGAAGTGGGCGTAGGTAACAGAGTTGTGAGTATACCCATGAAATGAAATTGACCGTAATACACGGAAAAGTTAACAGAAAACTTTTTCTCAGAATCGTGATTGATACGAAGACTGAAATGTTTAAATTAATAATCTTAATATGATGGTACCGAGGGATGAATTACTAGGACGAAGCATTTTGCATATTAAAGAAACATACGCAAATGCAGTTTAAGGAGAGCGTACTTCATTTACCAAACATCATTAAAATTAAGAAGTGGCAGGTTAGAAACAAAGATGAGAAAGAAAAATGAAGAAAAAATTAATTAATTAAGATTCATTTCAGAAAAGATGATCCCTGCGTCTAGATTTATCCCTACTATATGATAGGGGAATAAAAAACCCAAAATATTCTATGGATGCTTTGAATTATGCACGTGTCAGTGCATAAGATCCTTCTTCGAGGCTCGGAAATTTTATCTGCGAACCTACTCTCTATTGAAAAGCCCTCTTTGGAATTGAAAGATAAACGAAAGATAATTTAAGATTCTCAGGAGAAATCATGCTCTAAATTCTCACGGTGCCTACGCAAGAACATATAATTTTCTCTCCTTTCTTTGTTAACATATTGTTTGAAGTCATCTATCCACCCGCTAATATCTTTCAGCATGGAGGCTATATAGAGGTTATGCAGGCTATTTGTTTTGTCTGATCCAGTAATATCTACCTTTTGGCAGCCTTAGATACCAAAACGAAAAGCTCCCCAGAGGCGTTCTGCAGGAAAACAGTCTTCTATATGTTCATTTGACGAAGAAAATGATTACGACAGCGCTGATAATGCAGAAATTGATTAAACATTTTCAGAATATTTTGTCAACATAAAATTCCTATAATATGGCTTTCCGCTCATATTCCTTCACTGAAGCTATTTTGGAGGTTTATAAGATACTTAATTTTTTCTCCTTTTCTTATCAATCTATAGGCAGTATGAATGCAATGAATTTGTAGTTTTTGACTAGGTTTTGTTTAAGGTATCACAGTGCGAATCGTCAGAAATCAATCCAATAACTTTGCGGTGCTTAGAAATTTACAGCGTTATCGGTTTTACTCCGCATGCCAACTTAATAGAAGCCCATTCTGCATCAACAGGTTAAACAACCAAGATATAATGAAAGAAATGGACTCATTGCTGTCATACGGGATTTTCCTAAGCAATATTCGGGCATAAAAATGTAAAATTTGCTTTGAACCCCAAATATTTTAGTAAATAAAATTTACTTTCACCAGCGAATTTCATTATAATTGAATAATCAAAGATTTATCTTAGCTTCTTCAAAGAGTTAGTGCATTGCGTATGCCATAGCTATAGATAAAACTTTCAGAAATTGTCAGATTTTGATTTATTTTTACGACCTTTGCTTAGAATAATCAGAAAAATGTTATTATCCCATGAGTGAAAATTTTTAAATCATGACTCATGGCCTTCTTTTCAACCGCAATGGATTGTATACAATTAGTAAGTTTCGAATAATATTTTATTTAAACTTCAGTAGGTAAACTGAGTGACTTATCCTCACCAAAAGGGGAGTGCGTCCGTTACAATGGGATTGTACGTTTTTCACGTTCATCAATTTACTAATAAAATGGGTGCATACATTTTAATATTATGTCAATGACCAAAATAACATCGTTATTTAAGAAATTACGAATATTTTATGGACATTCAACACATTATGGAAGATATATTGTGGGAAAAAAAATGATTTCTAGAGTAACTTGAACAGTAATACAAAGGAGCAAAAATATAGTATATTCAAATCGTATATGGCTGTGTATATATTCAAATCCTGTTCCTGTAAAGGAAATTTAGGAGAATACCTTTGCAGACGTTTATTTTCCTCTTATGCATCTATCCGATGCAGCAAATAAATAAATGTTCATTTTTATTTCATGTATCTATGGTACACAGAAAATTTTAACTTTTCTCAATGAAATAGTACCGTCACGGCCTTACGAGTCCTTCAAGATGGAATGCTCTGATGTTTCAAAGAAGAAAATGAGCTGAACGATTGGGTACCCGATCATTAAAATGTTCAAATATAAATTTATTTAAAAAAAAGTGAAAGATTTTTCGCTCCTACCAAAATCGACGGAGTGCCGTCAAGATTTTATTTAGCCCCGTCACATATTTCGAGAACTCACTCACAAAATTTTGTTTAGAGCATTCTAGTCTCTTGTTCGTAATATTTCATTTGCCTGCTACGGCCAAAATTTCGGAATAACTTTGAAATTTTACATATTTGGACGTCGGATAAAGCCATCATCGTTCGCGCTCCAGAAAAAAGCGAAAAACATTTCTCCGCGCCGCACCATTGACGAGTGTTTATTTTTCTCTGAATTTTGAAGCAGTTTTCCTCGCTGATGCTTACATACAATGATTAACGATTTCGAAGCTCTTACAAGGGGTCGATGCGTGACTCGTAACCGTATGGGGACGTGGGTGGTGGGGGTACCTACACCACGTTAAGTACACCTTTCAGCCATGAATAATGGAATGACCTTACGTTGTTGAGTGCGCCGGCGCTTAGAATTGCTCAGTCGGCGAGACAGCCTTACAGGCTGGTCATTTCGGTCCCACTGTCGCCATTACATCCTGTTAGCCAACTCTTGTGCAAGCGCATTCCTCTATTACCTTAATTAGTGTGCCTGGTTTAATGGACTACGGATTATGACAAACTCTCTGGTGTGAAATCATTTGATGGAAATTAGAGATTTAAAGGCTTCTTATGCTTGTTTCCTCAATTACATAATACCAGGATCTACATGACATCTTTCTATAAGACTCCAGCAAATTTAGTGAATATCAAGGGATACCTTTATATTCCACTGGATAAAATTTATATTAAATACAAATTAATTGTGTTTGTTATGGGCAATTTTTGCATGACACTCCATTAATAGGTGGATTTAATAAAAAACATACGATTGATAAAGTCTATTAAATGTTTTTAAGTACACAACCTTATTCTGACTGCTTCTTAAAATACCTTTAAAAATACGATTAATTTTTAAGTTTTCGTATCGCATAACACTCTCCGGGTCATTTAGATTCTTACTCCGAAAACTGAACATTTTAATCTAATGTTGATAAGAGCATGGGCTACAATTTCGTATGAACACGAGATAATATGTCGCAAATTTGACATAATATTAGAATTTGGAGCATACGGCTACTTAAATGAACACCAGATTGGGTTCATGCAAGGTGCACTGAATCACTGAGTCTTTTAAGACTTCTAGTAGAAACAGTAATAAAATATAATAAAGATAAGTTCAGTAAGTTAATGGATTTAGACGCAACCTAAGCCATAATAAAAAAACAGTGCATTTTGTAATAATTATAAGCAGGAAAATGGCTTTAATGTTATTTTTTATAATTCATAACATACTTCACCTACATACTTGCTTAACTTCATTTCTACCCGCAACGGTCCGCAAACACTTTTATTTCCAAGACGCATAAGTTTTCAGAACAGTCAAAATAAATAAGTCGCCTCTTCTGCTCAAAATCCTTGAACTGCACTGCTGAGACTCCTTCCGTACACTTACTTATTACGGTTCAAGGCGACTCGCGTTTACTTCTCTTCACTTAATCCGACTCATCTTTACCTAAAGATTTTTTCCAACACTCATCCTTCTCTTGAGGATAGCTGTCAGTGGGTACTACCTCCATCGCAAGTCAAAATAAATTCTTGGCTCTGCGATTATGACACGTTCCTGTTTTAATCTTTATGAAGATCGAAGTCTTCTAGCAAACCTTCCTTTTAAATATCACTAAACCTATAAATTTCTTTGTCCCATTTCATTCAAAATCCTTTGCGAATTCTCCTGTCATAAGTTCATTTAGAATTAATTGCACCACTCATATTTTAATGGTTCATTCTATGAATAATTTATTTGTGTGGTTTCAGGAATTACTCAGTTATGTTTCCTTTCTTCAAAAGATATATTTTTTCATAATCATGAAATTCTCCCGTATATTCTTTTCATGTTCTCTGAATGTTTTATAATTTAATAAATGTTCTTAATTATTTTAGATCTTTTTTATACTTTCTCTTTACAACTAAATCAGTAGTAATGAGAAGTATATAAATTATAACAAATTAGTTGGTCATGAAAACATAAAATGATATTTATTTTCGAAAAATATTGGATGTCATCATAGTGACTACGAGTTTAACGTAATTGAAATACAAACAAATTGTAAAAAATAGACTAATGATAAATCTGCTGAGTCATTTAGATGATGACACATTGCATCGTGATATCATCTTAGCAGTATTATGGAATGGCGGCATGTGGGTCATCTGAGGAAAAGCTCGATCTTAGGATTCAATATCAAATTTATTACTCTAAGGAGTAATCTTGACTACGTTTCATTCCCATTAACAGTAAACAAATACAGTTAATGCACCGATATTACGGAAATTTATTGAAATGAATAAGATCTCATCAAGTTATACCAAATGTATTCCAGTAATTTATGCCGGAAATTTGCTTATAGATTTAATTATCAGGTTTCCACTCCAGTACATCTTTATATCTAATAAATTATTAACTTCATGTTATTAAATCAAATACAACATGGAATGAAACATCTTATTTTAATATCTTCTATACGAAACCCTATTTTAAAATGAATCATTTAATCGTACAAAGAGGCACATGACAAGATTTTTGGAACTACAGTTACATTTACTTGTACGCTGATTAATTATTTACCGAATATATGCCATTGAAATGAACCAAATCAACCAAATATTTGGAGTTAAAAGTCATTCTCACGCGGCGGAATGAAAAAAAAATTTGAAAACTGCCACCTTATTAAAATAGCTTGGTTATATTTTATGACTGAGTGGCAGATTGACTTCCTTAAGAGCAATGGTTATCATGCACTCTGATATTTTCTAAAAAGTGATGAATTTAGTTAAGATCTAAAAATGGGTTAACATGTGCTGTATGATATTTATAATAGTTTCCAACCTGGATGTACAAATCCTTAAGCAGGATTTTAATCTCACCTGGATATGATAGGTATTTGATTAGTAACTCAAATAAAATTAATAATCCTGGAATATATGAATCACCGAAAAAACAAAATGCATTAGGCCATCCCACTTGATTCGATTAGTAACAAAGTTGATTATAAATTATAAGGGATTATTTTGCATACCCGCTGAATGCAAAGCGATTTTATTTCGAATAGAGTTTTAGCTCTGAATAACTGAACAATAATTCAAATTTTAAAAACAAACAACAATTTAACAACAAACAAACAATAATTAAAATAGAGTTTTAGCTCTAAATAACATAACTGAAATTTTGTGTCTTATATATTTAGTAAATCTTAAAAATATTTTGTTAACATTATTATTTTCACATAAACACGCATCGTATCAGTACTTATCCCGAGCAAACATTTGAATGATATTATATCAGAGCGAAGGATAGAGAAAAGTGTTATAACAATATTACAAGCCTTGTAAATATTACAAGTAAAAATATCCTAAACACCAAAACAAACCATCTTGTAGGCTAAATCGCAAACTAATTCACATTCAACAGTTTTTATAATTTAATTAAATTAATACTCCAAAAAATACCACAAATATCAATTTAATCTGACTAAGATACGAAATTCGTAAACTGTTAGGGTGTGGTCGAGGTAAGCTTGTTATTCAGTCATCGACATCACAACTGCCCTTGCGACGACGCGTCGTTTCCTTCCGTGTTTGCCACGGAGAACAGAAAATCCAATTAGCTGCACACATACCAAAAGCTTCCTCTTACTCACTCACCCCTTACTTGGAGTGGGAGATCGACGTGGAGCGCAAAGGAGTGGACCTCGGGGATTTTCGAGAACTCTTCTGGTTTTTGGCGGTGGCGCTAAAAGGAGAGTGGAGGGAAAGAGAAGACAGCGTGCGTTTTGGGAGTTGTGGCTTCGTGAATGTGTCTGCGTGTAGAGCCGGTCAAAACGGAGGCAATCCTGGCCAATTCATTTCCCGCATAAACAAACGCATGGCCTGCATTACCCTCTCTTTCTTTCTCTTCTCCGAATGATCCCTACCCGACACCCTCCTCTAATTCCCCTCACCCTCTACCTACTCCCCGACGGCGCGGCGATTCGAGCAATTCCAGGTCGCGAGTACCATGGGGAGGGTGGGAGCGGAACCCGTAGGCTTCCGAGAGACGAGAGAGTGGCGTGGGGTATCTGCAGAGCATCTCGGACACTCCCTCTCTCAACTCCCCACTCAGTCCCCTCATCCTCTCCACTCTGTCTCGAGGTTCTGACCCCGGCGTAACCGCTCTCAAACCCTGGACCCCCTTCACCAACTGATATTACCCTCTCTTCTCCCCCCTTTCCAGATGCATGCCGGCCTCGCTCCCTCCACACATCCTGCATTCAGACTGATTCCCTCATCTCATCCACAGTGGGTTTGGTATAGAGGTCATTATATGAATTGAGTATTGGTCTCCAGGGACGTTACAGATACATAGGAGGAAAAATACTTCCTTTCCTCCTCTTCCCTGCTAATTCTCCCCGCTACTTCGAAACTCTCCTCCACTAACTCTTCTGCTACCTCTTTCCTAATCTTTGCTCTCCTCAGACTCCCCTCCCGTCTCGCTAATTCTCTACCTGTTTCTCTCTCTCTCTCCAAAACGGCGTTTAATTAAGTCCCGTTGGGAGATGGGTGGGAATTGTACGCGAGGCGGAACCTCCCCCTCCTCCTAACTCCTCTCCGACAACCCCGCTTAAAACCTGCGCTCCTTTGCTCACCCCCAATCTCACTCCCCTCCCTTCTCAATCTAGATCCCTCGTAATGCATCCCCCGTTACACCCTCTCTCTCTTTCCCCTCTCAGCTGTGTCACACTCCACGTATCTCATTGATCCCATTCTCTCCACCCTTCTGCCCCGCTAACCCGTGGGACCAAAGGCCGGGGTGCCTCGCTCTAACGGAGGCCATCCTCCTAGGGAGGGGGGCAAGGGGGTCACCGTGATGAACTCGTTCATCCCCCCTCCTATGCTCATTACCTCCCCACCCCAAATTCGGCTTTCAAATTCTAGCTCCGCGAGTAACTCGGCAAAGACAAAGGTCACCACTTAGCTATTTTCCGTTCATTAAAATCATTACCGTTCATCAACGGTTATTAATCTAGGAATAGATCCGTGTTAGTTCTCTGTTTGAATTTCACCTCCATTTAGTTAACATATAGCATATACCTCTCTGTCATATAAGTCAGTACGTCTATGGCTGTTAATATCTCTTTTAAGTATTTCATCCAGTATCTTTGAGTGAAATCCTTCAAATTTATCTGCCTCTTAAAATTATCTTGAAAATGAAAATTATCTCGAAGGACTATTATATTATGAATGAAATATTTACATTTGAACAAGTCTCTATACCATTTGAACGTAGAACCTTAGGGTATACTATCCAAGAAAAACATTATTTTGCGTCTCACTTAAGTGTTGTTTCTATTTAACTTTATTATATATATATATACATATATTAGAAATTGTATTGGTATCACATTCATTAAAAATCACTATCGGCAGCCGGGATGTCAGATGATGTCCTTATAAAAACTTGTGAAATGAAACATTTAATTCTTGCAGTCTTGTTTCTGTAAATGCGCCTAGTTATCGTATGCGCTCAGGGTGAGAAGTAAGCCCTAATCGTCTCCTTCCTTCTAACCATGGTATGCTCTTCAAATGACCTAATTATTTATCGTTTTTGATGTTTCATATTTATACGGTAATATCATTTATTGTCACATTGCATTTTACCATGGCAGTACCTTAACTTCTAATCTTTGGCAAACACAGGATTTTCTCGTTCCACGTAGATAATAGTCTTCGTGGTCCGTTCAACATTAACCATAGACAGTATGATGCCTTCAATTTAACCATAGCTTCCAATGAAAAGATTCCAATTTAGTAAGCATACTTTGTCATACACTTTGCAATACATATAGCAGGTACTCAATATCTGCAATAATTGGTCCTCTTTTGAAATTATATAGAAAAATATAAAAGTTACTATCAAATAGTTAGTATCAAAAGTATCAATAGTTATATTTCAACAAACACTAAATACTAGATGAGTTTAACCGCAGGAGGTTACATTGGAAATTATGTTCACGGCACTTGTTTGAATGGAACAATATATATTTTTCATTTAGGCAACGTAGCCACTGGTCAAGAAAATCAGCATTCGACAAGACAAAAAAATCTCATCGTCATCCTGAATTCAAAAAAGACACGTAATTTAATAGTAATAAAATGTGCAGTCTTTCAATGGCAAATAACCTATTTTCAGTTGCTATAGTTAGATACAGGTAGATTTTCAGGAACCGGGGCTTTCACGAACAAACATTAGGTGCTAAACTAGGATACCCTTTATGAAATGATAGCTTCCCTTTCCGAACGTGAGCACCTGCAGGCACTATAAGTCAAGGTCTGGTCATAGGCTACAAAGTAGAAACTGCTGTAAAATAGCTAAAAGTTTCATGATTTTTATTTACACACTTTATGCCTTATTGCAGGCTGTTATATGATCTTGACCTTACCGTAACTCTATAACGGCGACGGCAAACATACACCTCTATTAGCTTTAGAGGGCTTTATAGTAAACTGTTTCGTCGCATGATCGCCTTAAGGCGTTTTATCTTTGCTACATTTATTGCTTACAAGACTGAAGCTGGTTGTAGTTAAGGCAAATTTTTAAGTGCAAAATAAATATCCTATTATTTGGCATAAGTTATCAGATTGATAGTAAAAATTCATTGTAATACTCGTACCTATTAATAGTTATTATTTAGCATTCTGTATATGATATTGAGTAAGAAATACGTATGAGATTTATCAATATTATAGCCTAGAGAGAGAGAGAGAGAGGGAGAGAGAGAGAGAGAAATGCATTAGTTCAATTGAGAGGATTTACTTCATGAGTCATTGTAAATTTAGGATAATTTTATAATTATTGCAACACCTTTGATGTTAATATTCCATCTTAAAATGATATGAATGAGGTACTTTCATAAATTTCTACGCACGAAATAATTATTAGCTATGAAAAATGGCGTACACAGAAAACGTATCTAATACAGAGGTTAAGAAAAAGTTAATTGAATCATAATCATATAGAAGTATTTCTAATTGTTGAAAGGGATGCAGAAATTCTCATAAAATTTTAATTGATTTTATTATATTAACTTTGCTGTACTTTAATTTAAATACTTTTTAAGACGGTGCAAAATAAGTTATTGGTCAATTTTGATGCTCCCCATATGTGACAAGAAAAATAATATCTTAAAACTAAGAAAGTTCTCAATAACATGCGCTATCTATACGTGCTATCGTTCTGTGCACTTAAAAGGCTAAATAAAAGTTCGCTAAAGGGCAAATGCATTGACAATATTCAAAATAATATGACGTGAAGCCGGCGATTTATCCCGGTATTGCAGTAAAGATTGGCAGACGTGTGTATGGGGTGATTTGGATAAAGCAATATGAAGAAACAAGAATGAAAAATAAGAGTCTTATTTTCTATGCTCTAAAAATTTTCCATTCGTTACAAAAAAATGGCTCCATTCATGTCGACAAAAATGACGTGATTCTATCCGTACTGTGGTTGCAATAAAGGGATGTCGCTTTCGTGTCGTTTCCGCCACTCCATGCTCGCTTTTTTGTGCCGTTAACGAGGAAAAAAATGCCAAGCATTTAAGATTCACCGAGAAATTAATTCCTTTCATTGTTTACGGGTGAATAAATCACAGCCGTACTCTACCCGCGCACTATTTTTGCCGTCTTTGGCTGTATTTATGATGCGGTGGAATCGCTTTAGTTGGGTTTATGTGGGAGATGAACAAATACGTTCCCACTCGTGGTCACCTAAAATTATCGTCACATAAAATTGTTGGAAGTAGGTATGTGGTTGGGCGTTAACTTGGTTTAGCACATGATGGCGTCATAAATCAAGGGATGGTGCCCTAAGTTTGCGTCATAGGACAACGAGGGAATGACAATCCAGAGATCTATGTGCGGTAGCAGATTTAGGCTGGTCCATATTGACGGAACTTTTGTTTAAACTTTAAAAGAGTAGGTCAACTCTATAGCGGTAATTTTATTTTTCGCCGTATATCTCTCCTTTCTCATTTACGTTAATTCGAATGTATTGAGCCTAAAATTTTCCATTCTAATGAAAATTCTCTCATTCCCACAATTAATAATGAATTTACTCTTGTTACATGTCATGAAGTTTTATAATGAGCAAGTTAATCACTGTTCACAACTCTAAAAAGTTACAACGAATTAGTTTCTATAAACCTCTCTCTATTTGGTAATCTTTAATAATTAGGTTGCAATCAATTGGTTTGTATCAAGCACAGCTTGGTGAAAACTAATCGTGCAAAATTAACATGA
The DNA here is from genome assembly GCA_037158775.1 of Hetaerina titia. Taxonomy (NCBI): domain Eukaryota; kingdom Metazoa; phylum Arthropoda; class Insecta; order Odonata; family Calopterygidae; genus Hetaerina; species Hetaerina titia. The sequence continues at coordinate 73,590,257 of CM073775.1, read as the reverse complement.
AATGGCGACACTGTATTAGATACTATTGAGCTACAGTTTATTAATGAAAATAATCTCCGTATAGACGCGCAGATGCCGTATATTATCGTGCTTTATTGAAAAAATATTCGCATTAAGCAATTTTGCTTCCACTTTGAAACGAATTTATTTCTCTTGACTTTATGTACCTTTAGGAGTCATATACATGAAGACAGGAAAATGACGGATATTCATGTGTTTATGAAACGCTCTCCTTGACAACTTTATGCTCCTAGTAATTATTTTTTCTTCAGGCATCATATTCATAACTTCGTATAAAAACTGGCAGTGCGGTAAGGAATGGGTGGAAGAGGTTTTGGCTTTGTGAACTATATTTGCACACAGTCGATAAATGCATTCAATATGCTTATTAGTTAGCATTAGTCATACACTGAAATCAATTAAATTAGCAGTTTTACCTACCATATTCCGCATCAAATTGATACCCGTATGACTTGCAATGGTAGCGCACTACTTAGTGCGCTACCATCATATCCTGTTAATGAGATCATTCTTTATGATAAATATATAAGATGGAAACAATTACAGACGATGGAAGACCCATTCTTTTACACGCAAATGAACGTTCATGACCATATAGAATACTTTGGAGTAAGCCTCTATCCCTTCGGCCATAAAAAGTCTAAATTTCGAATAAATCAAGACTTATAGTGTGCATTAAGATTGAAAATGGGAACAGATCATAATATGTGTGGGACATGCTAGTTTTAATTTATTAGATACAGGCATTTTTGGAGTTAAGGAACCCTGTGATTCTCGGGCTTACACATTACTATAATAATCATCCAACATGTGACAAAAGGCTACTGAGGAGGAGAAAGCGCGACAAAACTATTAGAGGAATGGAATGGGCTTTCTGTAGTTTGAAGTATTAATGCTGTAAAAATTTATCATAAATCTCATGATCTTATTATATTTTAAACTTTAGCATAAGATCCAATCTTTTTTCATTATTGGCATAATATGCAAAGGCAATAAATTTAATCAAAATTAAGAAGAGTAATTTCGGGGAAAAATTCAAGAATTCATTTCAGCGGTTTATTACCAATGTACAAAATGAGGGGAAAATGTTACATATATTTCCATTTAGACTTATTCTTCTCTGTGTTGAGTTAGTGCTTTCACATTTTAACACAAAACTTCACGTGGCCTGAAGGCCATTGCCAAGAGATAGTTATATTCATATAATGTGTACCATTTCACCAACATAGCTCATTCCGTGTCTTTAATCATGCTAAATACGTGGATACTTTCCTTTTTTTAATACCTATGCGTATACTGTTAATTAAGTTAAATAATCAAGCCTCCAAAAATGGTAAGGTCAAAGACGCGTAACATTAGGGCGTTTAATTTAATTAATGCGTTCTATACATGACGATAGAAACATTCTGTACCATTTGATTATGAAAAATTGGAAATTTTAAAGCTGAAAGAAGAGAGACCAAGGTTTAATATATTTTTCAAGTGCTTAAAAATATTTCTTTTACATCCTACCATATAAATTCAAAGACACTACAGTAGACGCCGCGACATTAATTTATAACGGAGTCATCCGTTAGCGAATTACAATTGAACAGATTCAAAATGAACAAATCAATTGTCTTGAATGAGTTTCGAACTCAAATGTAAGAGGAGAAGAGAGGTAGATAATGCAGTACTACATTTATTGAATGTTGTAAGACAAAACATTTTACAGGGACTATTAAATTTTATTTGTCCTACCTAGTTATTTTCACCGTACTTTTAATTAGATCAAGAAAGAAGTCATTTTTAATATGCTATTTTAAGTGGGGAAATAATGATTCTTCAAATGAAAAAATACTAGATTTAAAGAAATATCGATATTTTTCCAGATGTTATTTGGTACACAATTTATTTAAGAAAGAATGTTTTCAATTCTTTAATTAATTGATCTTAAAAATAAGCGTTGTTTTCCATTTTATTTCAAACATAGTGAAATCATAGATTAATGAACAAATAGGTTTGTTTATATTAAGGCAGTGAACATAATTGAGAAAGTATTGAAAAACATACTACAGGAGTCCCCTGTGAAAATGAGTCCCCGAAGACAAGTTCAATAGAGAATGGATAAAAATAATCAGGAAAAATAGATAATAGGAGCATCAGTCAAGAAGAAATAAATAACAGAAATTGAAATAGTAATCACATATGATTGAACTACTTCAAATTTGAATATGTTTACTGTTTCACTGTGATGCATGATGGAAATTTTCCTTTGGTAATCAAAAGGTTCGAAAGAACTACAGTCAGACTTTGAATAAGGGAGTGGCAACTATTGGTTCATTTGCGCTAATACGTATATGCATATATACTCGTATATATATATATATATATATATATATATATATATATATATATATATATATATATATACACCGCCCACTAAGAGAGGTCTTTATTTCTGTTTGTCATTTAAACTATAGTGGAAAATTGGTCAGCATGCCATAATCTCCGATTTAGCGCTTCTAAAGCTGAACGGTTTTAAGAAAACAATCATTATGCACGTTCAATAAATTCCTCCACCAATAAGAGAGAGAAAGCCGAAGATTGCTTTAATATAGTCTTCTAAGGTTTGAAAAAATGTATCTTCCTGAATAAAACAGGCATTTTCCATAGTCTGACGGTTGCTAGTGATGCTAGGCGGGGGTAGCCATCAGATTGCCGACAAATTTTAGAACGTGTCCCTAGTTTCACATAAAAGAACACGCACATTGCATTACACATGTTCAATATTTTAAATTAGATTTGTAAACAATACGGTTTTCAAGATAAAAATTCAAATAAATGCCTGAATATTTATAATAAATCCCTAATAGAAAAAAAAACCTACAATAGGGGTATTATGATGAATAAAACAGTTTCTGGCGTAACTTGGTGGAAAATCTTCACATTGATCCCACAGGCCTACATCAAAAAAAAATTTTTTTTTGGTGCCGGGAATCTTTGTGCTGATTTTAACTATATTTGTAGAGCTGAATCCAAATATGTATTCCGTTTTTATTTTACAGCTCTACTTTTTAAATATGGCACATCTTACGATTAGTTGTTTTAATATTTGATATATTCCGGAAAATAATTTTCAAAGTTAAATAAATCTATAGGAATACATGGGAATATATGGTAAAAGAAAATAGGAAAAATATTACAGACTTTGTGAAACGTGCATACTTGGGATATTTTGGTGTTAAGTTTGGTGACCAAGATAAAACATGGGCACCGCATTTTGTGCGTAAAACATGTACTGAACATCTGCGGCAATGGACAACAGGACAAAGGAAAAGTCAAAAATTTGGTGTTCCAACGGTGTGGAGAGAACCTGTGAACCATATTGACGACTGTTATTTTTGCATAGTAAATGTTTCGGGAATTAATCGAAAAAATCGCCACAAGTGGACATATCCAGATTTGCCTTCAACTAGACGCCCGGTACCCCATTCAGAAGAAATTCCGATCCCAATATTTCAGACGTTACCAGATATATCTAAGGAAGAATTTGAGTTATTTGAAAACATTTCTCATTCTATTGACGATAGTGGCAGTGACTACGAGGGGGCATCAACAATTCCTCAACTATTTAATCAAGATGAACTACGCGATCTTGCTAGAGAACTGAACTTATCGAAGGAAGCATGCGAACTGCTAGCATCAAGACTGCATGAAAAGAATTTACTGCAACCCGGTGCAAAAATAAGTTTTTATCGCACAAGGGAAAAGGATATGCTACCCTTCTTTACTCAAGAAGACAATCTTACATTTTGTTTAGACGTTAAGGGTCTTTTGGAAAAAAATGGGACTACTATCACAATATGATGCTAGTGATTGGCGTTTGTTTATTGATAGCTCCAAGCGTAGTTTAAAATGTGTACTTCTTCACAATGGTAACAGGTTTGGCGCAATACCAATCGCTCATTCAACTAAAATGAAAGAAGAATACGATACAATAGCATTGGTCTTACAGAAGATAAAATACCAGGAACATCGCTGGGTGATTTGTGTAGATTTAAAAATGGTGAACTTTCTTCTTGGGCAGCAAAGTGGCTACACAAAATACCCTTGTTTCTTGTGCCTCTGGGATAGCAGGGACAGACAAAACCACTGGATTAAGAAGGAGTGGCCTAAGAGAGAAAACTTGGTTGTTGGGAAAGAAAACATTGCTGAATCTTTAGTTGAAAGAGAGAAAATCATCTTACCGCCTCTACATATTATACTAGGCCTAACGAAGCAATTTGTAAAGGCTATTGACAAGGATGGACTATGCTTCGGCTACTAAAGACTGAAGATGCCCCATATAAGTATTGAAAAACTTAAAGCTGGTATTTTTGATGGGCCACAAATCAGACAACTTACAAAGGATCCTGCTTTTGCCGAGTCAATGAATGAGATTGAAAAAATTAGTTGGATGTCATTAGTTGAGGTCATAAAAATTTTTCTAGGAAATCACAAAAGTGAAAATTATATTGAGCTGGTAAACATTATGCTCACTAACTTCATATCACTTGGATGTAATATGAGCACAAAAGTTCACTACCTACACAGCCACTTAGACAATATTCTTGGAAATTTAGGAGACACAAGTGAATAACAAGGTGAAAGGTTTCACCAGGATATATAGTAAAAACAATGGAAGCTCGCTACCAAGGAAGATAGGATAACCATATGATGGCAGATTACTGCTGGTGCTTAAAACGAGACTGTTTGAACAAAGTGCACTCAAAAAAATCGCGCAAAAGAAGCTTCCGATGTGTTGAGTGATGTTTTATGTATTTTTTTCTTTTCAATTTGTTTTATTACAGTAAAAAATTTTAATATTTGTGTCCAATTGTATTGTAAAATTCTGTTGTGTTTGTGGGTGATTTAGCAGCCCTAGAAATAAATCAAGTCTTTATATTTAGTGCGTTTTATTATTAATATAATATTCCCATATCATCATGTAGAAGATTTTTTTACGTTAGTGACAACATATCTATATCTTGAAAACTATAGCTGATAGGAAAAAACTAGTGTCATAATTGGATTCAGCATCCCAAACAACTTTGCTTTTCCACTCAAAATTTTTTTATTATCACGACCTAGGTTTTGATATTGTATTACGAGTCTTAGCTTATGACGTTATACTATAACGAAATCTAGGTGGTGATGAATAATAAAAAAATTTAATTGGAAAACCAAAGCTGTTGGTTTTCGAATATTATCAATATTATGATGAATAATTCGGTAAAATACGGTTTCATAATTGGACTAGTCGGTGAAATCAGATGGTAAATAAACGCCCCCCAACTAATCATATGATATATGTTTTGAAAATTGAAAAAAATAAGCCTAAGGAACCTGTGTTGACATGTGTCACAAATTTGAATATCGAATAGACGGAGGAAATGATGTATCTAGCACCTTAAATTATCATTACTAAAACTACTCATAACGATATATCAGACAATTCAATTAGTATTTGTACGGTAGCATACTGTTCTCCGTTGAGAAATCATGGCTTCCATGGTGATAAGCTGTGGAAATCCTTCTTCAGCGTTTTTATTCTAGGGTTGCCATTTTTTCCTCCCATTTCTCTCCTAAATTCCTCCTTTAACGCGTCGTTTTGTTTTTGAATGCCTTTAGGAAAACTCCCCTTCGTTCATTAGCCACTATTCAGGCTCATCGCCCCCTCTGTCATCGCTATCGTCGGCATAGCCTAACCTCCTCGACCTCTCTACTGTATGCAGTGTCCTCATTTTATCTTTCCATATCGTGAAAGAGAGCTTTGAACTTTATGGCATGCATATGTCCCACAAGAGAGGATCATATACTTTCTACCTGAGGAGGCCTCAACTCGTAAATGGCAGATGAAAGGATCCAAAAATTATGAGCAAGATTCTTTCGACCCAATTTTCACGAAATGCTCAGTTTACTCTAACACGACAACATATTTATTCCTCCACCAGAAATTTTATGATTTAGAATTATGTCAGAATTGTTACTATTTATGTGGAATGAAAAATCATTCTATTTGTTTGCTCCCAAATTGTTTGTATCGAATCAATTTGGATAGTACCGCATTAAGGCTACGAACAAGGGCTTTTTTCAATTCCCTCCATGTACTTGATATTTAATCGTACTTTATCAATATCAGATAAATAAAACAGTTTCTGGCGTAACTTGGTGGAAAATCTTCATACTGACTTTTAATAGTGAAACCACTTTACTTTTCCACATAAACTTTTCAATTTTTACTACCCAGATTTCGTTATAACATAACATCATCAGCCTAATTCATAACATCATCAGTAACCTGATGATGTTATGTTATAACGAAACCTGGGTAGTAAAAATTAAAAAGTTTATGTGGAAAAGAAAAGTGGTTTGATTATTAAAAGTCAATATCAGATAGCATACAGATGCAACCGCTAAGAATTAAGTAATATAAGGATCGAAAATTTTTGACTTTTGAAACTTGAAAATTCATTCAACCAAATTTGTACTAGTAATTTCTTTGAATAAGATATTACTTTAAATAATAATTACAACTTACAAGATTTTTTCAATGTGAAAGATTGGACTTATATTTTCCATACTAAATTGTTGAGGTCCAAAAGCATTTTTGAGTCATTTTATTTCATTCGAAACAGCAACACAAAATACACCGATCAGTGTTATTTTTATTTTAAACAGACAGAAGTGGTTTAATGCAATAACTTGTCCTGAATACATATATTAAGAATCATTAAAAATCTTCCCCTCTTCCCCACCCCCTCCCGTGAATGATGTTCTGTATTCAAGCTTGTCACCTGAAGATGTTTCCTCGCAACGAAGCCATGGTCCTGCCAAATAAATACAGATATTCATATGGAAGTTGCAAAGTTTGTTCATTTAATTTTCATATTAATTGAAAGTTTGTGGTGTCAAATACGCGATTCACAGCTGTTTTATAGTTATGATTTAATTTCCGTTAGATTCATATTGCTATAATTTTTATTTTCTCTTTATTTATCCTGTTTTTAATAAAATTCTCCTAAGGCGTAGTTTTTAGATGGTGCCATTCTCATTTCAAGCTAGTTTTCACCATCACAGCAGTAAGCCTTTCTAAAAATAAAGTAACCCTCATAATGGAATTATATCATAAAGAAAATGAAAGCAGTATTTTCCTCCCAGATGGTTAGGTTTTAACGTATATTTACTTCCTGAAACCTAATTATGCAATGTTTTTAATTTCTCAATCATATCGAGCTGTAGAAAGATCCACGAAAATAATTTGTTAATACTTAGTATTAGAGTGAATTTTAAACATCCTGTAATTAAACAATATAATCGAGACCAACCAATTGTACTTAGAACTATTTCCTCAACCTCTAGATACAATTCGAAAAGATCATAAAGACCACGCCAAATTTTGGCCAATCTTTTAAGATTTAAATCGTTGTTCTCACTCGTTTTTTAACTGTGTACAGTTTGATCTGGAATATTATGTTAATCCCTTCCTTTGAAAATGTTATCAAAAACATGAAACCATTTTATCGCATTATTTTTATTTCAATCGAATTCAGGTGTTTCTCACAATTGAACCAATCCATTTTAAATGTGAGCGAAAAGAAATATGATCATCACAGTTCCTTCTACGAAAATATCTTTCCCATTTAAAGTTTCAAGGCCTGCAAATCCAAAAGGGAAGTTTATAAAAAATGTATAATATGATTATTTGGAACAGATGTGCCTAGCAAGGGGGATTATATTTTATTCCCATTGATTTTTAAGAGTGAATTTTGGAATATTACGTTGAGAACATTGTTATCGGTGTAGCTCTGAAATGTAAACTGCTGACAGTGTCGAAAAAAACATACATTTTCAAAAGTACAGTACATACAAGTAGAGTGAAGTACATACAAAAGTTTACGGTCCCGGTATTTTTTGTTTACATACATTTGCAGGCTCTGAAATGTAAATATATATATATATATATATATATATATATATATATATATATACGTTATATATATATATAAATATATATATATATATATATATAGGACGTTTTTGCCTGTTTTGTAGATTTCGAAAAAGCGTTTGATAGAGTGAATTGGGAAAAATTGATGCGTGTATTGCAGAAAATAGGAATGGATTGGAGGGACAGGAGACTGATCCGCAACCTGTACATGTCTCAGACTGCTCAGGTGCGAGTGGGGAACGGAGAGTCTGGATGGGCAGTGTTAGGAAGAGGTGTAAGGCAGGGTTGCCCATTGTCACCGGTACTGTTCAACGTATATGTAGAGGAAATGATTAAAGAGGCATGGGAAGAACTGGAGGTAGGAATGAAAGTCGGAGGGGAACTCGTAAAATCGGTTAGGTTTGCTGATGACCAAGCATTAGTTGCTCAGTCAGCCAAGGGCTTGCAAGCATTGTTGAGTGAATTGGAGGTTCAGTGCGATAAATATGGGATGAGAATCAATATTAATAAAACAAAGGTTATGCGATTTTCCAGAAAGAAAAAGGCTAAGCTAAATATCAAAATAGGCGGGGATAAATAGGGCAGGTAGAACAGTTTACATATCTCGGAAGTGTTTTGGACCAATACGGTCAAAGTGGAAGGGACGTAAGGAGAAGAATTGCGCTAAGCAAGGAGGCTTTCTCAAGGAGGAGGGAGTTGATGACGGGGACGTTGAGTAGGGATGTTAAGACAAGACTCGTAAAAACTCTGATATGGAGCGTAGCTATGTACGGCGCGGAAACGTGGTCGCTGAAGCAGGAGGATAGACGTAGATTGGAGGCTTTTGAAATGTGGGTGTGGAGAAGAATGGAGAAGGTGAAATGGACCGAAAGGAAAACAAATGAGGAAGTACTGGAAATGGTGGGTGAGGAGAGGGGTTTGTTGAGAGAAATCCTATGGAGGCAGGAAAAATGGATGAAAGGCGTATTGAGCGGTAGTGGAATACTGAAGAGGGTAATAGAGGGGAGAATGTTGGGCAAGCGAGGTAAGGGTAGGAACAGGATAGGGATGTTGGACGGGATGAAGGGAGGAAAGAAGTACACCGAGATGAAGAGGGACCTGATATAGATTAGTTTGCTAGGTGGGGAGTCACAAAATGTTTATTTGATAGTTGTGTCCATCCAAAAACCTACCTTAACCGGTAGATTACCTAATAAAATATATATATATATATATATATATATATATATATATATATATATATATATATATATATATATATATAGAAACAGAACTCTGTTCTGTTCCTAATTCCTCTTGAGAAAGGTGGTTGGACCACCGAAAATTGGAGAACCAGTGAGTTTTTCCTCTTTTGTGTTTTGGTTTCTGTGTTTGTTATGACTATCAGTGAATTTATATATATATATATATATCGATGATGCGAAAGTACTCACGAGAGCAATATAACTTTTGGACGGCACAATAGACCACTGTGTTCTATCAATAGACCAATCTGTTTTATTCTGTGTTCTATTGTGCCGTCCAAAAGTTATATATATATATATATATATATATATATATATATATATATATATATATATATATATATAAACTTAGACAGTAACACAGCACGAGAACACATAAAAAGAACACTCAAAATAATATCTTGATAATTTCGACGGAGCTCGAGTCCGTACCTTATTTGTGAGCACACTGATAGGACCGTACGCTATCCTAATTCAACTCCTTACAGAAATGCACATACGAAGAAAAATAATATAGTTCCCGTTTTTCTTTAAAAAAATTGGCCATGACATGAGTCCGGAAGTTAAAAATTACAAAAAACACTATAAAACAACATTTTTACAAAAAAACACTATACTATTCATACATACATATACATTCCATCAAAGCACGTCTATAATAGCGTCAAAGTACCTACTAAAAAGGAAGATTGAAATCAGAAGGAACTAAGTTGGTGCCACGAATGACGTGAACGGTAAATCCCTTGAATAAATGTAATACACCAAAGAAAAGACAGGAGGGCTGATTGTTTCAAAGTTAAAAATAATTCAGTAGTGATGTGTGCAAAATTTAACATACGAATTGAGTGATGGAATTTTAAAGAAAGTGGCGAAAGAGAGCAAGAAAACATGGCCATAAAACTGACGAAAAACGATGGAATCTGTTTGTCTGAGGCCGAAACAAAGTTTAAAATTTAAATAACCAAGGGATCATATTTCATGCATTCATTCTCTTTTAGCATACATTTGGATGGAAAATAGGTATGCCAACGAATGGCTACACATAATTATATGTTAATGCCGCATACAGCAAATATGCTCGGGAGCATAATCTCCGGAGGATAGACACTAATGCAGCAGGTTTCAGGCGCCCACGATGCCTCGCCAGCGTGCCTTAATATTCAAAACCATCCATCTATTCAGTCTCTTGCTCCCTACCCACCGCCTTTTTCCCAACACCTCCCCTTCTTTTTCCTTCGCAACTCTCCCTCTCTCCCTTGCATGGCCCTGGGCCGTGGATGTAGCTGGCACATTTTCCCCTCCGCTCTACCCAAACCGTTCCTCCCCCGCCCCATCCCTCCCTTTCCTCCCTCTCCTAAACCAGCAGAATGAATGAATCGATGCCCCACTAACGAAATCCCACCCCGAAAAAAAACACCACCCGGCGCCAGGAGGAGACGACCGTGTGCATGCACGGCAATGTGATGGCAGGCGGGAGGAAGAGCGAGAGAGACTGAAGGAGGAAAGGAAGGAGAGACAGAGATAGAGAAAGGGAGTGAGTAAGGAAGGAAAAGGGAGAGAGGGAGCGACTGAGGGAGTGGAGAGAGGCGCAGGACGTAACCATGAGGGGCGCAGGTCTGGACGCTTATTACTATTAGTGGATGGGCCCGATGTCGAATTAATTTTTCGGGCGTTGCGTTCCCCTTGCTTCCCTCCAGCGCCCTGAGAGCAGCGCGGCCATTAAGGCCATTAAAAACAAGGCTGTCTCGTGTGTGTGCGCGCGCGTGTGTGTGTGTGTGTGATGGGCTGAGTGCGTGCGCGTGTGTGGGCGGCCATAAATCCTGAGCGATATCTCGAAAGCTCGAGATTCGAAATTTTTTGAGGGCCCGTCTGAAATTCGTGGAAATTTTGACGCGGGAATGTTTGCGTAATCTCACGTTTTTGAATTATGTTGCCGAGCGATGAATATTTTTGGCTATATCGTTCCCCTCTTTGTGCCCTCCCCACTTTACAAAACAGTGTACTTAGAGTTTTCCCGACGACTGTCACACTTGTAAGGATCAGACATAATTCGCCATTAGGGGACTAATTTTCTTTACAGAAAGCGATTTCAAGTGTGAGTGGTTCGTACTGGGATTTTAAGTGAAAGACTTAAGACTACAGAATATTATAATCTGAATTTAGTATATTTCAAAAGCAAATACATGGTTTCAATTCAAATAACAGGAATCCCTTGTAAAAGTTTACAGATCATGTATAAAATATTTTCTTTCATTTAGAATTATTTTTGCTTTCATCATTGTAACAAAGAACAAAAATAAAGACCATGAAAATCATTTTACTTTCTACAGACCGTTTCCTATGCAAAGTACTCCATTAAATTAAAGCAAATGAGTTATAAATTATGCACAGAAAAATATTGTTCCTCCCATGGACTACAACCTTGAGGTAGTGGAAGGGCTTGAGCAGTCCGTTCACCCCTAGAGCTGTGCTGGCGGGAGCAATGATAATTACCCCTGGTAAGGTCACCAATGCCAGATAAGTCGATGGTTAGGAGCCACACGAAAGGTACTCCATGCAACATCCGTTCCTCAGTGAGGCGGCTGCAAAGGCCTCTGACCCCAGTGGGGCGGCCATTGAGTGATGGTGTCACGTTAAAAACATTTTTGATGAATACAACGTGAAACCACCTCAATTATTATTCCCAAGATTTCTATGATGGCTGCATTTGAGAATATGAGTCCTGGCAACTGCGGGACTTAGCCTAATCGGCCGGGTGTCGTTCCCTGCAGCTGGGGAGGCTAGGGTTCCGACGTTATCATCCCAAGAAACCCTTGCAGGGAAAACCACAGCAACATGATAGAAAACGCAGAAGAAGAAAATGAAATTATTTGGAATAGGAACTTGGAATGTTAGGACAAGGTTGAGGAAAGGAAAATTATAGAATATATTGTATATATATATATATATATATATATATATATATATATATATATATATATATATATATATATATATATATAAGATTTGAGTCAGTCATATCTTATCTTCCGAAGAAGACGGAGCTCGAGTCCGTCGAAATTATCAATATATTATTGTGAGTGTTCTTTTTATGTGTTCTCGTGCTGTGTGTTACTGTCTAAGTTTTTTATTCAACACTTCCGTGTTACTTCGAAGAAAATCTATATATATATATATATATACACACACCCCCCTACCCTGATGTGTGAATATTCACACGCCGTCGGGCTTGGTATATGGGTGAGCTCTACCAACACCTACTAAGCCGACCTTCGGGTTGATTACTGTGTTTATGGTTTTTTTATATATACCCACAAGAGGAAGGGAAAGTGAGAAGAGAGGAGGGGAGACAGGGAAGGAGTAAGAAGGAGAAGATGGATTTAATGAACAACGTTGAATCCCGGATGTTGACAGTCGTTGCCTAGCCATATATATGACATTTCTAGAGTTTCAATTCTATAGGGTTATCAGATTGGGGAAGGGACGCTAGAACGGAAACACTGTAGCACTGGTTGAAGGGAGTGTTATAATGGGAGACATGTTTTGGGAAGGGGGACCCGAAGCGCCATAATTATTTATCCTGAGTTTCATCGGTGTGGAAAATTGACCTATGTAAAAGACCGGGCAGACTCTACAAGCCAGAAGATAGATGGATGGATTCTTGAATGTGCAGGAGGAATGGAGGAAGGGCTGGAGAGAGATAAATGGTGGAATAGAGAGGAGAGGGTTGGAGTTGTGAAATTAAGGCAAGTTTTGCACCTCCCCCAAGACATGGAGTGGGTGTGGCTCTGGGGGAGGGAGAGGATATAGCATATATAACCTATGGACGCCTTAATAGAACACAAAAGTAAAAAAGATATCCCTTAAAAGGTGAGTCTGACAGCTGACACGCAGTCTGGCCTGAAGAAGGCCAAAGGCTGAAACTGCCTAATATTTTGGTGTTTTTTTCCTTGTTTTCTATTTTACTTTTGTGTTCTATTGTGCCGTCAAAATGTTATATTGCTTATTGCTCTAATGGGTGTTTTCACATCATATATATATATATATATATATATATATATGTTTATTTATACATACATACATATATATATGTTTATTTATATATATATATATATATATATATATATATATATATATATATATATATATATATATATATATATATATATATATATGTGTGTGTGTGTGTGTGTGTGTGTGTGTGTGTGTGTGTGACCGTGTAATTAACTTTACATATGTCATAAACATAAAAAACTCAATGATATAATTCCTATAAATAACAATAATAGAAGGATTAGGAAGAGCATGGAATATTTCAATTAGGTAATCTACCGGTTAAGGTAGGTTTTAGGATCGACACAACTATCAAATAAACATTTTGTAATTCCAAACAAAACCCAAGCCAGCAACCTAATCTACATCAGGTCCGTCTTCATCTCCGAGTACTTCCTTCCTCGCTACATCCCGTCCAACATCCTTAACCTGTTCCTGCTCTTTCCTCGCATGCCCAACATTCTCCCCTCTATTACCTTCTTCAACATTCCACTACCACTCAACACGCTTTTCATCCATTTTTCCTACCTCTATAGGATTTCTCTTAACAAACCCCTCTCCTCACCCACCATCTCCAGCACTTCCTCATGTTTTTTCCTTTCGGTCCATTTCACCTTCTCCATTCTTCTCCACACCCACATTTCAAAAGCCTCCAATCTACGTATATCCTCCTGCTTCAGTGACCACTTTTCCGCGCCGTACATAGCTACGCTCCATATCAGAGTTTTTACGAGTCTTGTCTTAACATCCCTACTCAACGTCCCCGTCATCAACTCCCTCCTCCTTGAGTAAGCCTCCTTGCCTAGCGCAATTCTTCTCCTTACGTCCCTACTACGTTGACCGTGTTGATCCGACACCCTTCCGAGATACGTAAACTATTCTACCTGCTCTACTTTTTCCCCTCCTATTTTAATGTTTAGCTTAGGCTTTTTCTTCCTGGAAAATCGCATAACCTTTATTTAAATAACGTTGATTCTCATCCCATATTTATCGCACTGAACCTTCAAGTCACTCAGCAATGCTTGCAACCCCTTAGCCGCCTGACAAAACAAAGTCTGGTCATCAGCATACCTAACCGATTTTACGAATTCCCCTCCAACTTTCAATCCTACCTCCAGTTCTCCCCATGCCTCTTTAATCATTTCCTCCATATACAGGGTGTGTCCGGAAAATAAGTGTACTGATTTTTTCCCGACGCTCCAGGCGCGCCCAGCACCGCTCTGACGAGCTGCGATTGGAGCGGGATATGTTGGCAAGCGACGCTGAAAAAAGCAGTCGGCTCTGAGCTGTGGTGTAGTGAGGAGCTCTGTTAACGCGAACCTCCACGCTCGACCCACGTCACGGAACGCGATGCGGAAGTTTTTGGAGCAGCGTTATTCCATCAAATTTGCGGTAAAGCTTGGGGAATCGTCTACTGAAACCGTCGGTATGATTAACCAGGCTTACGGGGAGTCAGCCATGTCCAGAAACGTGATCTTTCGGTGGCACAAGATGCTCGCGGAGAAGAGGTCGACGACGAACCACGGCCTGGACGCCCATAAACGACACTCACCGACGAAAATGTGCGAAAAGTTCTCGATGGACTGAACTCTGATCGTCGTCTTAGTGTTCGGATGATAGCAGAGCAGTGTAATGTGCTAAAAACAATAGTGTACGAGATTATTAGGGACCAATTACAGATGCGAAAAATTTGTGCAAAGTTGGTGCCGAAAGTGCTCAGTGATTGATGAAAGACTCAATCGTTTGGAAATCGCGACACAACTTGCGGATCACTGCAAAAATGATCCACATTTTTTAGAGAACGTGGTTTCGGGTGACGAGACGTGGGTCTTTGAGTACGACCCGGAGTCTAAGAGACAAAGTGCGGAGTGGCACACCCCATCATCAACCCGTCAAAAGAAAGCTCGCATGAGCAAATCTCGGATCAAGGCGATGCTCATTGTCATTTTTGACAAAAGGGGCGTCGTCCACTACGAATTTGTACCTGAACGACAAACTTGCTACGACAACTGTAAATGCTGCATTTTACGTCCAAGTGCTCGACAGGCTTCGAAAACGAGTCTCTCGCGTCCGGCCAGCGATCAAAAACATCTGGCGGCTACATCACGACATTGCGCCGTCTCACACCGCGCTTGTCGTGTCGGACTTCTTGGCCAAGCACGGCGTGGCAACGCTGCCGCACCCGCCCTACAGCTCGGATTTGGCACCACCGGACTTCTTTCTGTTCCCGAAGATAAAGAGGAGTTTGAAAGGAACGCGATACGGGACTTTGGACGCCGTCAAAGAGGCCGTGACGACTTGTCTTCGAGAAGTTCCCGATGATGCCTTCGCGGGAGCGTTCCAGGAATGGGAACGCCACTGGAACAAGTGTATCGACTCACAAGGATCCTATTTTGAGGAATATTAGCTTAAGATATGTAAAAGTGTAATACTTTTTTTTTCCTTACCTCAGTACACTGTTTTTCCGGACGAATCCTGTATACGTTGAACAGCACCGGTGACAATGGGCAACACTGCATTACACCTCATCCTAACACTGCCCATAAGGACTCTTCGTTCCCCACTCCCACCTGAGAAGTCTGAGACATGTACAAGTTGCGGATCAGTCTCCCGTCCCTCAAATCCATTCCTATTTTCTGCAATACACGCATTAATTTTTCCCAATTCACCCTATCAAACGCTTTTTCGACATCTGCAAAACAGGCAAAAACGTCCTGATTGTATTCTATACTATATATATATAACCATAAACCATAAACACAGTAATCAACCCGAAGGTCGGTTTAGTAGGTGATGGTAGAGCTCACCCGTGTACCAAGCCCGACGGCGTGTGAATACTCACACATCAGGGTAGGGGGGCCAGTTCCTTTCCCTGTGCCGGTTATGGTTTCCCAGGAAGATCTGGTACCCGAAAAATCAACTAGCTTGGGTGGAGCTGCAGGTGCCCAAAGTGCCTTGCCCGGGAATCGAACCCGGGACCCTCTGGCCAGCAGTCCAACGCTCTACCCGCAAGACCACCGCGACCCCGTATATATATATATATATATATATATATATATATATATATATATATATATATATATATATATATATATATATAAAGCCCAAAACCCCTACCTAGTAATCATCCCGCGGAAATATTCATACGCCTCCTCAAAAAAGTTTCGAATAAATCCTTCACACAATCCCTAAAACCAAGAAATAACCTTTCCACAAACTAACGTCATGCCCTTAAAACCCTACAGGCCAATCCCAACATCGTGGTCACTACCGCCAATAAAGGCTCCTTAGTCGTAATTTTAAACACCCAAGACTATATTTCCAAAGCCCTCAGTCACCTCAACGACACATCCACCTATACCACTCCCACCGACAACCCTACTCCAACCTTCCAAAAGGAAATTCGGTCTCTTCTCCTCCAATTTGGACCAGAAGAAGGCCTCACCTCCCAAGACATATCCCTACTCTCACCCCCAAACCCCAGAACACCCCAGTTTTATCTCCTCCCAGAAATACTCAAACCCAACATCCCCTGTCGTCCTATAGTTTCTAGTTTCAACTCTCCCACCGAAAGAATCTCCGCATTCCTTGATTACCACCTACAACCTATCGTACTCTCATTGCCCTCCTTCACGAAAGACACGTATCACTTCCTCCATCGTTTAAACTCTGTCTCCATTCCCTCCACCTCCAACCTGCTTATGGCCACCATCGACGTCACCTCCCTCTATACTTCTATTCCCCATGCAGAAGGCCTATCCTCCCTCCGACACTAAATTTCTCTACGCCCCCCACCCCAGTGCCCCTCGACCAAATTTCTCCTCAATCTCCTCAAGTCCTGACCAAAAATACATTCTCTTTCCAGAACTGTTTTTATCTCCAAACGAAAGGCACAGCGATGGGAACGAGGATGGCGCCATCGTACGCCAATCTCTTCATGGGCCACCTTGAAGAGAATTTCCTTTCACAGCAACCCTTCCAACCTCTTTTCTGGGTCCGCTACATTGACGACATTTTTATGCTCTGGACACACGGCTCTGATTCTCTTGACAATTTTTTATCGGCCTTAAATTCTTCTTTCACTGTTAAATTCACTTCTTCCATTTCAGACTCCACCATCACCTTTCTTGACACAGACATCTCAATTCACAATAACAAATTCACCACTTCAGTACACATCAAAGCCACCAATCATCAACAATATTTACACTATACTAGTAGTCATACTTCTCATACCAAACGCTCAATTCCCAACTCTCTCTCTACCCGTGGACATCGGATTTGCAACACCACAGCTACCCTCAACAAATACCTCCACAATCTACACCATGCACTCCACAAACGCGGTTACCCAGAAAACTCCTACAGGATAAAATCTACCGCTCCACCCGACCACACACACCACAGAATAACAACCCCACATCTGACGCTGGACTCAACCTTTGCACAACCTATTTCCCCGGATCCCACAGACTGAAAACCATTCTTAAAGAACTTTATCCTATATTACATGACAATGACGCGACACATCCTTACTGCCCCAATGCCCCTCTGTCGCTTACAGACGACCAGCCAATCTCAGAAACCTTCTGAGATCCACCAACCCTTTGACACCCCGCCCTGACAAATTTCCACATATTTCCCCTACCTGCAATCGCCCCCGATGTAAAACATGTCTCCTAATCAGATCTGCTCCTCTCTCCCCACATCCCCTCATTGTCCCTTCACCCCGTTCCCACGCTAATTGCCTCTCAAAAAATATTATCTATCTTTTGTCGTGCAAACAATGCACCTTATTCTACATAGGCGAATGCATTACCCCCTTAATTATCCGAATGAACAATCACCGCTACTCATGTAATTCTGCTTCACTCTCTTCTCTTCCTATCCCTTTGCACGCAAGTTCACACAACCTATCATTTGACGAATGCTTTTCCCTAACAGTTCTAGAATCCCTACCCGATTCAGCCACCAACATAAAGGTGAGAACTCGCGAATCCGCATACATCCTATATTTCCGATCCTTTAAAATTCCCACCTTTAACCGCCATCTTTAATTTCTTTCCCAACAGTCCCTAAACCTTCCGCCCCGCCTCCCCTCCCCAGGCACTCTTCCCTCAAAACCTCTCAGTCTGACCTGAAGAGGGCCTCGGAGTAGGCCGAAAGCTTAAATCATCTACAGTGTGAGTGTCCTTTTACGTGTTATCTGTTTTATTCTGTGTTCTATTGTGCCGTCCAAAAGTTATATATATATATATATATATTAGTCATATTATACAGTCAATAATATATATATATATATATATGTATCTATATGTATTAAAATATTCATGTATATCTTCCTATTTATGCAATATTCTTACTAATTTCGTCAGTAATCCTTGCGAGATTTTACTCTGGAATTATTTAGGGAAATTTTCTTAAAATAAATACTACACGTTTATTAGTGAAATACAATCAAGTTACTGTGAGCGTTTAAATAGAAAGACATATCTTTTTTAGTGTATGTGTAAACTACTAGGAGGTATTGAGTGAGGTACGTAATGCGAGATGTCTTCAGAGTAGAAACGATGGCAAAACAAGAGCAGGGACGAGGTTTGAAATGAAAAATCTCGCAATGGGGCCTCCCCCGGTAAATAAATGACGATGAGTCCTTTTGAGAATCATAATATTTTCATAAGACGATAAACTTGCATCGAATTGGATCAAGAATTTAATTATTAGGGAAAACGTAAGCGTTTGGTTTTAGGCAATGAATACAAACGACACTCCGCCGACAAACAAATCAAGTTTTAATTACCAGTGCCATTTTTTTCGCCTTTAATCCCTTACAACCCCGATTTCTCCTGCCTACACCTTTTACCATTCATTCCCTCCCAATGCCCTCCACCCCGCCTCCCATTACCCTGGCCTTCCCGTCGACATTGCCTGTGTTCCCTCGTCCATTTGCATTTCCTTTCCTCGGCAGGACGAGACGGGATGTGGTGGATCTTCCGGGGGGATGGTCCTAAGAGAAGGGGATGGGAGTGGTCGCAGGCGAATAGGGGGGAGGAAAATGGAAACAAAAGAACCTTGGATTCGTGCGGAGGATTATGTCTCTTCTTCCTTCAACGGCTTGTCCTCCTCGTAGGGGGATCGATGCAAATGGGAGATGTGGAGGGATAGGATCGTCGGACGTATACTCTTTAACGAGTTTACGAGATTTGCATGTTTGGACTCGGGGAAAGGGAAGAAAGGTGGGTAAGCTTTAAGTAACGAGGGCAGGGCGTGGGAACGCAACAGAAAAATAAGAAGGTTGGAGTGAGGTGGTCGAGATTAGATGGTGAGGAAGACGTAACGTCTTCGAAAAATTCGATCTCCCGACCTCTAGCCACCATTTCCCACCCGCTTCGTCATCCGGGTCCTTATTTGCGTCTCCCTGTCCTACTTTTGTGTTGTGCACTCGAAAAAGATTAAAAAAAAAGAGTAAGGAATACGGAGTTGTGGGATGGGGGAGGATTAAAAGATCGAAATGCAACGCAGGAAAAATAAAGGCTTAAAAAAAGAAGCCCACGAAGGAGGACAGGCTGGCGGTGATGGCTGTTAAATCCTTGACAAAATGGCGTTTGCTCGGCGTAACCAAAGACGGATCCGGTTTTTACTTTATTTTCTCTCCCATCCCGCACACATCCTTCATTCATAGCCATTCTTTAATCAGCGGCGGAATGATTCCGCGTCTGGGAGAGCGGAGACATTTTTTTTTGCCCCGAGCTTTAATTAAAGACTACGGCGTGCAGCCATATTTATGATTCTTCAAAGGCCCCTGAGAGACTGGCATCATTGGCGGGTGGCTGTCACTCCACCTAGTGAGTGGGAAATTGCTATCGCCGGCTATTTTCATCAACTTGTCTAAAAAGCAATGCCCTTCTTGTAGGAATCAATTATTTCCTCCAACAATTACTGAAGTATGGAAGTCCCATCGAATATGAAAGTACAATGGGCTCAAAATTCGCGCGGTAAATAATCGAATGAACGATGTGGAAGACATAGGACTGAAATAGTCAACAACTTTTGCCAATGAGTAGCCTACTTATTGGTTGCCAATTAGAGAATTTGTAGAGAAAAGAACAGCTAATATTTGGCGAAACCAAAAGGTTTATTTAATTTTTCGACGATCAGAAAACTCAAGAATAATTCCCGCAGATTTAATGTTACGAATTTGTATAAAGGAACACTTATCAGTGTTTCATGGTTTTTGCTTATGATTACACCTGACAATTAAATTTCGTGCACTGCTCCCACATTTATAATCATGTTGTTGTTATAGGAAAGTTATATTTTGGAGAAAATGACTGGGAATGAAGAACGGAATATTAGCTGGTGCATTATTGAAGGTTGACTCTTCTAGGTATCATAGGTATTTTAGACTTTCTCCTAATAACGCATCCATGACCTTAATTTTGGGAAGTTTATGTCAAACGTCGTGAGATGGTAATAACGCTTTCCCCCTCAACTCTTTTTATTC
Source organism: Hetaerina titia (assembly GCA_037158775.1). NCBI lineage: Eukaryota > Metazoa > Arthropoda > Insecta > Odonata > Calopterygidae > Hetaerina > Hetaerina titia. The sequence continues at coordinate 73,569,463 of CM073775.1, read as the reverse complement.
ATTATTTCATTCTTAAAATTGAAAAATCGTGTTCTTTTTTATCATAATCAATAACATTAGCTGATTAAGTGAGTGTCGTTTTTTCAAATAATAAAGGCATGTTTTTCAGGAAATCTTGCTGGTAGGGATAAATACGATTTGAACTTGAATAAGCTTTTACAAATTATCACGAAGGCGCTTTTTACTGACAACCTAAGAGATTAAGTGTACGACCTAGGTGATATTAACGAATCAACTTCAATGACGTGTGTAAATATGTACGTTGTAGGATCATTTTAAACCGTTGACTTAATTATTTGGTTTTGTATTAATCACCCATATACACCAAATCATTTCATTTGCATACGCAGCAGCAGGGAATTGATTATTTAAGAGATTGTTTTCCAGTAAATCCTCATATTAGCCCCCCACGTAAATATTTGAAAGGTTTTTGAGTTGGGTCTTTGAAAACATTTTTATTATGACAGCATAATAATTAAAAATTCCAAAACTTATTCCTCTAGCACACACTACCACTTAATAAAGCATTAATGTCAATTCTTTTCCCTTACTTATTGGAGAGTGTAATTACACGATTCAAAGGATATCCTCTTTCTCCCGATTTCAAAAACGATGAATAGATCCTTGATGAAGATATCTCTTCTTACAATTAGGACGCAGTCAGAATCGTGACACAAACGTTGGAATATAGGACAGAGCATTTCCCGAATACCACTTCCAGCTGAGGATCTTACTACCGTGCCGAGCCAACTTATACGTTTAGGCCCATGCATTACAAAGAGATCCGTGCACAATATGTTTGTGAAAGCTTCGAAATATTCATGACAAACTACGAGGTTTCCTATAAAATATGGAAATGATCAAACGTGTTACTCAATATCTTTTTAATTGTGTTAGCTGCTGTAAATTATTCAAAAATTACTATTAATGACCTATCAACTGCATTATATTATAAATATTTTATCAGAAATGCTTATGAAGAAAAGGTAATTTTGTGACTGAATCTTTCATGATTATTGTGTTCACTTTATTATTGTGTAGTTTGTTTTCGTTGGTGTTGAGTCTTACACAGTAAACCGGTATTCATTAATCCGTTTAGAGGTTTTTATAGCAATAATTAATTAATGCCATGACAACTTAAATGTGTTTTTTTTAACTAAATGTTATGTAAAATTTTAAAACAACAAGGAGGCCTTCTGTGAAAATTTTCTTCAATAAACTTTTAAGTGTGTCACCCTTGACTGTTCTTACTTGCATCATGATCAGACTTCGTACTTTAGTTACCAGAAATCCGCGAAATTCAGTTACCTGCATAGTCTCACAGACTTTGCAAACCGAACGTATTTCACGCAGCTACAAAGTATCATAAACACATGAGTCATAAATCATATCTTCTGAAATGATTCTGTCCCTGATTCACAGCCATATATTTGGTTTCATTAAATGAAATATGGAGGAATTCCCAATTCCGTACCACTCCTCTCTCAATACAACACTCCGCCCGAAAAGTAGGATTTTGAGGGCGTATACTTATTTACATGAATCAATATTTTGAAAAAAACAGGTATTTAAGCAGGTTAGCACTATTATATATGAAGCTAACACTTATCGTACATTCGAATATTACTGTAACTCCTAAATGCGATAAGATAAATTCGTAGAGTTATGATTCAAACTTCAATACTAAAGTATAAATAATTAAACTAGCATTAAAGGCTAATGAGTCGTTCATATTTAAGATAGCTAAATTGTGAATATGTGGTTAGAAACCTATATCGGGGAGCGGCACTGATGCCCTTCCCTGATAACACTATTGATAACGGTATATCCTTTCCTGCATTCTATTAAGCATACCCTTCAGGATTATGTAATTTTATAAACCTAGGAATCAGCGAAATCCGCGTATATCTGGGGAAATTCGGACATATTCCAACTAACATAGGAGGTTGATTAAATAGTAACCAATTATGCATCAAGAAAAACCGGAATGATCGTCCAGTGAGATGAGTGCCGCGAAATCTTATACCATTGCGGGTCAAACTTGTGTTCATATTCTAGTGTTTCCCTATGTTTTTTTCCGGTGTGAAAGTAGATATTAATATATGAATGTGATCAACATACGTTAGCACTTAGGTAGTATTAATAAAAGGCATAGATGGTTATACTATACAGGATTTGTAGAGGGAGAGATATATTAAATGATATTGCGTCATTTAATATATAAAAAGAGTATTCATCTGTTTTCTTCACTTGATTTGTAAAAACTTTAGCAAATTCATTATCCGTTAAGTGAAATATGTGGTGATGGTCTCATTAATATGAAAAATGTGCCCTAGCGGTTGCGACAGTTCAAAGACAGGAATTTCTCAGGCAATATTCACCTTTCTGGACACAACAAAGGTGCTTTATTTTCACAGTTTGTGACTGTGAATGAGGGATGGACGACGTTTTTCAATCCTGAAGTAGAATGGTAGTTTTCGATATAGAATCACTCCGACTCACCGCCAGCAAAGACATTTCTGGTTTAAGAACGTACTGAGAAAATTATGTTGTCAATTTACGGGACAGCAAAAATAATCTTACTCATTTTTACCCAAAGGACGCTGGGGGGGCGGTTGAATGCTGCAGTCATATTTGACTACAAATTTCTTCCCAGTATTGCATGAAAAATTAACGGGAAAGGCTGTACTTGTGCCTTCACGTCAAAACAACGTTCATGCCGATGAATCATTCTAACTCAGAAGGTTCTTCATAATGACGACTTTAAAATAGTGTTTTATGCTTCCTACTCCCCCAGCCTTATTTAAAACAATTTGTTGATTTTCTCACGATGAAGGACACACTCCGTAGCAAATATATTCCAGTTGGGTCTACTACAGTAGTAGGTTTCCAGTAAGTATTGGACCCCTACTGAAGAGTTCACGTCCTCCATAACATCATTTTTTCGACGATGTGAAAAATGTACACGCTAAAAGATTATACAGTGAGATGACGACATTTCAACATCCTGGGAAGTAGTTTGAGAGAAAAAAATTAGTACATTTACAGACTTTAATGTACTTTGTAGAAACCTCTTTCATATCAAATATCTTTACTTTCCTCTCTTTGGGTTGGACCATACCACTACTTTAAAGTTTCTACTTTGATTTCGTAGGAAGAATTTCTGATTTTCAACGCAATGAAGCCATTGAGACCCTCAAAACTGACCTTCGACCTTTAAAAATGTTGTCGAATGTTTGAAAAACTTAACTCAGTTATCATTTCGGACATTAAGTTAATATGACTAAGCCAAATCGTAATTCTGTGCTATCAGTGAGGGTCTACATTTTAGGAAAACAAACAAGAGATTTAATTACAAATCAGCCTACAGAGGCTATTTGCAATTTACTCACGCCTTGAATAAGTGGAGGAAAAGTAACACCACTATAGTTTAATTAGACAAACATGATACAACTTCGTGCTTGCAAATATTCTACAATCAGTAATAGCAATCTAAAAAACCGTGACATTGAAGAGAGAAAAAAATATTAGAGAAATGAGGCGGGAGAGGAAATCATACACTTTTTGTAATTAATTGGGAATTTAATGCATATTATTTCGCCTTTTGTAACAATACATATACAAGTATAAATCTATTGTATGAACTGCTGATATCCCATCTTAAAACGTAATGAAGCCGTGATTTATCGGTAACTAAGATAGCATTATTCAATTGACTTAATTGATTGGGGGATACCATATACGAGATCGTATGTCACAAGAGAAATTTGAGTTAAAATATGTAGCTAGAATTGGTTGTGTCATGAACGGAAACCTAGTTGATAAACAAATATCAGTACGGAGTGTAAAATAATTGGTTAATAATAATAAAGAAAGTTGGGTTCCGGTGCTGAGTTTGGATTAAAAGTAATGGGGTACAATTTGTTCGAGGTGACTGTGCAATGCAGCACGCTTGCACCGCACAGGTTTATTGATTCGGTGCAAGCGTAAAGTCCCCCGATTAATTTTTATTCTGAGCTTACCAAATATTCCCATTGTGGGTAAGACTCTTATGAAATAGAGAATAAGGCTATGGATGGGAAGGATAGGAGAAGCTGAAAAGGGCTTTTTACCTATTTCCTCTTTTTGAATCTGAGTAGGACTGACGGGAGAAAAGATCTCGCCTACCCTCTTTATCGAGGTGGAATAAACAACTGCACAACTGGGAGGAGGAGGAAAAGAACGAATGGTGAACAATGCGTGGGGAAATAGGTTTAAGCCATAAAAAAAGGAGACCACATCAGAGTCTGGGAGAACACCACCACCAGTACAATTACCTACCTCAAGCATTTTCCTTCAAGAAGCTCAACTCATGATTGAGGAGTGAAAAAGGAAAGACTTACTGTGATCAGTCAAAACACTCCGCCTGTCAAAGTGTTCTATACAAATAACCAATTTCTTTAAGAGTGAAATAACTAAGAGATTTACTTTTACCCATTCTTAGTGTTTGATCTAAAATAAATATTTTTTCACCCTCCATTATTAAATATTTTAAAATTTGATGCCTTGTAAAACTTCCATACATTACAGAGCATTAGGCCTACAAAATGAATGCATAACCTAGAGATTAGGTGAAAAGTATTTCCGAGTTAAATATTAAAACCTGTAGCTACATAGACAACATTAGGATAAAGAAAGAGGTACCAAGGAGGAAACTGGATTTGAACCTTTTCCGATATTTGGAGACAGATTTTCACAATGACCAACGTATAGTAAAACCTAAATTAAAAAATCGTTTACTCAGAATTCCATCCAAATGTTTCCAGAAAGAGTTATCTATCTCTTGTCACTATGGAAAAAATTTAGCTCTATATTTATTCCAAAATTTTGATGCTAGATGATTACAATAATACATAATTCACTGATAACTCCGTATTTGTATGATTTCAATTGTTGACATTGTGGCAGTAGTAAAGCCCCGATCGAGAATCTTCTTGTAAGAATGAGGAGTTTATGGTTATATAAGACATCATGAGTTAAGGGTATGATAAAAAGAGGTTAAATAAAGGAGTTAAATAACAGTTTAAGAGACTGTCTAGAGCAGACTATATATATATATATCGATGATGCGGAAGTACTCACGAGAGCAATATAACTTTTGGACGGCACAATAGAACACAGAATAAAACAGATATCACGTAGAAGGACACTCACACTGTAGATTATTTGAGGTTTCGGCCTACTCCGAGGCCTTTTTCCTCAGGCCAGTCTGACCTGAAGAAGGCCTCGGAGTAGGCCGACAGCTCAAATAATCTACATTGTGAATGTCCTTTTACGTGTTATCTGTTTTATTCTGTGTTCTATTGTGCCGTGCAAAAGTTTTATGTATATATATATATATATATATATATATATATATATATATATATATAAAAACTTGGAAAAGACGCTCTCCGGCGACGCACAAACACACAAACACTAACACAAAAAACACCACACACATAGAAACATAAAAGAAGGACACTTACATTGGATATTTACGTTTCGACGGCACGGCCGTCGTCATGATTCTGATGACGACGGCCGTGCCGTCGAAACGTAAATATCCAATGTAAGTGTCCTTCTTTTATGTTTCTATGTGTGTGGTGTTTTTTGTGTTAGTGTTTGTATATATATATATATATATATATATATAGCAACACTATAGATGATTTCTTCGAAGTAACACGGAAGTGTTGAATAAAAAACTTAGACAGTAACACACAGCACGAGAACACATAAAAAGAACACTCACAGTCCCATCCAGTCCCTTAAATTCATCCTCAAAGACCTGTACCTCATCCTCAAAAATCACAACGTTTCGTCCAACCTTCTTCCTAAATGCCCTTCTGTTACCTTCAAACGGCCCGCCAACCTATCAGATCTCCTCAAATCCACCAAGCCTCTTTCCAAATCTCCTCCCACCCCAGAATCACGCCTACTCCGTGCTTGCGAGCAAGATGCAAAACTTGTCCTATTTTCACCACTCCACCCCTCTCCATCCCACCTTTTAACTCTCTCCCGCCCTTCCCCCACTCCTCATGCACATCTCAGAATGTAATCTATCTTCTGACTTGCAAACTCTGCCCGGCATTTTATATAGGCCAGTGCTCTACACCCCTGAACCACAGGGTGAACAATCATCGCGCCTCATGTAATCCCTCATCCCCGTCCGCGGGTCTTCCCATCCCTAAACATGCCTCCTACCACAACACCCCCTTCAACCACTGTTACAATGTTTCCGTTCTAGCATCCCTTCCCCCATCCGATAACCCTATAAAATTAAAAACAATGGAATTGGCATTTATATGGCTGTGTAAAGCCTATCAACATCCGGGTCCCAATGTCGTTCACTAAATGGGTGGGGGGGGCTGGGGTGCATGGAAGTGGATTTGTTTCTTGCGAGGTAGTGGAACAATTTATTCATCCGCATACATTTTGTCATCCTTGTCCTGGGTTTTGACTTGTCGAGCCCATATGATGACTTTGTGAGTTGATGCCTTGGTCATGGGTGTTGTGGTATCTGTGGAGGAATTGTTAGTTTTCTGTGTCACTTGTTACTATTTCCGCATACTCCTTATTCCATCTCCGCTCCACTCTGACCTCCTTTCCCCCTCCATAACCTCCTCCTTCATCCCTCCCCCACCACCTGTTCTCCGCTCCGCTTTTTCTCTTCCACATACCCCTCCTTAACTCCTCCCCCACTACCTGTTTTTTCCCCTCTCCCTCGTCCCCTTCTCTCTCTGCACCACGTACCCTTTTCCTCAGTCATATCTTATCTTCCGAAGACGACGGAGTTCGAGTCCGTCGAAATTATCAATATATAATTGTGAGTATTCTTTTTATGTGTTCTCGTGCTGTGTGTTGTTGTCTAAGTTTTTTATTCAACACTTCCACAACAACTCTTACAACGTTAGGTATACGTTCTATTATAAAGAAGAGACACGATGGCAGATTTATCAAATAAACTACGATGCCTCATGATTACTATGACTTTCCAACTCTTCTCCAATATTTAAAATTGGTTTCCCAAACGCCCGTTTGGGCGTTTGGGAAACATTAAGGAATAAATTGAGAGTAAAATTAAATATTTTAGTAAATCAAGAGAAAAATTGTTGGACGTTAAATATGTATGGCACGGAACTGGGCGTGAGTCAAGGTAAAGCAATATTTGAGACTTTTGACACGTGGCTGTGAAAGAAGAATGAAAAAATTGAATTGGTCGGGAAGGAAAACAGAAGCACTAGGCATGTTGAGTGAGAACAGAGGGTTGCGTGGATAAGTCCACGGGGGCCAGAGAAAGTGGTGACTTGGGAATTCGCTTAAATAAGGAATGTTAAGGAAAGAAAGAAAGGAGTACGTTACGTATGAAGGATGGAGAGGCAAAAAAATAGACGCGTTGAACGGAATTCTGGCAGAATGAATGTGGATTAAAGGAGGATCCGGTAGTGATCTAATAAGTGAGACTGAAACATGCAGAGGTAGTCAGGTATGCATAAAAAGCTATCTTAAATTAAACAGTTTCTGGCGTAACTTGGTGAAAAATCTTCATACTGACGTTTTTATAAATCAAACCACTTTACTTTTCCACATAAACCCTTCACATTCCCCGTTATTGCTTTTTCCCTCAACCCCTGCCAACTCGCCTGAAACCAAATAACACTTTTTCAACAATATAGCGACTCCTCCCAGCCCGCTACTGAGTCACCTAACTAATTACTAAGTGCCGTTCTCCCCGTTCACAATAATTATTTCCCTAATCCTCTGCCAACTAATCCGATGTCAGGTGGGCTTTTTGCAACATTGTTTTGACTCTAGCCTTCCAGCCTGCTAATTATCTTATTGGGTTTTATCTAATCTAATAATCCAATTATTGCTAATTTGTCAATATTACCAATCCTCCTTCTCCGCCTCAAACTATAGACTTTTAGCCCCCCTCTTCCTAACTCAACCAATCCTTTCTTTCCTACCTCCTCTTCCCCTCCGCCCAGAGATATGTACATATACTGTGCTTGACTTGTATTTTTACCTGATCACACCCAATATGCACTTAACAAGGCCTTTTTCTCAATCTATCCCCTCTTAAAGCGCCCCTCCGTCTTTTAACTAAGGTACTTCTGTTCAAATCCATGATACGACCTATCTTAACCTACGGTTATGCAGCCTGGGGATCAGTAGCTGCAAAAAACCTGAACAAACTGACACGATTTCAAAATAAAATTTTGCGAACTCTTACTAACGCCCCTTGGTTCGTCCGAAACTCAGACATTCACAAGGACCTCAAAATACCGAACCTACCAACCTATCTAAGAGACCTAGCCCTGTCATTTCAGCAAGCAATAGGAAATACTGGTAACCCTCTCATAGAACCTTTATGGGACTATTCTGATAACCCCATTTCAAATACAAACGTGCAAAATCAAGTCTAAATGAATCCTAATAACCACCAAATATAAAATTGACATCAGCTGCACTTACATACTATATATTCGTTAGCTTAATTTTGCCCTTAAGCCACTTATATCACACAACCATTTATCAGCATAGCTGGGTATCGGTATAAAATGCGCCTAGCGGCGCAATACTTAAGCATCAGTCAGTCAGTCATTTTTACCTGATGATGTTATGTTATAACGAAACCAGGTTCGTGAAAAATAAAAGATTTATGTGGAAAAGCAAAGTGATTTGATTTATAAAAACGTCACTATCTTAAATGGTTCTCTAACCACCAGATAAAATTTATGCCTTAGCAAAAATTCCATTCGAGACTCTGCTGCTTATGCTTTTAAAAAATTGTATAAAACGTGACGTAAGAGTTAGAATGGAGATAAGTGGAGATTAAGAGGCCTCCTACATTTTTGCTTAACCGGAGAAAACAAGTGAGAAAGCTAAAGGAAGGCGGAAACGATGGGAAAGATTTTGTATAAATAACACAGGCCAACAGTGGTTTTGGTGCTGGAGCTTTTAATGCGGATTTAAAGGACAGTTGGGGTGCTGAATCTAAATATGACACTAGTTTTTTCCTATCAGCTATAGTTTTCAAGATATAGATATGTTATCACTAACGTAAAAAAATCTTCTACATGATGATATGGGAATATTATATTAATAATAAAACCCACTAAATATAAAGACTTGATTTATTTCTAGGGCTGTTAAATCACGCACAAATACAACAGAATTTGACAATACAATTGAACACATACACTAACATTTTTTACTGTAATAAAACAAATTGAAAAGAAAAAAATACATAAATTCACTTGTGTCTCCTAAATTTCCAAGAAAATTGTCTAAGTGGCTGTGCAGGTAGTGAACTTTTGTGCTCATATTACATCCAAGTGATATCAAGTTACTGAGCATAATGTTTACCAGCTCAATATAATTTTCACTTTTGTGATTTCCTAGAAAATTTTTTATGACCTCAACAAATGACATCCAACTAATTTTTTCAATCTCATTCATTGAATCGACAAAAGCTGGATGCATTGTAAGTTGTCTGATTTGTGGCCCCTCAAAAATACCAGCTTTAAGTTTTTCAATACTTATATGGGGCAGGCATCTTTAGTCTTAAGTAGCCGAAGCATGCTCCATCCTTATCAAGAGCCTTTACAAATTGCTTCATTAGGCCTAGTTTAATATGAAGAGGCGGTAAGATGATTTTCTCTCTTTCAACTAAAGATTCAGCAATGATGTTTTCTTTCCCAGCAACCAAGTTTTCTCTCTTAGGCCATTAATTCTTAATCCAGTGGTTTTGTCTGTCCCTGCTATCCCAGAGGCACAAGAAACAAGGGTATTTTGTGTAGCCACTTTGCTGCCCAAGAAGAAAGTTCACCATTTTTAAATCTACACAAATCACCCAGCGATGTTCCTGGTATTTTATCTTCTGTAAGACCAATGCTATTTTATCGTATTCTTCTTTCATTTTAGTTGAATGAGCGATTGGTATTGCGCCAAACCTGTTACCATTGTGAAGAAGTACACATTTTAAACTACGCTTGGAGCTATCAATAAACAAACGCCAATCACTAGCATCATATTGTGATAGTAGTCCCATTTTTTCCAAAAGACCCTTAACGTCTAAACAAAATGTAAGATTGTCTTCTTGAGTAAAGAAGGGTAGCATATCCTTTTCCCTTGTGCGATAAAAACTTATTTTTGCACCGGGTTGCAGTAAATTCTTTTCATGCAGTCTTGATGCTAGCAGTTCGCATGCTTCCTTCGATAGGTTCAGTTCTCTAGCAAGATCGCGTAGTTCATCTTGATTAAATAGTTGAGGAATTGTGGATGCCCCCTCGTAGTCACTGCCACTATCGTCAATAGAATGAGAAATGTTTTCAAATAACTCAAATTCTTCCTTAGATATATCTGGTAACGTCTGAAATATTGGGATCGGTATTTCTTCTGAATGGGGTACCGGGCGTCTAGTTGAAGGCAAATCTGGATATGTCCACTTGTGGCGATTTTTTCGATTAATTCCCGAAACATTTACTATGCAAAAATAACAGTCGTCAATATGGTTCACAGGTTCTCTCCACACCGTTGGAACACCAAATTTTAGACTTTTCCTTTGTCCTGTTGTCCATTGCCGCAGATGTTCAGTACATGTTTTACGCACAATATACGGTGCCCATGTTTTATCTTGGTCACCAAGCTTAACACCAAAATATCCCAAGTATGCACGTTTCACAAAGTCTGTAATGTTTTTCCTATTTTCTTTTACCATATATTCCCATGTATTCTTATAGATTTATTTAACTTTGAAAATTATTTTCCGGAATATATCAAATATTAAAACAACTAATCGTAAGACGTGCCATATCTAAAAAAATAGAGCTGTTAAATAAGAACGGATTTCATATTTGGATTCAACTTTACAAATATAGTTAAAATCAACACAAAGATTCCCGGCACCAAAAAAAATTTTTTGTGTAGGCCTGTGTAATTATGCATGAAAACGCAGGTTTACTGATAGGGAGAGAAAGCGCTGGGAGAGAATAACCGAAAACAATTTTAAAGTAATCCATGAAGACAAAATGATCTTAAATTGATGTCTAGAGGATTATACGCGTTTGGCTTCGGTTAATAGAAACATAATTCAATTGTCTGTTTGTGTGGATTCATAGGATGAAGTCGGCATGATTGCAAAAATGGTTGGTTTTCAGATATGTGGTGCAAAGGAAAAGGAAACGGTTTCGATTGAATGAAAGATGCAAAATGGACAAATATTTTCAGAAAACGAAGAAAAGTGAGAAGCTTGGAGATATGCGTGTTACGTATTGAGAGCTCAATACATATGGTTACACAAAACAACGTACTTCAGGTGCATACGCGTGTTTAAGGGCAGGACTTTCATGATGATAAGGGAGAAACACTCATCAAAGGAAAGCTTGTGAGAATTGGCGTGTAAAAGGATAGAAAGGGAAGAGAGTGAGGCTGAATTACCGAAGAGTCCCGTCACTTTCCCTTCCTGCAATTGCAACCTCTCCAACACCAGCCTCAATGTCAGTGAGTTATTCCGTTCTTAGTAAAGGCCTACTCTTTTCTCTTACACCACAAGTTAATCACATCAATATTCTAACCGATAGCCTCAATTTCTGCCGAAACCGTAGATATTTCAACATATATTTTCGTTGAAACGTTTCCGTAGATATCATTTTTTTCACGATCGATTAGGGGTAAGAATAACATTGTCAGATCGCAGTAGGGGTCATATTGGAGTTGATTAGCCTGGGTTGTATTCACTCCCTGCCCCATACCCTAGCGGTGGCTTGCAGGGTACTTAAACATCTAATATCTAAATTTAAAGATAACACGGTACCTAAATAGATTAGATATCAAGGTACATAAACCTTCGATCGCGCGCCTTCTGGAAATCCCAAACCCTTCCGGTCAAATAACGTCAATCCCGCACTTGACAAATTTCGCCCTGCTCCAGCTAATGAACCAAATACCCTTCCACCTAACCATCCAGTTGAAATTTTCACAAGTAAAATCCTCCAAAAGGTCTCCAATAAATTCTTCATAGAATTTCTCAAGCCTAATAAAAAACCTATGCAGCAACGAACGTCATGCCCTAAAAACCTACGGTCCACCCCCATCATCGTAGTCACCACCGCCGGGGAAAGATAAATGTTCCTCGGTAGTAATTTGAAACTCCAACGACTCTATTTCTAAAGCCCTCAGTTATCTCATTGATATATTCACTAATACCACTCTCACCAACGACCCTAAGACCATTTTTCAAACATATAATCGGTCTTTCCTTCTACAATTTGGACCAGAAGAAGGCCTCGCCTCCCAGAATATATCTCTGCTCTCACTCCGAAACCCTAGAACACCCCAGTTTTATCTCCTTCCAAAAATGCACAAACCCAATCGTTCCTGTCACTCTACAGTCTCCAGTTTCAACTCTCCCACAGAAATAATCTCTGAATTTTATCACCACTACCTACAACCTCTTTTACTCTCCTTACTCACATTCATAAAAGACACCACTTTCTCCACTGTTCTCTTCCTCCTCCAATTCTCCATTCCCCCCCACCTTCAACCTACTTATGGCCGCCATCGACGTTATTCTCTACAGCATAGTTACTCTTCACTCTACAGCACCATTCCCCATAGTGAACGGTTATTCTGCCTCCAACACTATCTCTCTCTAGGCCCCTCTCCCAAGCGCCCTTCGTCCGAATTTTTCCTCAGCCTAGCCAATTTCGGCATAAAAATATTCATTTTCGTTCCAAAGCTGGTTTTACCTACAAACCATAGGCAAAGCGATGGGGACGAGAGTCGCGTCATCATACTATACGTAATTTTTTCATGGGCAACCTTGTAAATACTTTCCTTTTATAGAAACCCCTCTAACCTATTTTCTGGGTCCGTTACATAGATGGGAATGTTCTCTGGACACACGGCTCTGAGCCACTCAATAATTTCTTATCAACCTTAAATTCTTCTTTCACTGTTACATTCACTTCTTCCATTTCCGACTTCACCATCGCCTTTTTTGGAACTGAAATCTCACTTTACAACAAAAAATTCACTACCTCAGTACATATCAAAGCCACTAACCATCAGCAGTACTTACACTTTACTAACTGTCATTCTTCTCACAACAAACGCTCGATTCCCAACTCTCTCTCTATTCGCAGACACCGGATTTATAACACCAAAGCCAATATCAACAAAAACTTTCACAATAAACACAATGCACTTCACTATCTTGCTCAGAAAGGGCCCTACAAAATAAAATCCACTGATACACCCGAACTTTCAAGCCACAGAAAAACATTCCCATATTTGAATTAGGATTCAACCTTTGCACCTTCCATTCCACAGGATCTCAGAGGCTGAAAACGTTTCTAAAAAACCGTTTGCTATTTACACGATAATAACGCTGCCACATCTCTATTGCCCCCATACTCCTCTCTCGTATAGAGACAATCTCAGAAACATGTTGAGGAAATGATTAAGGAGACTTGGGAAGAGCTGCAGGTTGGAGTGAAAGTCGGAGGGGAATTCCTAAAATCGGTAAGGTTTGATGATGACCAGGCTTTTGTTGCTCAGTCAGCCAAAGGGTTGCAAGCATTGCTGAGTAAATTGGAGGTTAAGTACAATAGATATGGGATGATAATTAATGTTAATAAAACAAAGGTTATGCGATTTTCTAGAAAGAAAAAGGCTAAGATATACATTAAAGCAGGAGGGGAAAAATAGAACAGATAGAAAAGTTTACGTATCTCGGAAGTGTTTTGGACCAATACGGTCAAAGTAGTAGGGACGTAAGAAGAAGAATTGCGCTAGGCAAGGAGGCTTTCTCAAGGAGGAGGGAGTTGATGACGGGGATGTTGAGTAGGGAGGTTAAGTAAAAACTCGTAAATACTTTAATGTAGAGCGTAACTATGCACGGCGCGGAAACGTGGTCACTGAAGCAGGAGGATAGACGCAGATTTGAGGCTTTTGAAATGTTGATGTGGAGAAGAATGTAAAAGGTGAAATGGACCGAAAGGAACATAAATGAAGAAGTACTGGAGATGGTGGGTGAGGAGAGGGTTTTGTTAGGAGATATCCTATGGAGGCAGGAAAGATGGATGACAGGCGTATTGAGCGGCAGTGGGATGTTGAAGAATGTAATAGAGTAGAGAATGTTAGGCTAACGAGGAAAGGCCAGGAACAGGGTAGAGATGCTGGACGAGATGAAGGGAGGAAGGAAGTACACAGAGATGAAGAGACACCTGATGTAGCTGTTGCTGTAGCTGTAGCTGTTGATGTAGCTGTTGCTGTAGATGGTTGCTGGATTGGGTTTTGTTATGAGTCACAAAATATTTATTTGATAGTTCTGTCCATCCATAAACCTACATTTCCTGGTAGATTACCTTATAATAATAATATTCATATTCAGTATTAAAGCAATTGAACACGTTTCTTTATTTCCTTCATTCCCCCAATGGTCTTTTATATTATTCATTTGGCCCCCAAACCTAGAAAACATCTTAAAATTCAGCAACCATTTGAAAGACCCTCTTATCACCTATCCTCATCGAACATTTTTAAGGTTTTAAGAAGGCGTTTGATAAATTGAATTGCGTGGAACTAACGAATGTATTGCAGAAAATAGGAGTAGATTGTAGTTATAGGAGACGTATCTGTAATCTGCACATGTCTCCAACCGCTTAGACGCGGGTGAAAAATGGAAGGCCGGAATGGGAAGTGCTACAATGAGGAGTAAAACATGGGTGTCCATAAAAAGTCGGTGCTGTTCAACGTTAAAGTGGACGACACTGTTAAAGAGCCATGAGAAAGAGTGGAGTTAGGAGTGAAAGTTGGCGGGGAACCATTTAATCAATTAGGTTTGAGGGTGATCAAAGGGAAGAGTTTGCCAGATTTTCTGAACGTATTGAAAAATTGTTGCGATAGATAAAGGCTAAATGCTAGCCAAATCCAGATGCGTTTTTTCAGAAAGAAGAATGCTAAGTTAAATATTAAATTAGAAGTTCATGAAAAAGAGTAGGTGAAACAGTTTACCTGTCTTGGAAGTTCGTACAAAGGTTTTCTCGGCGTTGCACTGGTTGTCTCTGTACTTCCGGGCTCTCCATCCGCGTTTATTGTCTCGGGGTAACGATATTTCACTGGCCTCCCTGCGTCTTCAGGGCGAAGGTGTTTTTTGAAGATTTTTTGTCTTTCTTCTATAAGGCTGGTGGTCAAGTACCGCACTCTGATTGGATATTCCTTTTCCACACACTGTGTAATGGATATCCATCGTCCCTGTAGAGGTTTCGTGGTTTTTTTTTAGGATTTCAAGTGCCACGAGAAATAGCACTTGCCCTTCACTACTGATTTCGCCGATACCATTGCTGCTCCTTCTGTATGGTTCGTGGAATTCGCCATTCCACAGGAAGAAAGTAGTCGTTAGACAACATCCCATCAATTTCGGAAAGTCTCAAGATATGCCGGATGTAGTGAGTCCCCTGACAATCTCCACTGAGTGTTGAATAGGCACATTGTTGAATAGTGAAACCACGTCGAAATCCACCGTGATGTCTTCCTTTTTTACTGAGATGCCCTTCAGGAATTCGACGAAGTGGGCAAAGTTCTTTACGTACGAGAGCGTTTATCCGACGTAGAATTGCAGTTCCCGGGCTAGATACTTGGGATATGGCTTACTATGGGTCTGAATAATAAATCCGGAAAAATAAATAAGATATGGCTTACTATGGGCCTAAAAATATGGTAGGTATACCCACCTTAGGTACTTTGGGTAGGCCGTAATATCTCGGAGGTTTAGGTACCGAGGATAGTAGTAGTACCTGTTTGTTCTTCCGGAGGAATCGGCAAGTTCTTATGGTGGATATGGCGTCTCGGTCAGCTTTCGTCATCAGGTTATTGTCCAATTTCTCGTGGATGTTGTTGCTACGTATGTCCTAAATTTTCTCAGTATATTCACTTTTGATGATAAGAACAATTGAGTTTCCTTTGTCCTCGGGAAGGATAACGATGTCATAGTTGTCCCGAAAGTTCCGCAGGACTTTTCTTTCCTTCGTCGTTATGTTCTGTTTAGGTGGTTTCGCGGTGCGTAGTACGCGGGCTACATCTTTCCTTATGTCGTCAAATTCTAACTTCGGGAGTTTTCGTACAGCAGCTTCGACCTCCACAATGATATTCTCGAGAGGAATAGCGTTAGGGCCCATTGAAAAATTCTGACCCTTTGCAAGTACTAAGAAATGGCATCATCAAGGTGCATGCCTGCTAAGTGGATGATAAAACGGTCATTATGAGGATTAATGTCTAAAAGAGGGTGTTGCCACGTATGAAGCTTGTCGGAAAGGACTATCCAATCAGAACGCGGTACTTGACCACCAGCACTTTTAAGGCGGATAAGAAAGAACATTTCAAACATACCTTCGACCTGAAGACGCTGGCAGGATGGCGAGCCAAATTGCCGTCACCCAAAATGCAGAGACAAACTATATCGACAGTGTTCAGTACCAAAATGGTTACGGTTGTTGGAACGTAAGGAGAAGAATTGCGTTAGGCAAAGAAGTTCTCATAAGAAGGTGGGATTTTGAAGACGGGAATATTGAGCAAGGTTATTAAGAAAAGGTTCCTCGTAACTTTTATACGGAGCGTGGTTCGGTTCAGCGCAGAATTATGGCCGCTAAATAAGATATTAAGTATAGATTGAAGGTTTTTCAAATGCCAGGTTAAAAAGACTAGGCATCATTAGTGAGAGGAGGGAATTTTCGAGAGAGCTCTCAGTGAGATAGAAAAGTTGATTGCAGAGAGTGTTAATAGGCAATGGAATGGTGAGAACGTCAGGCAAACGGGAAAGGGGTGATAGGTATTGTTAGAAATTGGAGAAAGAAAGTATACAGATTTGAAGAAGGGTTTAACGTAGTGTCAGATATCAGAGTGGGTTTTGTCACGTGAGGCAAAGAGTGAGTCACAGGGTCAGGATCCATATTATGTATGTAGAACGTTCTCCAAATTTGCTTTGGAAAAAAATAACTGAGAATGATTCATTTAATAGAATGAACATGGGAAATTCTCCATATAATTTTAAAAAGTAAGACAAGACTCGTAAAAACTCTGATATGGAGCGTAGCTATGTACGGCGCGGAAACGTGGTCACTGAAGCAGGAGGATAGACGTAGATTGGAGGCTTTTGTAATGTGGATATGGAGAAGAATGAAGAAGGTGAAATGAACCGAAAGGAAAACAAATGAGGAAGTACCGGAGATGGTGGGTGAGGAGAGGGGTTTGTTGAGAGAAATCGTATGGAGGCAGGAAAAATGGATGAAAGGCGTATTGAGCGTCAGTGGGATTTTGTAGAAAGTAATAGAGGGGAGAATGTTGGACAAGCGAGGTAAGGGTAGGAACAGGATAGGGATGTTGGACGGGATGAAGGGAGGAAAGAAGTACACAGAGATGAAGAGGGACCTGATATAGATTAGTTTGCTAGGTGGGGAGTCACAAAATGTTTATTTGATAGTTGTGTCCATCCAAAAACCTACCTTAAGCCTTAATAATATGATTACCTAATAATAATAATCTTAATTTTCAATTGAACGACAATGTGTGTAAACTGTCGTGTTTGCTTTAGAATTTTGTAAAGTAAATTAGGGATGCAGTGGCACTGGTTTAAGATGCTACGGGTAATTGGAAAGTATTTTTCGATGCATTAGTATGTTTGTTATTTGTGAAAGGAATTCAGTTCCTGGAAAACTAATTATTAAAATGATGAAATTTAAGAGCGGGACGTAGGATAGGAGATTCAGCATTAGTCCCACTTAAATAATTCTGTGATATACACTAGGTGCTACTGAAATACGGTCTAAGAGAATATTAGATGAGTTTGAAGAGGCATACTTGTATGTCTGGAGTGATACTACTCCAGGCGGCGTTTTCGATGATGTTCGGAAGAATATGGTGAGATTAATAAGATTACAGTAAAAACTTTAATGTATATGTTAAAAAAGGAAGACGTTTATTTTATATTTGATTAAGTAAACAACTTTGATTTTTCACATAAAAATAAATTTTATGTGGAAAAGCAAAGTTGTTTAATTGAGAAACGTCAATATAAAGATTTTCCACCAAGTTACGCCAGAAACCGTTTCATTTGATTAAGTACCAATTTAAAAAAAATTGACTCAAAAAGAAAATGCAAATAACTTTACCTATTTTACGACTTATGAATCTACGCACTTAATTGAACAAACGAAAAATTAAAACAATCTTGAGCAAATAAAAATAAGACTCGAATACCAGAGTGTAGATTAACCTCGATTCACTTTCCTGTGGAAATATATTTGTGGTTTTTCTAGTATTCAGAGATCTCTTCAAATTTTAGAACGTTAACATATGGTATCCATGTACAGAACCAGAATATGGTGTAGTTTATTCAAAATTTGTGAAGCTGTTGAAAAATAATAATTCATGAATATTATTCTCTGGCCGTAGTTATTTAATAAATATATTTTTTGTAGAATTATGCCACGCTAAATATTTTAAAGACATTATCAAAAAATTAATTCATTCAGCTGTTTTAACTTTACCTAACATAAGACATTCATTCACTTTGTAATAAATTACTGTTTTTGTCATTAAATTACATAATGTTGGTTTTAATATCCACCCAGTTTCATATACAAACTTAATGCTCTAGCCTTTTTTAAACATCAAACAGCGTATTTCTATATTTTTAAGTTTACTACGCAAAAGATACGAACTCATACTGTTGGAAACATACATCATTGCTCTTTGTGGTAAAAAAATTTAACTTTTCATACTCCCTGATTATCTCAGCTGACTTTCTAGTTAACATGCCCCAAAATTTATAGTAGCAAGCAAGAAATGAATTTAAGAGAAGTGAAACTAAGTTGAAAAGAAGACAAAGGAAAAGTATACGCCCGATGAAAGTTACACGAGAATGTAAAAGGAAGGAGTAATGGCGTTGGAATACTATATAAACCATTCTTTATCTTGCAGAAGTAAAAAAAAGGGATGAAAGATTAAAATGGATTTTCTTTTTTCAGTCATATTTGAGTTGGTTGTCTTCTCCACATCTTTGCCCTTTCTCGCCATTTACGTGTATCTTGTATAGACACACATATTGTACTTTACATATATATTTTTATTCAATTTTCTAATTCGAATGACTTAATAGCTTTCTCCCGGGTAAACAAGAATGTTTTTCAAGAGCTTGAGGATTCCTTTGTTGATATGAATGAAAAAGTGGAAGAGATCCTTCGGAAAAATTTATGAGGGAGACTTTTTCTTTGTTCCCGGAAAGAATTTCCGGAACCGGAGGTTCTTTAAGTAACCCTGTTGTCCGGTCGCTTGTATGGACTGGAAGGACTCGCATCCTTTCCCTCCGCAAATCGGCGCTTTACTAAGGTCACGGTTAACTAGGGCTCCATATCTACTGAATAAATACTCTTATGCCTTTATAAATCATACCATTAATTAGAAAAATGTAAAAACTAAATTTTTCCATGGAATGTTCTCAGTATACGTATGGTGGGCAATTTATTTGTAAGGATTTATACATTCATGAGTAAATAATTTAAATTTTTTATTCATACCGACAGTCTCATTAGTTATAAGTATGGCCGATTATTCCCCTAAAGGAGGCAAAACATAATAAAACATATCTACATTGTATGCAACAAATATAATATTTTTTTACAAATTTCCATCGATGAAACTAAAACTTATTTTTTATTTAAACTTGAAAAATTGTGGCTCTAATTTTCTGGAGATTAATGATTATAATTGTAAAAAATTGAAACTCTGAGTATCTAGCTTACATTTCAATGATAGATACAATGGTAATGAATTTTCTTGAAGGGAAATTTTTGAGTAACCTGCACAATTTTAATGAAGCGCCGTTTGTCTCGGATCTTTTGCACCTGACGGTCGATTCACTGCAAAAATATAGCAAAAACTTTTACACTCATTTCAAGAGAAAATTTACATTTGCATTCCATTTAGAATCCCTTAGCGTCCATTTAGAATCCCTTAGCGTCTCAAAGTTTCTTCAAAAGAGCATGTGAAAAACGGCAAAGGCGTAGGAGTTTCAACCGGTAGAGAATCAAGCATTAATTATGGACCCGAGACGCAAACGATAATCAACCGTCGGGATTTCTCTCCAATGTCAAAGGGATAATGTTGATAATTGTCTTGAGCCGACGTATTTTGTATTTAAGGATATAAAAGTCTTCCCTTATATTTTCAACCCCTATTACATATTATATGGAGGCAGGAAAAATGGATGAAAGGCGTATTGAGCGGTAGTGGAATGCTGAAGAAGGTAATAGAGGGGAGAATGTTGGGCAAGCGAGGAAAGGGTAGGAACAGGATAGGGATGTTGGACGGGATGAAGGGAGGAAAGAAGTACACCGAGATGAAGAGGGACCTGATATAGATTAGTTTGCTAGGTGGGGAGTCACAAAATGTTTACTTGATAGTTGTGTCCATCCAAAAACCTACCTTAACCGGTAGATTACCTAATAATAACTACATATTAAAACTCGAATAGAATCATGAATGAAAATATGTGAATCCCTTTTTACCTACCTCCTTCTTAACTCCTTGTACAGGTATTTTAGTCCAGGGATTGTTTTCAGATTTTGGGTAAGTGCGAGCTTTTCATCAATCAAATAAGACGAAACAAGATTCAAGTTAGACTTTAACGGTAGATTAGATTTCTACTCTGACTTACCGGATTCAGAACAACATTCTTTTAATTTATGAATGCCGTTTTATAATTAGTGGTCAAAACCTAAAAATACATCAATTGCTGGAAACTTAGCAAAACGGTTTCTCAAACGGCATACAAAACGTAAGCCTTAATGACATATTTAATAATAATGAAACTACTCTTCACATGCAATAAATAGTAAAATCCGCTTTAACAAATAAGATTAATGCGGGCGCATGTCTGGTATCCCTCAAGTTAAACAACACAAATTGGGGTCGAGACAAGTAACTAAAAATAAAACCAATGTATCCTTGTCAGACAAGAGCATTAAGGGATTTTTGGAATTCGTCTTTGTGGCGTTGAGCAGACTCCTTGTCGCTTGATATAGAAGGACAAACCTTTGATTTCCGTTTTGCGCGGACCTTTTGACCAGTGAATCTACTGTTCACCTGTATAGTTAAATCCGGAATTCCAGCAGTGTGAACAAAGTTATTAAATTAGTTTCAACTTTTTTCAAAACGAAGTGGAACTTTAAAGGAAGCATCAGAGGATCCTAGAATATATTTAATATGAATAAAAACTATATGCACTCCGCCGTTTACTTTTAAGAATAATTTATTGGTGGTTCTTTGTTTGAAAGCGTGGCCTAATTTAAGTGCATGGAGTATGTGTTTGCACTAATCCCTGAAGAATTCTGCTGTTCCCCAAAATTTGAAACCGCACGTACAACCGCGCCATTTTTCATAAAGTTGCAATCAGAAAATCACCAACATTTCCTCGCGCTTGAAATGAAAACGTTCTTTTCGGAAACACTAACTTCAACCTCGTCACTTGGCAATTTTTCTTCGACACCGAAGGAGTTCGTAGCTTTACCCTTTGCAAACATGGATAGCCAGCAATATCATGAAAAACTATGTACACCCATTTGCTCAAAATAAAAATGACATTAATGCGCAGTACCGTCAATCCATTCATTGTCAGGTTAATAAAACTGAGTGGTGCTTTATAAATGAGCGTAAGTAAATTTATTCAATTAAAATTAAAGTTCAATTTAGTTTTTCAAAAAAATAGCTGAAGTAACAAGATATTCCACTTGCATTTTATTAATAATTCCTGAAGAGATTGTATTTTACCCTTGTTCTCCACCTTTCCCTTATCCCTCCACCAACCCAAATCTACTGCAGATATACTTCGTTTGACATTTTCCCCGAGAACAATTGCGCCAATTGGAGGGATGGCATGGAGGAGGGGATTCCGCTATTCTTTCTTCACTACCTTACTCCCTACCCTGTGGTCCTTTCTCCCTCATTTCTCCATGAGAATCCGTCCCTTTTATCTTTTTTTCCTCCCACAATGCAAGGGAAGATAGAAGGGAGGAGGGTTAGAAACTCGGGTATCATTGAGTGCCGAGAGGGAGAAGGTAGGAAGGCGACCATGGATTTATGACCAAACGCCCTTGTTTAAATCATAAGGCCGAGTGGAAAATAAAGATGCTGAACTGGTTTTCGAGAAGTGATGGCCGGGAACGAGATCTATGGGTAGGAATGGAGGCAGTGGAGAAGAAGTTTTAGGGGACTAGGAAGAAGGAAACTGGGTCACTCGGTTAAATGGGAACTAACACACCGAAGGCGTGGAGAAATAATGCTGAGGGCAGGAAAGATGGAAAGTAGCATTCGCTGGGGCGCAATTAATTTCTGATGGCTGTCTCTATTAACGGTGAGAGTACAGTCCTATGCTGAGAATTCGTCGAGAACTTTGGGAAGTATGCAGACTACTGAAAGCAGAGGCCTTGACGACTAGTTTCTGCTGGAGCGTTTCATTAAGATGACTCACTCCTTTAACGACTTGCATGTCCATTTTTGCAGCGAGAGCAGTAGTAGAAGTTTCAAATAGATCCTCTAGGCTGACGTAGAAAACTGCTTGGGTAGCCCAAATGTATTTTACTGATTAAAAAGGCGGAAAACTATATTTATGAATGATTTTTTAAACCTTTCCCAAGTCCTAAATTCTAATTTTAATACATGTCAGTGGACGTAAATTTAAAGGTGGTTCAACTACATTGAAAAACATTTTATCGTATATTTCATTACGAGCTATCGGTAGATATATAAAAGAGCTTGCATTTATCTAGATAATATCATATAATTTACAAGAATTTCAATTCTTTATCGAGTCTATCATCAAATAATTACTTTATATATTGTTGTACTTGATTTTAGTGATTAATACCGAGGGCATGGCAATTCAGTTTCAATAAGTGAACGCATCAGAAAGAATAAAAATGAAGTGAGACAACATATGTGAGGACAGTTTTCAGCTCTGACTGAAATTAAGGTTAATAATTTTATATAGAGATTCTACGTAATAGGTACCCTCGTGGCATCATCGCCTAGCCTACGTTATCATGAAAGTTGAGAGAATAAAAAAGTATTTCTGTCCAGCAATCTAAGACACCAGTATTTTTGGAATGAATACAATATTGGGCAAAGGATAAAAATAATAGGAGCTCGCTGCGAAAAACTGATTTAATCTGAAATTGTAGGTAATAACCATGGTAAAAATGTGAAGAATCACAGATGAGGAAACAATGCGTGAAGACATTTGTGTGGAGGAAAGTACACTATTGATCAGAAGAATGGACCATCGGAAAAGTGGACTAGTAATCTTCGAAACCTGGTGCTGGACTAGGATGCTTAAGATCAGTTGAACGAATGGAATAAGAAATGAAGAAATATAATGAAGAATAGATTAAGAATGGACCTTATGGAACACCATAGAGAAAGAAGAACCATATGGATTGGCCACCCTCTGAGGTGCAATGTTTTCGTGGAGAACATAATAGAAGGAAAAATAGAGAAAAGAACCTGAAGAAATTTAAAGATATAATACCTGGACGTAAGCCAATAAGCATCAGATAGGGTAGGATGGTGGGCTGATGTCAATTAATCTTAGGATTGAACGACCGATGATAATGATACACACACACACACACACAAATATATATGTATGTGTGTAATATACATATATATATATATACATATATATATATATATATATATATATACACACAGGTATATGTATTTATATCAACTAAGTTCAAAGCAATAGCTGGAAGCGGAGGGAGTTTACATTGAAACTTAATTCCTCATCTGAGCTCATGGCCGGAGGGATCGTCTCGAGGGTAGAAAGAGTGGGTCCCTTGTTGCCTCAGAAGGAATAAGGGGCATTTTGGGGTGGTTTGGGCTTCTAAGGATTGACGGAGTGGGATGTACATAAGGTAGAGTAGGGGATGTGGTCGCAGGGGGAAATTGAGAGGAAGACCTTGTACAGGGGGTGGCTGGGAGGAACCATCAGGGAATAAGGCCTGAATTCAGGCCGCCTACGAAAGATGAAAGGGGATCCGGGGATGAGGGGCATCTTTCGCTCTCTCTCTCTGCTATCGGAAAGCGTTCGTATTTAAGATTTTCCTCCCGCAAAGTTACCTGTTGGATCTCCGTTTGCTAACTTTAACCCTATCCCTCCTCCCGTTCTTTGGTTATGGGATGGAACTGTGTGAATGAAATGTTAAATGGATGGAGACTGGAGGTTGGATGGAAGCGATGGGCCACGTCTCTCAAAATCTCGACAGGTAGAATGGAATGGCGGGAAATATGAGGCAAGCTAAGGGAGGAGATAGAAAGGGGATAATAATGGCTCTTGTGCCTCTCACTACCTCTCTAGGGAATGATGGAAGGGGTGGATGAAATTTGGATGGAGAATTCCTTTGGCGGCAATGGGTGGGTTGGCCAAGGCATAGTTTTCAAAGGTATCGAAGTGGAACCTGCAGGGGATGAGGGGTAAAGAGGAATTGGGAGGTTGATAGGGCTGACTGGGATGGTGGGATTAGTCCCGTTGTGTTTATACGCACTCAAGGAAAACGTCTAATCTCGAGAAAGACGATGGAAAGTGTCAGTGCGTCCTCCTTCAAGGTCAGTTTCAATTTTATTGCGTGTGCGCATGTTTGTTGAGTGTACAACGTGTGCTACTTCCACAGTAGAATAGGCAAATGTGTGAGTAGGGTGGATAAAAGTCTCAAGGTTAAAGGTATACAAGGTTAAAGGTATAGTAGTTAAAAGAATTCAACGATAGCCTTTTTGAGTTTTTGAGATTTTCGTAAAGGGTTTTATATCTTTTGCACAGTATCATGAGTAGTGTGGTGAACAAATAAAGTAGTAAATGAACTTTCAGAGCACATATGGTAATGCAGTAAAACTTATACTATTAAAAACACTTTAGCTACTATTCTAAATGCAAATTACAGTATTCGAATTCAGTAAAAGTTTTGGTACAAAACGTTAAATAGGTCCTGATTATTATAGTTATAAATGAATATTTCAAATAGAATACAAAGTAAAAATGATGGATTAAAACCAAGAATCATGTTATTTCACAATAGAAGGCAGTAAATATATTCAAATGACTCTGATTTTGTCCAGAAAATCAATCTAGAAAACATTATTTTAATGCAATAATATTAATTGTACTCATTAACCCCGTATGCCATTATTAACCAAGTGAGATAATTGGTTAAAAATCTTACTTCTACAACTATATTTTTTTCAATATTTTGTAAATCGAACTGGAAAAATCTCTATTAATTCCTAGCAATTTAAATAATCAGTATTTCATTAAATAGGTGGAATAAAGGTTATTTACCCGGTTATTAAGGCTATTAGGTGATTTTATTCATTCTGCGGCAAATACGAGCGGATAGGGTTCTATATATTTATTATGAATTTAGGAATTAAAGGTTATTGTCGTTGCATATTAAATTAGTTTTACATGATATTAAATTACTTTTTCAAATGTATCAAATGCAGCTGCGTATGGAATAACCTAGCTGTCTTATATCTTAAGGATCCTCTGTCTCTGTATGGCTGCGTACGTTAGACGAGGGTATAAGACACCGTAGCAGGGAGGAGTGAGAATTATAAGATGACGAGAGGTTGGAAAGGATGACAAGGGTGCTTTTGCCCACTTCAGGAGACTTGGTGAGACTTATGAGAGACAGAGAAACGCGTGAATACGAAGAGATTGAGGTAACCTTACTCAAGCAATAACAGGAAAAGGGATTGATAGTGTCAGTTGCAGAACAACAGTGAAATCAATATATATATATATATGCTCTACACAGCAAGGTTAAGTTATTATCGGGAAGTAAGAAGGCATGATCTGTGCTAACAGTTAAAGATAAGTGGGGTAAGATAATAGTTGAACCAGGAAAAATCCAAGAGAGATGGAAGGAATATATAGAAACACTGTATGGGAAAGAAATTAGGCCGACAAGGTTAGACATAGAAAAGGAACATGACGTAGAAGAAGATAGCTTAGGTCCAGGCATACTCGACGATGAAATAGAAAGGGCATTAAAGGAGATGAAAGAAAATAAGGCTGTGGGGGTGGACAATATTCCTGTAGAAATGTTGAAATGGTTAGGGAACCGTGGGAAGAAGGCCATATATGGACTGATTAGTAGTATCTATGAGGAAGGAATCTGGCCGGAAGATTTTATGAGATCAGTGTTAGTTCCTATTCCAAAAAAGGCAAAGGCTTCGTCATGTGAGGATTACAGAACAATAAGTTTGATATCCGACGCAGCTAAAGTTATTCTCAGGATCATCAACAAAATGATAGAGAGTAAGGCAAATGATTACTTAGGGGATGATCAGTTTGGGTTTAGGAAGGGAAGAGGTACGCGTGATACCATTTCAGTAATGAGATCACTAATTTACAGGAATATAGAATACAACCAGGACGTTTTTGCCTGTTTTGTAGATTTCGAAAAAGCGTTTGATAGAGTGAATTGGGAAAAATTGATGCGTGTATTGCAGAAAATAGGAATGGATTGGAGGGACAGGAGACTGATCCGCAACCTGTACATGTCTCAGACTGCTCAGGTGCGAGTGGGGAACGGAGAGTCCGGATGGGCAGTGTTAGGAAGAGGGGTAAGGCAGGGTTGCCCATTGTCACTGGTGCTGTTCAACGTATATGTGGAGGAAATGATTAAAGAGGCATGGGAAGAACTGGAGGTAAGAATGAAAGTCGGAGGAGAATTCGTAAAATCGGTTAGGTTTGCTGATGACCAAGCATTAGTTGCTCAGTCTGCCAAGGGGTTGCACGCATTGCTGAGTGAATTGGAGGTTCAGTGCGATAAATATGAGATATTTTTTTTAGGTAATCTACCGGTTAAGGTAGGTTTTTGGATGGACACAACTATCAAATAAACATTTTGTGACTCCCCACCTAGCAAACTAATGTATATCAGGTCCCTCTTTATCTCGGTGTACTTCTTTCCTCCCTTCATCCCGTCCAACATCCCTATCCTGTTCCTACCCTTACCTCGCTTGCCCAACATTCTCCCCTCTATTACCCTCTTCAACATTCCACTACCGCTCAATACGCCTTTCATCCATTTTTC
Source organism: Hetaerina titia (assembly GCA_037158775.1). Classification (NCBI taxonomy): domain Eukaryota; kingdom Metazoa; phylum Arthropoda; class Insecta; order Odonata; family Calopterygidae; genus Hetaerina; species Hetaerina titia. Next base: position 73,542,287 of record CM073775.1, on the reverse strand, counting down.
CTGCCTCCATAGGATTTCTCTCAACAAACCCCTCTCCTCACCCACCATTTCCAGTACTTCCTCATTTGTTTTCCTTTCGGTCCATTTCACCTTCTCCATTCTTCTCCACATCAACATTTCAAAAGCCTCCAATCTACGTCTATCCTCCTGCTTCAGCGACCACGTTTCCGCGCCGTACATAGCTACGCTCCATATCAGAGTTTTTACGAGTCTTGTCTTAACATCCCTACTCAACGTCCCCGTCATCAACTCCCTCCTCCTTGAGAAAGCCTCCTTGCCTAGCGCAATTCTTCTCCTTACGTCCCTACCACTTTGACCGTATTGGTCCAAAACACTTCCGAGATATGTAAACTGCTCTACCTGCTCTATTCTTTCCCCGCCTATTTTAATATTTAGCTTAGCCTTTTTCTTTCTGGAAAATCGCATAACCTTTGTTTTATTAATATTGATTCTCATCCCATATTTATCGCACTGAACCTCCAATTCACTCAACAATGCTTGCAACCCCTTGGCTGACTGAGCAACTAATGCTTGGTCATCAGCAAACCTAACCGATTTTACGAATTCCCCTCCGACTTTCATTCCTACCTCCAGTTCTTCCCATGCCTCTTTAATCATTTCCTCTACATATACGTTGAACAGTACCGGTGACAATGGGCAACCCTGCCTTACACCTCTTCCTAACACTGCCCATCCAGACTCTCCGTTCCCCACTCGCACCTGAGCAGTCTGAGACATGTACAGGTTGCGGATCAGTCTCCTGTCCCTCCAATCCATTCCTATTTTCTGCAATACACGCATTAATTTTTCCCAATTCACTCTATCAAACGCTTTTTCGAAATCTACAAAACAGGCAAAAACGTCCTGATTGTATTCTATATTCCTCTCGACTAGTGATCTCATTACTGCAATGGCATCACGCGTACCTCTTCCTTTCCTGAACCCAAACTGATCATCCCCTAAGTAATCATTTGCCTTACTCTCTATCCTTTTGTTGATGATCCTGAGAATAACTTTAGCTGCGTGGGATATCAAACTTATTGTTCTGTAATCCTCACATGACGAAGCCTTTGCCTTTTTTGGAATAGGAACTAACACCGATTTCACCAAATCTTCCGGCCATATTCCTTCCTCATAGATACTACGAATCAGTCCATACATGGCCTTTTTCCCACCTTTCCCTAACCATTTCAACATTTCTACAGGAATATTGTCCACCCCCACAGCCTTATTTGCTTTCATCTCCTTTAATGCCCTTTCTATTTCATCGTCGAGTATGCCTGGACCTAAGCTATCTTCTTCTACGTCATGTTCCTTTTCTATGTCTAACCTTGTCGGCCTAAGTTCTTTACCATACCGTGTTTCTATATATTCCTTCCATCTCTCTTGGATTTTTCCTGGTTCAACTATTATCTTACCCCATTTATCTTTAGCTGTTAGCACAGATCTTGCCTTCTTATTTCACGGTAATAACTTAACCTTGCTGTATAGCGCACCAATTTTCCCCTCCTCTGTTAATTTTCCATATCCACGCATTGCGTTTTCCACCATTCTTCTTTTGCTTTATTTGTGGCCCTTCTCAATTTATTGTTTAACTCTTTGTACTTCATTTTGCCTAACTCTGTGTTTACATTTTTCCATCTTCTTCTCTCATCCATCTTCGCAATCATCTCATCCGTTACCCATGGTTTCCTTATCCTTTTCCCGTTAACGGTTCCTATAGTGTCTTTAGCGGCTTCCAATATCCCTTTCTTGATACATCCCCATTTTTCTTCGATAGCACTCAGTTCTTTACCGTCATCCATCATTTTCTCTACAGCCTCCTGATACTCCTTCCTCGTTAATTCATTTACTGCTTCTAAATTCCATTTTTTAACCCACCGCCCTTGCCTTATCTTCTTGAAACGAACATTACATTTCATAACAACTAAATTGTGGTCAGAGTCCGCATCCGCTCCTGGGAAACTGTGCGAATTTATCACACTGTTCCTAAACCTGTGCCTAACCATAATATAATCTAACTGATACCTTTCTGAGTCACCTGGCATTTTCCATGTATACCTACGCCTTTTGTGGTGTCTAAACCATGTGTTAGTGATGACTAACCCCTGTCTCCTGCAGAATTCAATTGCTTTCTCCCTGCGTTCATTCCTCGTGCCTAACCCATAGTCCCCCACCTCACCACCATCTCTTCCTTCGCCTACCGTCGCATTCCAATCCCCCATCACTATCAAATGTTTCCCTGCAGGAACACTCGCGATGATATCCTCTAACTCATCATACATCCTATCGACTTCTTCCTCCTTGTGGTTGCTCGGTCGCATGTATACCTGAATAATGACCAAGTTCGTCGGATCTGCTTTAATCTCTACGAGTAAAATTCTATCTGACGCTTGCTCTATGTTGACTATACTTCTTCCTACCCCTTTATTTAAAATTACGGCAACCCCTCGTTGGCTCTCATCCCCGCCGCTGTATATTACTCTATAATTGTCACTATAATTGTCACTATAATTGTCAATATGAGATGAGAATCAATATTAATAAAACAAAGGTTATGCGATTTTCCAGAAAGAAAACGGCTAAGCTAAATATTAAAATAGGCGGGGAAAGAATAGAGCAGATAGAGCAGTTTACATATCTCGGAAGTGTTTTGGACCAATACGGTCAAAGTGGTAGGGACGTAAGGAGAAGAATTTCGCTAGGCAAGGAGGCTTTCTCAAGGAGGAGGGAGTTGATGACGGGGACGTTGAGTATGGATGTTAAGACAAGACTCGTAAAAACTCTGACATGGAGCGTAGCTTTGTACGGCGCGGAAACGTGGTCACTGAAGCAGGAGGATAAACATAGATTGGAGGCTTTTAAAATGTGGGTGTGGAGAAGAATGGAGAAGGTGAAATGGACCGAAAGGAAAACAAACGAGGAAGTACTAGAGATGGTGGGTGAGGAGAGGGGTTTGTTGAGAGAAATCGTATGGAGGCAGGAAAAATGGATGAAAGGCGTATTGAGCGGTAGTGGAATGTTGAAGAGGGTAATAGAGGGGAGAATGTTGGGCAAGCGAGGTAAGGGTAGGAACAGGATAGGGATGTTGGACGGGATGAAGGGAGGAAAGAAGTACACCGAGATGAAGAGGGACCTGATATAGATTAGTTTGATAGGTGGGGAGTCACAAAATGTTTATTTGATAGTTGTGTCCATCCAAAAACCTACCTTAAACGGTAGATTACCTAATTATATATATATATATATATATATATATATATATATATATATATATAATTTACGTGAAAGTTTCACTGATGTGAATAATAATCTATGTGAAGTTAGCACGAGCGACCAAAAAGAATAACACAGAGACAAACAAAAAAGAAAAGAAACTGAAACGTTTTCGAATGCTCGTTTGTACAAGCCACTTTTCTCAAGTAAGAGAAGGAACGAACAGAGGAGTTCCTTCTTTCTCTTGCTTGAGAAAAGTTGCTTGTACCACAGAATATTCGAAAACGTGTGAGTATATTTTGTTTTTATGTTTCTAGGTTTTTGTTCGCTAGCGTTAACTTTACATGCAATATATGTATGCATGTATATATACACGTACATATATATACACTAATATATAGCATTTTTAAATAGTGTAGACTGCAGCCACCTATTTTCCTATTCCTAATTGCTATTTTTATCGATACCAAGTCTTATTCAATTCGGTATTACTCTAAGTACGGCAGTGTGTATCCTATAGAATTTAGTTTTAATTTACAAATTATTAAAGAATTGGAATAAAATAGGAAAACGAAAATCAAACCTGAAGTAACCTAGTTTAAAAATTAAGAAATGGTGAAGGATACAGAAACAATAACTTTTAACGGAGTCATCCGCTAACTAGCAACATATCGCAGTCTATGAAAATGCCTAGGTAGCTTGACTGACTTAAGCACTCGACAGGACATCGAGGCATCTGGGTTCGAATCCCAGTATGGACGAATGATATTTACACTTCAAATTGGTCTATTGGAAATCTAAATCGTAAATGAAACATTTATCTGGAAAAGTCAATGGTCTTATTTTACCATGATGGAATTTCACCAATCTACGTCAGAAACTGAGTCAAAATTTATTTGCTAGAAAACATTTTTTTGCCAAATTTACTTTTCTACAAACCTGAAAAACACAAAACTTTACCGGAACAAGCACATTCTGACTGACAAATATATTCTTAGAAATCAACCAAATGTTACTTTAATTGAGAAAGAAAACAAAAAAAAAACACATGTAATCGCCGTAACATTACCAAACACATCAAATATACAGATGAAATATATTGAAAAATACAATAATACCTACATTTAGCTCAAGAAATAAATCATCTAAATGAAAAAAATGATGTTGAGATTCAACCAATAGTGATATGAGTAACTGGTAATCCCAAAAAACCTCATAGACAGTATAGAAAAAAAGGACTCAAAGATGACATTTAAATATTTAAGCAGAGAACAGTAATAATAAATACAAAAGGTACCTATGAAGCTGCGTAGATTATCTCGGCGGTGGCTTGAAGAATTCTGCATATTCGGGTTTTCACCGCGTTGTTGTTTGAAGCCGACAACAGTTTCGTCGAAGTTGCATCTGGCGTCTTCAGGTCGAAGATGAGGGACTCGGATTTTGGCCGTCCTTAAATAGGTGGTCCCTTCCAGGTGCTGCCCTCTGATTGGTCCTTTTTCGAAGGACTCTCTTCCACGCGTTGTGGAGATGGTAGCCTTCATCTCTATTTAAATTCGCCGGGTTTTTGGCGATATCAATCATATCATCTTCACAACGCGTGGAAGAGAGTCCTTCGAAAAAGGACCAATCAGAGAGCAGCACCTGGACGGGACCACCTATATAAGGACGGCCAAAATCCGAGTCCCTCATCTTCGACCTGAAGACGCCGGATGCAACTTCGGCGAAAGTGTTGTCGTCTTCAAACAACAACGCGGTGAAAACCCGAATATGCAGAATTCTGCGGGACTGTATGAAATTTTCTTTAGAACACCCTGAAACCTACCATACACGGAAGGGAATTGTAGATCTAAATCATATCAGAAGTACATAGAGCTGCTTGAGTGATGTGAAACTTCAACTTACGTCACCAAGGTAATACCCACGAGAAAGAATAAAAATAATAATACAATTACTGTCATTATTAATATATTATTATATATTAATGTATTTAGACAGACAAATTTAGTTTTGTTAATATATGGGCTGTCGTAATTCAAAGAGTATAGGACTTGGCAACTGGGTGAAACTAACAAAATATTAGTTCCCCCTAGTAGATTTGTAGTTCCTTATTCTAATTATACTCCTTTTGTCACCAAAATGAGCGACTATTCATTACAAATCAATTAATTTTATTAATTAAATTGAGCCGAAAGGCAGTTTTATCTACGATTTTGACATTCAAATCTGTTTTATTATAAAAAAATTCTTTATACAACATAAAATATTCTAAATTTATTTGATAATTTAGGAAACTTTCTACCTCTTCAGGTAAAATTTTATCTTATCTTAATTTATTTCAGTGGAGTACGGTATTTTAAGTGCTGCACCTTATCATTAATAGTTCACAATGATGGATGATGAAGCGTGCTTCGGTAAGGACTGCTAATCATTTTGAGGAAATATTTTGTTTGGAATCCCTACTGGAGTACGTATACGCTGTCATGGTGCAGTATTCTGCAAGGATCTCCTCGAGGCATACATGAAGAGAATATTGCAGTTGATCACTGTCGGCTCTAAATTGGTGTTGTTGCTAGAATTCCAGCCGAAAAATTAACGAGAGCAACGAATACTCAAGAACAATTGTTTTATCAGAGGTTTTGCGGGAATTTTTTGTCATATCATAAGGAATTCTGTGCTATATTTAGTTTATATCCTCTCAAAAATCTTAGCAAAATCAAGCAGTGAGAATAAATTTATTCCGTAAAAAATTTCGTTTTGGTTTCTACTTATAAAGACAGAAATATTAATATGTAATTTAAAATTCCTCTCCATAGACTATTACAATCTATGACCTGGACATAAAGGAAGAGGCATTTATATACTCTACCATATGATACTATTTTTTGCCGTTAATCGGTGGAATTTTTCACCTGTATGAATAATAGAAACACAGCAATTTCACAAATAACATTTATTGCCGACCACGGTTTCACCACTGCATTGTATCATCACCACCTGAATAGACCACATAGTAGCGAAACCATGCTCGGTCAAAAATATTTATAGTGGAATTACTGTGTTTACATTATCCACACTATACCATATTCAGTAAGACAAATGGAACTTTCATACACGAATGAGGTGCTGCAATTAAAGTTGCGCATTAGAATCAATTTACAAACAATGGTTTCATAAATGATGTATCAAGTTATCATTTAACTTCACAAACACTTCGTAAATTTCTATCTTTTTCGGTTATTTGGTATTTATTTTTGCCTAGAAGCTGAAACTTATGTCTTGTTATTTCGTTTTATGCTCCTAAAATTTGACCTCTGATCAAAACGACTTAAACATATCTTATCAATTTTTACAAAGCTAATCTCAATATAATGAAATCACTATTGTTTTTCATAAAGTCAGGATTGCAATTAAATTTTCTACTAAGAAGTGAGGCGGTCTATAAGGGACACCCAATTCACAAGAAAAGCCAATCTTTTACAAGATTAATGGAAGCCGCGAATTGACTACCGAGCTGAGGGAAGCGACTAAAGATTAACAGCCACAATTCAAAATATTTCCAAAAAAACATATAATCAATGCGATATATTCCATCATAAATGATTAAATTACATTTAAATTAAATTAAATGGTAAACGATGTATTTAATTGATAAACTAAACAAATAATCGACATTTTTCAGCCTGGAAATAGATAGGCTGACTAACTATTGAGAAGAGATGGAGGAATCAAAATGATTGAGGGGCAAAACACCGGATTCTATTGATCAAGAGAACCTACTTACTATATTGGAAATAAAAAACAGCTATCATTTGCACATAACAGTTATATTTTTTTTATATGAGAGTTTCCAATTTTAAATGCATACCTTGTAGCTAATTTTGGAACGGATTCATCAAATACTCGTATATAATTATTGTTCGGTAATCTACCGGTTAAGGTAGGTTTTTGGATGGACACAGCTATCAAATAAACCCAATCCAGCAACCTAATCTACATCAGGTCCCTCTTTATCTCCGTGTACCTCCCTCCCCCTTCATCCCGTCCAACATCCCTATCCTGCTCCTGCCCCTCCCTCGCCTGCTCAACATTCTCCCCTTTATTACATTCTTCAACATTCCACTACCGCTTAATTCGCCTTTCATCCATTTTTCCTGCCTCCATTCGTATGTAATACTACAACTCAAAGTTTACGTAAAATGTCAAACAAATAATGTGCGATATGTTTTACCAAAAATTATTTATTTTGTTTGTTGATGTGGAATAGAATTGTATGTATTTCACGTAGAATTTTTTTTGGAGAATTTTGATGAAAAAATATAACTCATTTTTTAGTACCTAAATTCTAACCATCCTGATAATGGCCCTTTTACATGTTTTTACTTCTAGAGACAAAATGAGAACTTCATGAATCCATTATACCACATTAAGGCTTCTAAATTAGTGAGACGACAGCTGTGAAACTAGAAGTTACTGCCATATATAAAACGAGAATTGCACTGTAAAATGTGCCAGAAGCTGTAATAAGTACAGAGGACTTTTGGGGAGTAAGTGGAAAGAGCGCACAACAAAGATAGAGACCATTTTACGTTTATCAAGTGTCATGGACACGTCTTGAACTTACGAAAACTCATTTAAGAAAGTGCATAATGTATGATCTCGAGGAAAATAAAAAGGAAAAATATTTTTTCACTTAAGTCATAGGTAATAAGCCCTACTCCATATCACTCCACCTAATCATAATCACGAACATATATTGTAAAACTAGCATTCAAGCATGTCAAGGTATAAATACATACGGTTTCCGAAAATCTTCTGTTAGATAGTTTTCTATGTTAAATTGCTAACATATACGTTCTTACCATGGAATAGACTGTGCAAGTTCCAGCTTATAAAAAAAAAATACCTATGGTTTTTTTTGAAATTTTGAATAGATTTATGGTATTAAATGACTTGTAAAATTCAATATTTTAAGATTTTAGTTATATTTTATAACACTACAATTTATACATGACGCACTCCCAATTTATTTGGGAATATTGGACAAAGAGGGGCATAGTTTAAATTTTAATCACGCCAGCATTGATAGGATTTGCTGTTATTAGAATCGAATCAAATAGCTAATCAGATATACGCAAATAAAAGTAACTTCATTCCACAAAAATAGGAAGGAATAGGTAATAGAATGTAACAATCAAACATTTTAGTAACCTATCATAATAGCTGATTGAAGAGCCCTTAGTGATCTAATATGTTTTTGACTTTATTTGACTCGTTATTCAATTCAGCGTTGAGTGCTTATCACCTGACCATGTAATTCTTTCAAAATACATATAATTGTTGATAATCTGTAGTGAAACTATGAAATGAAGTTTCATATTTGATCACACTTTTGTATTTTACTCACTTTTAAAAATGAATTACATTCTGATTATCCTAAGGCTGTAGGCTTTTATCACATCTTGATTTAAAAATTACTGAGTCAAATACATAATTAATTTGACATATATATATATTTATATATATATATATTTATTTATATATATATTTATTTATATATATGTATATATTCCCAGTCCCTATGGTCTACAGCCTTAACGTGGTGGAAGGACTTATGCGTTCTTATGACCCCTAGAGCTGTGCTCTTAGATGCAATAATATTTACTCCTAGTGTGATCACCCATACCTAACAGATCGAAGTGTAGGAGCCATTCGAAAGGCAGTCAGCGCAGCGGCTTATTCCGCAGCAACGCGGTCGGTTACAAATCCGTCCAACCCAAGTAGGACCATTGCAGTAATGGTTTGAGATTAAAACACTACTGAGGAAAGGATCGGGAAACTACCTCAATTATTTATCCCAAGATATTTAGGATGGATTACATGACAGCTGTACGTGATGATGAGATCTATTCTCTACCTTCTTTAACCCAAATACAGTATTTCCATTCACTCTAATTACGCTTGACTGATTTAAAATAACTGTAGGCTTCAGAATACATGGTATGACAACCTTAAAAATAAATACGTATGTATAGAACTCGTATTTCAAGATCCTTTGGCATTAGCTTTTGTTTTAAATTGAGAAGATGGGTATCAATGTATCCGAGTGCGTTAGAATTTCTCAAATAATTTTAAAATAAACATTTTGATACAGCACATGAAAAAAAGGGCCAACTCAAATATTAAGTTTTCAGCTAAATGTAGAAAAAACTTGAGAATATATGTATTCTATCACTTTTCAGTTACACGAATCTTAAAAGCTTACAGTATTAAATTCTTTAATTTATTATCCATGATACCTTCAGAATATTTAAAAATTTTGCCTTAAAACACTAAACTTATACTAACCCCAAAAAAAGCTTAGAACCTCCAACGAGAAAAACAAGTGTAAATCAAAGTTTGATCTCATTTTCATTTAAAAGTAGGGAGTTCAACTAGGAAAATAATGATTTAGTACTAATAAAAACTGAAAGTTATCATCATCATCATCCTTAGACTCCTAATATTGATTTAATGCATTCCTTTATTTCTCTATATTCAGTGTTAATTCTCTCATCCCCTGATAGCTTTTTGTAGAATTTATCTCTTGGATTTCGTTACGGGATCTTCCCTTTTATTATATTTCTATTAATGCATTGTGCCTCAAGGAATGTCCAATCTATCTAATTCTTTCTCGCCATAAATTTCGATACCCCTCTTCTGCTCTTCTGTATACTTCATACTTCCTCAATTTGTATGTATATTTTTCTGAATTCTCCTCAAGCTCAACGTTTCAAAGGGTTCGATTCTTCGTAGACCCATAGCTTCAATGTTTCTTGTCTCTTATTCGTTTAGTTTCGTAAGAACGTTTTGACAAACTTTTTAGCTCCGGTTCTTAAAGCATAGTAGTTGTATCTTCCTATTGAAACTAGAAGTTCCCTCTTCTCAGCTTGAGCTATCCTCTGCTTGATGTTCAAACTTTTTCTATCCGTAGCTGCTACTTAATTTGATCTACCATTAATTTACATTGGTAGGCATTAAAATTGCAAACTTGAAATACTAATAGCACTTTAATTCTTTCTCCGAGCATATTAATACCTTCTACAGACTTTAATATTCTCTGCAGGTATTGTGATACACGCGCAACTTGCAAAACGTTTACCCTTTTGAATGACGGTCTGCACGATAAATTGTCTGTTCTTAATGAGCATACGTATCACTCTCTCATGGACGCGAACATTAAATAAAGTGTATCCCTTCCGTAATCTTTTTTTTTTTAAACTCTTCACCATGTTTAAGATTTTTAAAATCTGTTATCTCTGTAGAAAATTGATGTAATAAACTTCTGCCCTAAAACTGTCAAAAATAATAGCCAATAACTTTCTTTCAAGTACACTGATGCAAGCAGACCGTTTCAATACTCTCCGTTTTCTTTACACCAATTTATAAAAACTATAATGATAGGGGACTGCGGGTCGCGGTGGTCTAGCGGGTAGAGCGTTGGACTGCTGACCAGAGGGTCCCGGGTTCGATTCCCGGGCAAGGCACTTTGGGCACCTGCAGCTCCACCCAAGCTAGTTGATTTATCGGGTACCAGATCTTCCTGGGAAACCATAACCGGCACAGCGAAAGGAACTGGCCCTCCTACCCTGATGTGTGAATATTCACACGCCGTCGGGCTTGGTACATGAGTGAGCTCTACCATCACCTACTAAACCGACCTTCGGGTTGATCACTGTGTTTATGGATAGGGGACTAGGGTGGATGGGGGTCCCAACCCCGAGGTCGCGGGTTCAAATCCCGCCAAGGTGGTATTTCCTCCACCTAGGGGTTGGATGCATGTAATTGTAAATTGTTAAGTAAATGTCCAAAGTCCGATATAAAGGTTGAAGTGTTTTCGGAATGATGTAAAATTAATAAATAAAGTTGTAGTGTGCTTAATTCTTACACTGAAGGTGGCAGGTTCGAGAACGGCACGGAGAATGTTTTCTGACTATTTTGTCGAAAATATTTACCATCGGTTGATAACTTTTACAAGCAACACAAATGGCCCCACTACTGGGAGGAAGCAGATCTCAGAATAAGGTATTGATGGCGCGGATCATGAAGATCGGTCCGGCATTAACAGCCGTATGAGAGTAAAGGAAAGCAACGGGAAACCACCGTATTAGTCTCCCGAGGAGATCGGCACCTCACCTATTTATGACACGATCAAAATAACATTATGGAACACCATAGAGAAAAGAAAATCTAGATGAATTGGCCATACTCACAGCATAATGGATTCGTAAACAATATAATAGAAGGAAAAATAAAGGGAAAAGTACCAAGAGGAAGGCCAAGGAATAAATACATGGGATAAATAAAAAATAAAGTACATGGCAAAAATACCGGAAAGGAAGCCAATTAGTATCAGATAAGTTAGGACGGAGGACTGCAGTCAACAAATCTTAGGACTAGACGACCAATGAATGAAATGATGATAAAATGGAAGTGATTATTCCTGCCCATTTGCTCCTAATATAATTTAACTGGATAATAACTTCAATATAATATCGTTCGTATGTTGGACGTTAGGTTGTGTTTTTCTAGGGGAGACAATTGATTGGTCATTGTACCGTTTTGGGTCTTGCGTCCATCGAAAACCTCCCTTACCCAGTTAAAATTATCTTACCTAAAGTAATAACTTTAGAACATTATTTCTTTCAATGATAGATGATTATTCCTAAAGGTTCATCAGGTTTCAGTTTCACATTTACTAGCTCTTTACTTTTCGTAATGGCTAAGATTTTGTTGCCATAAAAATATTTTTATCGATTAGAATAATAAATAATTACTTGCATATTAGAAACTATTTACAATGTGACAAATTTTTATTTGTTCCAAGAGTAATTTATTATTACCTTGTTCTCAACCGCAATGTCAAAATTCAGCTCTCATTCCGGAGTATTCCTATTATTCAACAAAATTGGCACATGTCCATTCAGGTAGTATATTTTATATTTATCTCCTATTTCCTTTCGTCATAATCGAGCTCGAAATAACTTTCGGGGAAATAAGATAGGATATAATATACACTTATTAATATAAATTTTATGTGTTAGATTTAAAATGAGGCGTTTCAATTTATAACAATTAAAAAGATACTGAGCTCATGCTTCTAATTATTTAATAAACTTTTTAAAAACATTGCTATAAATTATTTAGCATAGATTTTTATTGTATCCGCTATTCATCAATCGGGGTTAAACTTATAAACACTTCCAGTTAGGTAATTACAGAGAGAATTTATTTGCTCATTGGATTGAGACGGGAAGAGAAAGACATTATACCCATTTATACTCCAGAAAATTTTGCTTCACTGCTTAGACGATTAAGAGTCGCGAGGTTTTTCTTCCATCAGATCTACGAAAAAGAAGTGCTTAAGGGCTCCCAGCTGTTCCACGGAGTGCACTCAGTCATTCATTTCACGTTGGAGATTAACGCATGAGCCTGTTTCTCTTCCTGTTGCCGCTTCTCGACGACGAAAACCGCTTTACAACGGGTGAAGTCGATTTACGGGACTGAGTATCTGACCCTGCCTCGGAGTCATAGAGTCACAAGTTCTCTAGCTGCACTATTCATCCGTCGGAAGGACTTCCAAAAGGAATACTGCTATGTGAGAGAGGACAAAAGCCTGGGCGCGTTGAGCATTTCCTCCCGTGGGCCGCAAGAGGAAAAGTATGCCGAGTACTGAACCAAGAGGTTGCCACTTCTTTCTCTCCTCTCCGAAAATTATGCCCCAAAGTTAGCAAGGAACTGTTTGGGTGTAAAGTTATTGAGTCACTAAGGGGGAGCACTACTTCTTAGAATGAATTAGTCACCCTAAAAGTCACAACACGTAATTTAAGAGCAGATATAACTTTAAAACACGAGGTAGATTACATCTTATTTATATTTTTAAAGTTTGAAGGAAATAAGTGATGTGCTAGTTGTGGGTTTTCGTAATTATGACCCCAAAATTTAGGTTTTAATACGCATATCTCGTAATCAACCTTAATTTTTAAAATGTCTATATTAAAAATATGGTCGTGATTGTTAGATTTTAATCCGATCTGAAAATTTATATAAGTTTCTCAAATTCATGATGCAAGGTTTTCGTCAATTATTCATAAAAAATATTTCTAACAAATATTTAGCACACATACGATTATTTTGGCTTTAACGTAAGTTTTTTCATGTAATTCTTTATTACCTCGCGTTATTCATTTTCAGCTGATGGAGGGTCTTTTTTTTAATTAACGCTTCTTGCTGATTTACGATATTAATTTTTTATTGTATTTCAACAATCATTCACTATATCCTTAGCACAGATTTTGCTTTTTGAGCCCATTCTTATTTTGTCAGCAAGAATGCTATTGGTTAATGCTAGAAACCTATTTTATTCAATTTGGTGGTCTTTATTTTAGGCAGGATTCAGATCTAATTATTCACCAGCTCACCAAACCATATCAACCATCTTTACCCTTAGAACCTTAGAATTCGACCCTAATTCGGTACGGAAGAACCTACCAAAACTCGTATAAGGAGCAGTAATCATAGATTCCGCCAGAACAGCCGTATGGGTAATAAGAAAACGCAAGCCCTTTCTCCACGAATAGGTTTTGCCACTCGAGGAGGAAGTTTAAAATAGCAATTCATTAAATAGAATTTTAATTAGTCAGAAACATAATACGTACCTTGTTTCTGCGAGTATTTATACTAACAACAGTGAAATAGTAGCCTAGAAAATATATTTTTTATATAAGAGGGCCTCATATTATTTTATATGAAAATGAATAGTACAGTTATTTGTTTCTGTGACTCAACAAACGTTTTGGATGGGTATTTACCCGGGCAAGTATTGGGGTCATTGAGAAACACGACGTTGGTTTGAACTGCATCAACAGGAAATTCATTTCAGAGACTGTGAAACTTGTCAGAGACCCTTATCGTCTACCGTTCCTCCTTCTAATTAGTGAATTAGTGTGCCAGAAGGTGTCCTGTCTTTGACTATATTCGGCTCTTCCCTCATTTTAATCCAACAGTCTTGAGTAAATGACGATCACCTTCAGCGAACGATGCATAACCGCATAATAACTCTTTCACTTTGTTTTGAATGATGACCCCCTTTCTCGCACGCTCTTACATTTTCCCGTGGTAAATTCCTGGAGAGAAGTAAACGCTTTTCGTCGTATGGATACACAATACCTAATTCTTAAGCTCCCCTTATATTTCAACTCAATCATGCGAATTTAAAACTGAACTTTTTCGAGGTGTTGTCAATAAGTATATGAATAAACTACTCGTATAGTGATGCATAAAATTTCCATAATTTAAGTTAATTTATGGCAGTTTAACAAGCATATATTTTAAAACGTTGAGTATTAATATTATATATATATATATATATATATACATCTGTTTACCTGAAACATTGAAATATATCCGAATGATTCAAGCAGTTTCTTCCATGTTTCGTAATAATGACTAAGTTTAGTTTTTCGACAATTGTCTTCCAGTACGCTGCTTACTTGACTTATCAAACCTTCTTGGAATTCGTAATAAATATTAATTAGTGAATCGTTTTTAGTAAATGGTAGGCGACTAATTTTTCAAATTCATCTAGCAAATTTTTTTTCTTACTTAAAGATGTGATACATATGAATAAATCAATAAACCAAAATTGGAGTTATTTTTAATAAATAATTACTATTTACAGGAATAATAAAAGGCATGGATGATTAGAATCTTTTACTACCAGCTAAAATTAAAATGCAATGTAGAAATCACCTCTATCTCTCTCCGCAGACTACGCTTATTGCATCACTCGCTTTGTACCGACACGTTGCATTCCGCCTATAGAGGCTCTTTGCAGCCGTTGCGCCATAGCTTTTTACGATCATGAACGCTATCATATATTCGTCTGAGTGCATGGGGATAACTTATAGAAGTAACAAGTACAATGATGCTGTGATTGCTCTCATCCGGAATACCGTTTGCAAAACTGCTTATTCAGAGGAATATGGCTCTAAAAGAGCCATTAGAGCAGGGATCACACATTCTATTAAATTTCTCCTAAAACTAAAATGTTACTAACCTTAAGAATCCACCAAACATATTTATTTACATATTAGAATTAAACTAAATTTAGAGTAACGCTACCTTCAAAAGAGCTATTGGATGAGCAAAGAGTGGAGACCAGTTGCAAAAGCGATATTTACTTGATCGTAATTGAAAAATTGAGAAAAAAGTTCAAGTACTAATCCAGATGAAAGAAAAAACACAACATTGAATAAATATATTTTTAAAAAGAAGGAAAAAATCGGCTCCTGAAATAATAATGCACTACAAAAACATAAAAGAACTAATAACAAAATATATGACGCGCCTACTCTTTGTGGAATTCTTCCCAACATACTATACTTCAACACTGTTCTGAGAGAACTTAGTGCAGAATCTTGGGAGACTTGCGGGTTAATACCTGGATATATGGCCGGAAATCTCAACAGCTAATTATTATCTCTATTCAGGATCTATATGATAAAAAATTCGAACGACACCTTTCAAAGGTTTGCTAGAAGCGTCAGCTGTAATCACGTCGTCAATGACAAAAACAAACAATAATCCTACCTATTGATACCTTAACGATAAAAACTATTGCTTAAGTTGCTCGTTTAGTAATTTACATGGCCACTAATCCCCGTATATGGTTCGTTTTCATATTAGGGGTAACATAAATATTTGAACTAACTCCACCTTCAATTTAAAATGGATGGACAACATGATAGGCGAAATTGGAAAGGGATCGGATTATTGCAGTGGGTAGTGCAGAATTTCCAAGCCCATAGCCCACATTTAAGTCTGGCTTGTGATCGGGTTTCTGTTGGCGAGCGTTTAATGCGTATCGTGTTGAAAGCAATTAGCGTTTCAATGCTCCGCCAGGAAGATTGAATTGTAAGCTTTGGACCCGTGGGATCATTCGTTAAAATTGGCTAATAGTGACGCAAGATATCTTTCGAACACTCCTTCTTCCTGTAAAATTCTCTTACCCATTTGATATTGTAAAATGAAGCAAAAATCCACGCAAAATATCACTAAATCGAGCAACTTCTCAGACCATCGAGAAAATAACATTGTTTGTAATGTTAAGTACATTGTAAACCGTCCTGGAAGTTTTATCCTTAGTATCCCAGTTAATCTAATGTTCTACATGAACAACTACTGACAAGAAACAACGTTGATTTGGAAGTCGAGATTTTGCGGTGAATTAATTTATAATTACATAATTTAGCGTAGTACCTCTTTTTCTTTTGCATTCTATTTCATGAGGTATGTGAAAATACCGAAATAAAATAAAGAGCCAATTCAGCTTAAAATTTATTACTACATAAATTGTTTTTATAGCTTTTTAAGTTAAACTATGTTGTGCAAATTGTTCCCAATAAGAAGGGAAGTATTTTTAATTACTATTTTACTAAATTACCTAGATGAAATAGGTAGTTAGAAAAAACACTAACATTTGAATAAGAATCAATTATTATCCAAAATAAAAATCCTCAATCCCTGAGTAATCTTTCTTTTGAAATGTGTCTAAAGGTAGGGGCATTTGACATGAACTTTTGTCTGAAATTTCTGACTGTCCTTCTCACTCCTTTTTATAGTTCGTTCATTAGCAATCAGACAAACATGATTAAGGTAGACTCAGACTTTAAGCTGGAATAAAATAACGTGATGGTGACCATAAATAAACCGTAAACGTCTCAAGAAAACTCTTGGAGAAACACAAAGTTAATGCAAAGAAAAAACAAATAGAATTTGAAGCGAGGTGAGTGAAATAGTGAATTTTAAAAGCGCGTATGTAGCCTTTCATTTCAGATAAACGAAAAATGGTACATTTTGCCGCTGTTGCTTCGGCATGGAAAATGAAATCACAACGCTCATTCAAATCCTTTGAAAGAGGAAAAAATTAAAAACGGCAAGCTTGAAAGGAAAATTGCAGCAGTCCCCAAGGACCAAGGCCACCTGTAAATTTCACAGAGCAACGATAAAAAATACAAGAAAAAAATAAAATGATTTGTTATATCGCTCAAAAAAACAAGCATCACCAGTGAATTGAAGTTTGGGATTTTGTGTGGATTTCGAAGGATATTAAATATCCCTTTATAATTAAATCAATATAAATCAGTAATCTGTAACTTCTTATGTAATGTATTTAATACAATTAAATTTAGGGTTAAAACTTTAAATTAAAACCAGATCAATTTTTTAAGCAGAATTCCTGTGCTTAGATACCTCAATATTAGAAAAGTTGATTTGCACTTTTCCAAAGATTCATTCATAACGCACTACGGGTGTCAGTTCATCAAACCATCTTCAGGTACCAGAATGGAAGATGATTCGATGAACTTAAACGCGTTGTACGCTTCAAATAAATCTGTAGAAAGGTGCAAATTTGTTTTCCTCATAATTACAAATTTCCACTACATTTCGCCTGAATCGGTTGAATATGTTAAATACCTCAATTTAAAATTTTTTGCGGTGACACAGATGAAATTATTCAACAGCTAAACATGCATCGATATTTTTCAATATCCCATTCAAGAGAATTACATTCCTTTCACTCTTTGCCTTCTTTTTAAACATAGATTGAAATATAATACTATACTGTTGACAATCCATAACCAAAAATCTATTTGCTGAAAGATAAATGATATTCCAGATTTCTAGGTGCACGTAACTGTTCATTTATTAGTGGCCATGGTCATTTTAAAACTTACAAAAATACTGGATTATTATTTGAAACACTTTCTGGAGATGAGAAATTTGAAGACTTTCAACTGTTACAGTTAAAGAGAATCTATTTTAACAGCATGTTACGCAAGATTCATTGGTGGTGCTACAGAAAGTCAAAATTGATTTTATGTCGGATGAGTAAATTCGTCTTAAAAGAATGCTCATACTAGACATTCTGAGTTTAAAAGATTCTAAAAAGGATTCTTGAAAGAATGCTCATATTATATACGTGTTAATTGTTAATTGCAGATTTAGGGTAAATTTCATTGCAGTTTAGTCAAAGAAAATTCTATCCAAGTAGATAATGTGTCGCGGAAGGCATTTTAAGTACTTAATTGGGTTATGTGGAACTTAAAAGGAAGTAGCGTAGCCACTAAAGAAAAAACATATAAGGTACTGGTTAGACCTATCCTAGAATACTCGTCCATAATATGGGATCCATATGAGGAGAAACATATTAAAAAGATAGAAAAAGTTCAAAGAAAGGCAGCCAGATATGAACTGGGAAGGTACAAAAGAACAGTGTTACCGAAATGTTGGATACACTGAAATGGAAGGATTTAAAAAATAGAAGAAAAAGGAGGAGTACGCTAGGCGCGATGTTTAGAATTGTTAAAACTGACGAAGCGTGGGAAGACTTATGGAAAGAGATAGAAAAACCAAAATTTAAGGGATAAAACGACCACAGTTAAAATTAAAAATAAGGACGCAAAAAAACAAAAAAATACCCTTTTTTAAACAGAACAATTTTTGAATGGGACCAGCTGCCTGGAGGTTTGTTTGAGCTCTTTCCTTCCAATTTTAGGAGCATTCAGAAGAAGTGTAAAGCAGCCACTGGGTGATAAACCATTAATCAGTAATTTGTATAATGTTTTAACTGCTTAATAATTGTAACTGTCTAATAATTGTAACTGTCTAATTGTACAATTTTACAGCATAACTGTTAAAATATTGTTTGTGTTATGTGACCTTTGCCACCAGGACAATTGCCTGATTGCAACGAGTATCATCAAATAAATAAATATTGTACTTAATTGGAGGATTTGCGTATCCCTTTTTCATTCATTGAGCTCAAACGTTTCACCTACTTTAGTTTTTCGAGTTATTGATATTTTTATCTAGGAAGAAAGAAAATATTCTCATTAGTCTACGCTCTAGATGAATATATAGTATCAATACTCATTATGCATTCATAGACTGCAGAAAGCAACTTTGTTCGACCAGAAATCTCTCGACAAAGGCATTAAGTGATTTTTTAGATCAATTTCCAACAGCATTTCATTCATCTAAATTTCTATTTTCTTCTTCGAATTCATAGGAAATAGACGGTATATAGTTTTAGTCCCAGTAAATAAATAGCCAGTGTAGATTTGGAGATGGAGGCGGCTACTTTACCAAAATTCTCTTACTCTTCAATAAATTATCCGTGGTGCGATATTTTACCTAAAATAAATGTATTTTCTCTTATTTCTCTAATAATTAGGCATCTTTGTAATTACTTATTAGAAAAAAAGTTGACATAATTGAAAGAGTGTTATATCGAAATCGGATGCTTGCATTCGCAGTTCAGCTTTTCCGTAATATAGTAAAATATCAACTGATACGAGAAAATATAATTCAAGCAATATATTTTAGGATAATTTAGAATTTATTTTTCAAAGTATTAATGATATGTAACTATCGCAAATTTAACAGCCATTAGACATGTTTTTCAGGCTTGACGAAATAATAAAAAAAATACGGATACCGCTGATCACACGCCGACCTTGTGAAATATAAATTATAATAATTTAAACAAACGCTGGATCTCAGAAGGTGACGTTTAGGTTCCTGTTGGGTCTTTGCAGGTTCATGGGACTTTGCAGCATAATTTGTATTGAATTGTATTCAATAATTCTCCTTGCAATGAAGGAATGTACATCTGAGTTTAGAATGAAGAGAGAAAAAATATTTATTGGTAAAAATCTTGACATGAAAGGACAAGACGTGAAAGGATAAGAGAGAGTGGTATGTAGTTGAAATGGAGTCTGGAGAGAACGAGGGAAGGAGATAGAGGGAGAGACAGAGAGAGTTGGAGGACCTTGAAAGGGAGGAAGCGAGAGAGGGGTCCGTGGAATGAAATAGGAAGGCACTGAGGAATACGAATCGGTTGGCGGGATGGAAAGTGAAAGGGTACAAAGGGGTCCGAAGGGAAAGGAGGATGATTAGGTCCGAGGGTGGGAGTGGGAGGGTGAGAGGAAGATTGATGGGAGAGTAAGGAAGAAGAGAGAAAGGAGATAGAAGAGTGGGACGGAAGTAGCCCAGGATCGGGCAGGAAGAATGAGAGGAAGAAATGAGGAAGGGAATAAATCTATTATTCTGCGCCACGAAGTCCCAGAATGAGAGAAAGAACAGGAAAAAATCGAAGAATTGAAGTGCCGTAGCGACAAGAGTGCAACTGTCCTGATGGTAGGATATTCAAGTCCCTGAATAATACAGATGAAATCTAGCTAAATACATATTGAGTGCGTACTAAGAGGGACGAGAACATATAGAGATGGCTAACTTTTTAAATATTTCATTACACACAAAGCGAAGCTAATTTGAGTGCAATTCTCGGTTCGTTCATCTCCATTACGATACAATTTTATAGCTTGGCACCTAAAATCCATTATGCAAGTAATTATTTTAATATATTCCAATGTAATATATTCTAATATATTTCTCTGTAAACATAATTATTTGTATGCATTTACCCTACCTTTGAATTAAAATAATTGGATATAATTAATATTAGTTAGTTATAGATAGTAGTTATAGTTACATTATATATAAATAGTAAAGTTATATTATGCAATATGAGGGGAGAAAGAAAACAAATGCGACATGAGGAAAGAGGTTAGCATAAGAGAAAAGTTGGAAAAACATTTCTCCACTATAGTCCTTGTCAGCTCGTCATAGTTTCTGCCCCAATCAATGCTGCCCAGCTTTCTTATTTTCCTCCACCCTCTACGTCGTTTGATTCGCGCGACTCTTTATTATCAAACACTTTTCCACATCGCTGCTCCAAACCATTTGCTGGCCTCCTTCTCAATTCCCACACAACTTCCCTTCCTCCACAACATTTCTCCTCGTGTCTTATTCTCTCTCTAGCTTATTTTCTCCATCTCTCACCATTTCATAATCTCAAAAGTCTCCCATCTACGCTCAACCTCACTGCTCAGGAATTAAGTTTCCCAAACATACAATGAGAACCTTTATATTTATATTTTATTTAACTTTCGTATTCAACCCTGCCAAACATATGCATCCTACTATTATTAAGTGATTCATTCAAGAACGCAGTCCTTCTTTCAACTTCTTTTCTTCTTTAATGTGCTTGTATTTCAGCTGCGCGCCTGAAAAACAATATTACATGCATGACGGATGTTATCACGTAAATAAGCAAAACCGCTATCGAGAAAAATCGCTATCGAGACTAAAAAGTAGATATATTTGGTTAAAAATTAACAATAGGAAACATGATGGTTTATAGTGAGAGCATGTTAAGAGAAGATTTTGAGACAGCGTCTTGCGGGATTACGAGTGAGGAGGTTTAAGATGAGCAATGTGGGGAGGGGTAGGGAAAAAGAATATGCTACAGGAAATAGAGGAATATAGAGCAGAAGGAGTTAGGGTGTGAGAGCTACATAGGGGTGGCGCAAAAGAGAGTAGGGTAAGAGAAGGGGAAGAATCTAAAAAAGAAACGGAGAAAAAGAGGTGTTTTGGGAGGGTGGGGGTGGGGAGTAGTGGCACACGGAATAAGAGAATACGTGTCAGGGGGCAAGGGGATTCGGTCCGTGAGAAAGATGGAGAGGTCTTGGAGGCAGGGGTGAGGGGGTAGATGGTATTCCCTAACAACCGACCTCTTGAGAGTTTTAAATCGACGAAGCAATTACATTCTGACGTTTCTCCCAAGAAGAACCCGCTTGGGCCAAGATCAACCCCTTTGTTTTTTTTACGGGTCCGAGGCTCTTCTTCTTCTTCCTCCTTCTTCCAGGTCTTCCTTACTCTCTCTCTCTCGCTCCCTGCCGAAATTGCACGGTCGCTGTCACTCCTTCCCCTTGTCCGCGCACCGTGCCCACCCCGTTTGTTTCTTGGAATCCCAACTCTTCCATCCTCCCCGCACTAACTTGCTAGCCCCCTACCCCCTTTACACGTCCGAATCAACCTCCTCCTAGGGTTCGGGGGAGTTCCCAGGGTGGGAAGCGGAGGGATTGCTCGGACAGGGTATCCTTCCTGCCTGGAGGATACACCCTTTAACCCCTTATCCCCCGCTCTCTCCTCTCTCCCACCCTCTCCGTCGTCTTTTATACATCTCCTTCCTTATCCCGACCAGATCCCGCGATCCCACGATCCTCCATTTCACGCCTTGTTTTTCCGAGGAGAATAAAACAAGGAGAGGGGGGTAGGGAACGGGCGAAAGGCGGCGGAGGACGGGTTTTGGCGAGGGACGGGTGGCGCGAGGGAGTGTAAATCAGCGGAATCAACAAACAGCTTCGCGAAGAGGCGCGGAGGGAAGGGGAAGGGGCAGATGGAAGGGGAAGTCCCCCTTAGGATTTGTGGGGGGTGAGGGATGTGGGTGGAGGGGAGAGAGAGAGGAGGGAGTGGGGGTGATGTTATGGAGGCGAGGATGTGGGCGGGTGGGAGGGAGTGAGAAGGGTGTGGGAGTTGCTCTAGTAAATGCCAGGCCACCTGCTTATCGGGGGGTGAGATTAATACCGAGTGCTTCTTCTGCTCCTTGCTCCGCCGCGGGAAAGGGTTTGGAAATGGAGATAAGCGAGGGATAGATACACATTAAGGAGCCTTGTGACATGGCGTAATGGGGAGAGGTCGGTGGGGTGGGACCATCGCCGTGAACGTTTCGGGATGTAAGCTCGGGGAAATGGCCCTAACCTGCAGTCAAAGATGAGTTCTTTTTGTTCAGACGGAGAGAAAATGGGAGGGATTTTGGAAATGTAGAGAATGCATGAAGCTATTAGTTCTTGCTTTTGTTATCACTGTGGAATATCAAAGTTGATAACCATCTTTCGCCCGCTCCGAAGACAAACCAAACTTTAGAGGGGTACTATTTAATCATCTTTTTATGCTCTAAAAAATCCATAGTCATATTTCATAATTGATGATTTCAATGTAAAGTTAATAGAGTGCTTTTTAGAGATAGACACAAGGGATATACATTAGCCTCGGTAATTGGCAATGAAAATTAAAATTATGATTAATTAGGCCTTAAGTTATGGTATCGCTAATACACAGAAATCAGCATTTGGCATCATGTAAGAGTTTTAAGCCAACGTGTTATTTCAACCATAGGATACATTTAATTGCTAAATTATAAATTAATATCATTAACTGCCTAAACCACAAATGTTACGAGTTTTTTTCATCGGAGTTTTATTGAGATTTCAGAACCGTGCACAGAGACAGTAGTTGAGGGTTCAAGTAGGATTATTTCGACCCATAATATGTCTGTCTAATAAAGTAAAACTAATTAATGATGTGAAAAATGAGGAATTAATAGATGAGCAAAAAAATTAAGGTCCATAAGGAAAATTCTACGACAAAGAAGCACTAAGTACTGAATTGAACACAACTTCAGACAATATGGATTAGTTAGAATCATGATAGAGTAAAGATCCATTGAAAAAGACTAGAACTTCGTCCAATTAAAAAAGGTGATTCTGCCACCAAAATATAAAAAAACCAACCTGTGAGCAAACTCTTTTTTTTAGTTTTTAATTCCATCACAATTCCTGCGAAAACTCTAAGAATACATGAAAACAAAACATACTAAAATGTATAAACACATTATATATACCTGTGCTGTGTTCGTCCTTTATGTGTGTCCTTTCCCCTTTCCTTATCTCTATATCTCTATTTCTATGTGAATGAATATATATATATATATATATATATATATATATATATATATATATATATATATAACTTAGACAGTAACACACAGCTCGAGAACACATGAAAAGAACACTCACAATAATATCTTGATAATTTCGACGGACTCGAACTCCGTCTTCTTCGGAAGATAAGATATGACAGTCATACAGTATGTAAGTCAGACAGTCCGAAGAAGACGGAAGACTGAGTTCGAGTTTAAGTTTTTTATTCAACACTTCGGTGTTACTTCGAAGAAATCATCTATATATATATATATATATATATATATATATATATATATATATATATATATATATATATATATATATATACATAGAATAAAACAGATAACACGTAAAAGGTCTGACCTGAAGAAGGCCTCGGAGTAGGCCGAAAGCTTAAATCATCTACAGTGTGAGTGTCCTTTTACGTGTTATCTGTTTTATTCTGTGTTCTATTGTGCCGTCCAAAAGTTATATTGCTCTCGTGAGTACTTCCGCATCATCGATATATATATATATATATATATATATATATATATATATATATATATATATATATATATATATATATATATATATATATATATATATATATATATATATATATATATATATATATATATATATATATATATATATATATATATAATATTTATTTGATAGTTGTGTCCATCCAAAAACCTACCTTAACCGGTAGACTACTTTTAAACAATATATATTTATACATTTTGTGTGTGACAGTGTATGGGGTCGCAGTATAGTTACAGACTTGTTGAAGGTCTAAGTATATATGGTGAAAGGGTGCAGCTTCCAAGTAGAAAAAAGTTTTCGTGGCCGGTACTTGAACCATGGAACTTCCCGGGATACTCTACCAATTAAGGTCCCCTTTAGCTGTAGCAGAAATAGCTCCTGAGCGCCTACTCTTGGGGCTATAATCGGGAACTTGGTTGCAATAAACGCCTAAGAATTTCAGTGATACTGCGCTTCGATAGATAAAATGGTAGAACACCGAAGACAAGTTGCAGAAGCTTGATTCAAGTCTTGATTAAAAAAAACTTTTTCTCTTCCACATTCCCCAATTGCCTTTAATTTGTATGTTATATGTCATCGTATCCCTTACTCTGCACCCGTGCTCATATATATTCCATTCTTTTGGCAGGAATAAAGAGGTGATAAGGTGATGCTGATGTCTGAAATGGAAGAAGTGAATTCAACGGTAAAAAAAGGATTAAAGAGAAGGTCGAAAGCAAAAACTTTATGACATGTGTCTGTATATGAGTTATCTATTTCGTTTTTGTGTTCTATTTTGCCGTAGGAGCATACCAATAAAAAAAACACAATTTCACTCAAAACTCAAACTCAAAAACCACAATTCCACCACCAACCTTTTCCCCAAATGCCCCTCTGTCACTTTCAAACGCCCCGCCAATCTATCAGATCTTCTAAAATCTACCAATCCACTTCCTAAATCCTCGCCCCGTTCCAAAATCACTCCCAGACCCTGCAATAAACCTAGATGCAAAACATGTCCTATTTTCCTAACCAGAATCCCATCCCTCTCCCACCCGCTCTTTAACTCTCTCCCACCATTTCCAACTCCTCGTGAACCTCCAGCAATGTTGTCTACCTACTCAAGTGCCAACTTTGCCCTGCCTTTTACATTGGACAGTGTACCACACCCCTTAATATTAGAATCAATAATCATCGAGCCTCATGCAACAATTCCTCCTTTATTGGTATGCTCCCAATCCCCAAACATGCCTCCGAACACAACACTGCGTTTGACCAATGTTTTAAAGTATCCGTCTTAGCATCCCTCCCACACTCAGACCCTCCACTGAAACTCAAAACATTAGAGCTAGCTTTCATCTGGCTCTTGGGTTCCTGGAATCGCCCAGGTATTAATATTTGATATTAATTGCCCCCTTTTCATCCCCCTTCGCCCCCAACAACTTCCATATCATCCCCACCTTTTTTTAAAATTCCCGCGCCATACACTACCCCTCCAAACCCCTCACCTCGAATGCCTTTTCCCCCCTTTTTTTCCCCCCTTTTCCTTTCTTTTCCCCTCTTTTTCCCTCTTTTTCCCCCATTTTCCCCCTTCTCCTTCCTACCACTGCTTTCGGGCTCTCCTCTGCCTCAGTTCTGTTCCTAATTCCTCTTGAGAAAGGTGGTTGCACCACCGAAAATTCGAGAACTAGTGAGTCCCTCTTTTTTGTGTTTGGTTTCTTTTATGTGTTTTGATTATATATATATATAATAAAAAAAAACATAAACAAAGTAATCAACCCGAAGGTCGGTTTAGTAGGTGATGGTAGAGCTCACCCATGTACCAAGTCCGACGGCGTGTGAATATTCACACATCAGGGTAGGGGGGCCAGTTCCTTTCCCTGTGCCGGTTATGGTTTCCCAGAAAGATCTGGTGCCCGAAAAATCAACTAGCTTGGGTGGAGCTGCAGGTGCCCAAAGTGCCTTGCCCGGGAATCAAACCCGGGGCCCTCCAGTCAGCAGTCCAACGCTCTACCCGCTAGACCACCGCGACCCATATATAAAATATATGCATATATTACAATAAGGTAATCTATCGGTTAAGGTACGTTTTGGATGGAAACAACTACCAAATAAATATTGTGCGACTCCCAAAAAGCCCACAATCCAGCATGCTACTCTACACCAAGTCCTTCTATATATTTTTGTATCCCTTCATTCCGTTCAACATCCCTATTCGGTTCCTGCCCTTTCCTTGTTTGCATGATATTCTCCCCTCCATCAAAGCTCACATAAGTATCCGGGCTCTCCGTTCCCCACTTCACCTGAACAGACTGAGACATGCGCAGGTTGTGAATTAGCCTCATGTCGGTTTGTAATCCATAAGTGTCATTGTATATGAGAGCAATTTGCCTCATATCTATTCTACTATCTATCTGTCCGACCTCAAATATTTCAGAAAATTTCAGAAAAAATATCTTGTATTTTTGTTAGGTTGGAAACTTTTCAGACCACCCTCAAATACATTTAAACACTAAAAAACCCGCAATGTGGAGAATAAATATTCAATCACATGGATCTAGATGAAAGGAACAGGAATATACAAACACAGAAAGGTAGAAAAATCGAGCAGATCACAAGTGCAACATATTTACATGACCGGGATTAAAACTTCGTATCATTCCATTTACCGGACCTATGTTCAATCCACTTGAGCTATCGAGGAAACGTGATTTACCCTGAAATCTGTGGGGAAATATATGTATTAAAAATTATTGATAATTTCTCAAGAATATAATGCAGGAAAAAAGCCTTTCTTACAAAATTAAAGAAAAAGATAATTAAACACCGATATAAAAAGGTAAAATGATTGATCATTTTTCTTAATTTGCATATATTGATATAACACTGGTAAAATAATGGACGAAGGTAGATGATAATTGTTGGACGGATGAAAGAAATCATAACGATTATGTGAGTAAAATTTGGGACCTCGTATGTTTGCAACCTGTCTGTGAAATCAGTAGGAATATCGTATGATCATTATTCGTCAAAGTGACAACAATAATAGTTTGTAAATGTCCTGTCACTCCTCTCTATAATCTTTACAAGAAATGTTAAGAATTGTGACAAAAATTGAAGGTATATAAAAATAAATTTCTTTTGAAGAATCTTAATAGATTACAGAGTCCTAAATTATTTTCCTTGGTTTCTTGAAGTAAATAATATGGATGTGAATCGCTTCAGCAATAAATCGCATGTGAGGGAAAATATTAGATTGAAGATGTGAGAGGCAGGAATAAACTAAATAATCATGTGCGAATGCGGCTGAAAGGATTAAAAATGAGGAATTTTTATGTTTTAGGAACGAAAGATATATACCTAAGGTGAGGTGTGATTGACACAGAGGAGAGAAAGTGCGCAATTGCACACTTTATCAACACACATATATGTACACCTTATAAAATGAAGCCAAGGGGTGTGATTTTAATAAAAAAATCTAATATTATGCCAATTTTTACTGTGCCTACGGCAATGGCTAGCGCTTTGAAGTGTAAACGTTACTGATGGACCGCAGATGTTACGAACGCAGGAGGAAGTCACCTGCCAAATTTATATGATGATAAAGCCAGCAATCCACTCTTTCAATGAAAGATATTCCCGGGTACGTATTTCCTCGTAAATGTTCATAATGTTTGCTTACTCTTGTGGATAAATTTGAATTTAAAATTGGGCTGCGTGAAACATTCATCTTTTCGCATATATGCCTTTACAGGAAAATAGTATAGTTGATGAAAACTTAACCGTCAGAATGACTTGAGTCACGTACATATATATATATATATATATATATATATATATATATATATATATATATATATATATATAGAATACAATCAGGACGTTTTTGCCTGTTTTGTAGATTTCGAAAAAGCGTTTGATAGAGTGAATTGGGAAAAATTAATGCGTGTATTGCAGAAAATAGGAATGGATTGGAGGGACAGGAGACTGATCCGCAACCTGTACATGTCTCAGACTGCTCAGGTGCGAGTGGGGAACGGAGAGTCCGGATGGGCAGTGTTAGGAAGAGGTGTAAGGCAGGGTTGCCCATTGTCACCGGTACTGTTCAACGTATATGTAGAGGAAATGATTAAAGAGGCATGGGAAGAACTGGAGGTAGGAATGAAAGTCGGAGGGGAATTCGTAAAATCGGTTAGGTTTGCTGATGACCAAGCATTAGTTGCTCAGTCAGCCAAGGGGTTGCAAGCATTGTTGAGTGAATTGGAGGTTCAGTGCGATAAATATGGGATGAGAATAAATATTAATAAAACAAAGGTTATGCGATTTTCCAGAAAGAAAAAGGCTAAGCTAAATATTAAAATAGGCGGGGAAAAAATAGAGCAGGTAGAACAGTTTGCATATCTCGGAAGTGTGTTGGACCAACACGGTCAAAGTGGTCGGGACGTAAGGAGAAGAATTGCGCTAGGCAAGGAAGCTTTCTCAAGGAGGAGGGAGTTGATGACGTGGACGTTGAGTAGGGATGTTAAGACAAGACTCGTAAAAACTCTGATATGGAGCGTAGCTATGTACGACGCGGAAACGTGGTCGCTGAAGCAGGAGGATAGACGTAGATTGGAGGCTTTTGAAATGTGGGTGTGGAGAAGAATGGAGAAGGTGAAATGGACCGAAAGGAAAACAAATGAGGAAGTACTAGAAATGGTGGGGGAGGAGAGGGGTTTGTTGAGAGAAATCCTATGGAGGCAGGAAAAATGGATGAAAGGCGTATTGAGCGGTAGTGGAATGTTGAAGAGGGTAATAGAGGGGAGAATGTTGGGCAAGCGAGGTAAGGGTAGGAACAGGATAGGGAAGTTGGACGGGATGAAGGGAGGAAAGAAGTACACCGAGATGAAGAGGGACCTGATATAGATTAGTTTGCTAGGTGGGGAGTCACAAAATGTTTATTTGATAGTTGTGTCCATCCAAAAACCTACCTTAACCGGTAGATTACCTAATAAAAAAAATATATATATACATATATATATAAGAAAAACAAAGACGAATGTTCACATATGATATAAATGCATATCACTCATGTATATTAATATTCATTTTTTTAATTAATGAGACTATTTTCCTGGAGATATAGAGGCATAGATTGCAGTTAAAAAGGCTGTAGCCTGCTGCGTGGAATGCGTTAATCGAAACTCTCACATGTTATTTTCATTAATGACATTTAAAAAAAAATTATTTAATTCTCTGTCGATTGGTATAGAAAAGTTCCTTTCAGAAAATTTCAGCTCAATGGGGAAATGATTTAGCTTTTGGCTGGCATTTTGGCCAGAAGTCTGTGCAGCATAATTCCAACAGATATATAAAGGTTATTATTGATTAATAACTCATGTAAATGTAAACATTGACTTTTACAATAAGTTCAACTATCAAAATAATATTAAATTGTCTACTCTCCTAAATATCTAAAAGAGGAAAAACTTACATAAACCGTGTTTTACCCCTTTATAGCCGCAGTAGCATGAGAATTTCTGACTAAATAATCACAAATTTTTATTTTATCAATTCAGTCTCATTAGTCATTTAGATAAAATATTGTGGTTTTTATAACTTGTGATTTTGTATTTTCCTTACAAACTGGGGTGAATTCCAGTATGTATTTAAACATTTAATGTAATAGAAAAAATAACAAAATTCGGAGGTATTTTTGTATGGAAACCCAGGATTGAGTGATGGTTGAATATTTATTGAACTACATTTCTGGTGTTTGAATTATCAGGGGAAAATATTTCTCCAGTGGTGTCCAAATACCTATTAGAACCACATAGATATCATATTAACTTTCACTCAAAAGAGATAAAAGCTAACTAAATAATATTCCTGAAATTTAAATCACAAAATAATGCCTTTAATATATTTAAAAACACATATAAAAATCATTGCTAAAAGAAATTATTCCCTCACCTTCATTTTACGCCACAATAAACTCTTATGGCCGTAGTGGAATTGTCTTGGGGAAGGGCAGAGATATGAAATCATGAAATGTGGATTGAATCTGTAGAGGAAGGCTGTTTACATATAACTGTTTACAACAAATGACGGCTTTTCAAGGCCAAACGATGGCGTCTCTAATTGAATATGGTTGGATAGAGAATGTTTTTTTACACAATACATTATTTCAAATGCTCGGGAAAGAAAGAACACCACACTAGCATGACATCAAAACGAATTAAATTGCTCTCAAATGAAATTAAAATAAGGAAACCAAACTGTATCACTTTCAAACAAAAAAGCCTCGTCAGGACAAATGCTGAAAATCATTTAGAAGATATAAATCGACAAAACGACTTAAAATCAATAGTTAATTGAAAATTTTCTCATTTACTCTTTGAAAGAAAGCCAAATTGAATTATTTTCTATTGGTCAACCTTGATATTGGGGTGAGATTTGTTCCGGATAGAATTGGTATTTACGATTTTCAAAATAGAATAGATTATTTTTCTTAATTTACACAATTATTTCAACTTATGTTTGACTTCCGACCATGACAATATTGTACAAAGGATGTAAGTGAATCCTTAATGCCTAATAAAACTCGATGCCTAGGTTTAATACCGTAGAGTTGATTCCTCATCGTGTCATAACAAAGTCTGTAAAAAATAGGTAAGTATTTAAGAGTTTAAATTGGTAACAGAAGAAAATCGAGTCTTCACAGTCGAAGTTAGTTCAGTTAATCGAGTAATAACAGAAATCTACAAGAACAACGTGACTTTGCTCGATTAAAACCAAATCCACACGTTGGAGTTCTGGTCCCTGCACAATTTGAAGTTTCCATTGAAAATCAGGTACCCAGAATATTGCACAGATTGGTTTGAGTTCCCAGGGGCATCAATCGGAATCAAACCCGAATCCTCTGGTCAGACGTCCCGCCCACAGAAATAACACGACAAAACTAAAAATCTTATGGAAAACATTTGTAGATAGCTGTGAAATGTTTCCTATTGTTCTCACTTATTTTAGCGTGGTACTATATAATTAATTATATTGATTCATACACATGTAAGTCGATTCATAGGACAGAAGGAAGAAATGAAAAAGTGATCTTTTATGAAAAAATACCCATGAACCGTGCTTATGCTTCAGGGTACACTTTGCATTAAAACCCAATTATGCGTCGAAATTTGTCTTGTATATCTTATATATTCACCCTGTTGATCACCGAGGGGGTTATTTAGTCCTTTCTCTCGCCGCAGTCCTTCATTCCCACTGTCCCCTTCGCTCGTTTCCCCAAACGCTGGCGATTCTCTTTTCTGTGTTTTATGTGCGAAAGTCCGAGGAAATTTCCAGCAGGGCACCGGTTTTTTTGGGCATTTTGGAATAGCAGATTAAAGCAAAGGGCTCGAGAAAACCTTTATTCATCCGGTTTGTTTTTATTTTCTTGAAGGTATCAGCTTAAATTAAAAATGTTAGCCTTAATTCGCCCTTTCACGTGTTTAAATTTATATTCTTCCCTCATGTTTTCCGACATTAATAACCTCATGCCGCCAGCGCCTTATTCTCGCATTTTAGCAGATTCGAGTTCTCCGGGTTCAAAACTGTTAGCATTTACTTAAAAGAGTGAGAAATTATTCCTTTCAAGCAAGAAAGTACAAGGAAAAATGGTTACACAGTGAATTTGAAAATTTCTCGAGTAAAACCTAAAATATAGAAAATTAATGCATGAATAAATGATGTTTTATAATATTTTTAAATTAAGTTTTAAAATGTACGCCATAGGCACTACGCAAATATAATCTGTTGTATAAATTTTTTGGTACCATGAAAACAATCCAGCATAACGTGCACGCATAAGCAGCGCTGTCATTAAATGTTACTCAAAAATATTTGAAACACAGACATGGGTAGGGAAATGGGATAGAAATGA
Organism: Hetaerina titia; assembly: GCA_037158775.1. Classification (NCBI taxonomy): domain Eukaryota; kingdom Metazoa; phylum Arthropoda; class Insecta; order Odonata; family Calopterygidae; genus Hetaerina; species Hetaerina titia. The sequence continues at coordinate 73,509,944 of CM073775.1, read as the reverse complement.
AAAAGATTAAATGGGTTGACAAGGAAAGGGTATGAGGTAATCGGCGGCAAAAGTCGCGAAAGAAACTATTAGAACTATTAATTAGAATAGGACAAGAAAACAATGGATGATGAAGGAGATTATTAGAAAGATAGTTGAGAGAAGGAAATGGAAGAATGCAAACACGGAGAAAGGCTAAAGAAAGTACAGAGAGTTAAATAATAAATTGAGACGGGTAGCAAATAGAGCAAAAGTGACATAGTGAAATACGCAGTGTGAAGATATGGAAAGTGTTTAAAGGAAGAGTGAAATTGGTGGTCTGTACAAGAGGGTTAAAGCACTGCCAGGAAATAAGAAGGGAAGATACGTGTTAACAGTTAGGGATAAGTCGGGTAAGATGGTAGTTACACAGAAAAGATCCCATAGAACTAGAAGCAATAAATAGTAGAAATATACGGTAAAGAACTCAGACCACAAGGTTAGACATAGAAAAGAAACATGATATTGACGAGGATACGTAGCATAGGCCCACACATATTCGACGATGAGGTAGAAAGGGCATTAAGGGAGATGAAACAAAATAAGGCCGTGTGGGTAGACGACATTCCTGCGGACCTACTGAAATTTTTAGGAAAATGTGGGAGGAAGATTCTCTATGGACTGATTCGTAGTATATACGAGATATGTGGAAAGAATCTGGCCGGAAGGCTTTGTGAGTTATGTGCTAGTTCCTATTCCATAAAAGGTAAAGGCTACATCATGTGAGGACGATAGAACAATAAGTTTGATATCCCACGCAGCTAAATTTATTCTCAGGATCATCAACAAAAGGATAGAGAGTAAGGCAAATGATTACTTAGGGGATGATCAGTTTGGGTTTAGGAAGGTAAGAGGTACGTGTGATGCCATTGCAGTATTGAGATCACTAATCGAGAGGAAAATAGAATACAATCAGGACGTATTTGCCTGTTTCGTAGATTTCAAAAAAGCGTTTGATAGAGTGAATTGGGAGAAACTAATGCGCGTGTTGCAGAAAATAAGAATGGATTGGAGAGACAGGTGAACTAATCAGCAACGTGTACATGTCTCAGACTGCTCAGGTGCGAGTGTGGGACGGAGAGTCCGGATGGGCAGTGTTAGAAATGGGTGTAAGGCAGGGTTACCCTTTTTTTACAGGCATTAAACACGTAAAATGACACTTTTAGGATAGTTTGGGATTTCTCCCTTCTCTAAGGCTTTCTTCAGGTCAGAATTGAAGGTTTCGGGCAAAGAAAAGGTGTGGGCTCTGGCGCGGGGCGTGCACGGAAGGTTGGGAGAAAAGTAATAAGATCTAGCGGTAACGCATCAAACCAGAAGTTCAAGCTATTATATCTGCGGATCCGTGATTTCTCACCTCCATATTGGAGGCTGAATCAGGGAAAGACGCTCGGATGTTGAGGTAGGAACAGTGATCAGAGGAAAGGTTGTGGGAATTAGCGTGCGAATGGACTAGAAGAGAAGTGAAGGAGGCAGAGTTATAAGAAGTGGGCATATTTTACAACGGGAGCGGTAGCAAGTTGAAGAATGATGAGGAAATTTGTCAAGGGGGCACTAAAGTGTTGATGGATCTCAAAATTTTCTGGGATTTACGGGTCGTCTGTATGCGTAAGAGGATCATTGTAGCACTTAGCCATTAGAGCTGAGGTAGCGTCACGATCCGTAACATAGGAAAAAGTTCCTTGAGGAAAAATTTCAGGGTGTGAGATCTTAGGAAATCCAAGGTAGTGTATGTGTTGAGCCTCGCGTCAGATGTGGGGTTGTTTTTTTTTGTGGTTTGTAAGGCTTGGTGGTACGCGGAGTTTATTTCGTAGGAGTTCAAGGAGAGTACAAGAGGCTGTAGGAGGTGGTCAAGAACTGCTAGGATTACTATATTTTGGAGGGAGAGTTGAAATTAGAGAGAATAGGGGAGTAGGGGGTGATAGGTTCGTGTTATTTTGGGAGTAGATATAAACATATTTTATGTGTTTCTTAATATGTCTTGACGAAACTAACATTAGAGAATTATTGGTTTACTTAAAGCCTTTGGCACTTTTTTTTGCGAACATTATCTTCCCAGCTAACTCTATCTTGATTGATCTTTACCAAACAATTTCCAGTTTTCAACTGGGCATTTTATGATATTTCTTCTACTTGATACGCACGAGTATATTTTATTCCTTTTCATATTCAACTGACAATACTCGCGTAAACTTTATGCTATTTCATTTTTTTAAATTACATTTTTTCTCCCATTAGCTGTATTTTTCTACATTGATAACAAAATAAATGTTTCTTCTTTTAGGTGAATCAAGGGTTCTTTCATTCAAGGAGAGATAAAGGGAATTCTTCCATACTCAAAATATTTTCGTAGGACAATGGCCTCATTTTTATCTGGATACCTCGAGACCAATTCGGCCCGGATCTCCTTTATGAATTGAAAAAAAATGAAAAATGGTTTGATCAATGGTGTGGTGAATAGTTAAAGAAAGAGATGTCAGTACGTAACCCTCGGGCTCACGTGTACGGCAAATAAGAAATTCCCCAGCACGTATGATCACTAGGTACTCGTGGCTCCGTTATGACCAAAGTCCCAGATGGAAGTTTTAATGAACTCAAGTTTTAATCAACTCTTGCTATGTCACCTTTTCCATCGTCACTCCATTCTGCTGCGACTACCAAGCTGCGCTAACAAGTCGATACTCGGTACTCTATCCACCAAACTCCCATAAAAGCACTGGTCTTGAATCCTTTACTATTTCAAAACTGAGATTTAATCCCTTGAGTCACGAAAATGGGACTCATTTTATCTTCACATTAAAACACTTTACACCACTGACGAACTTCCCCCAGAGTATTTTTCTCGACACTCATGACAGATTGGAGAAACCATACTATTATGGTAGAAATTACCATCCTTTTAAAATAAAATAAATACCAAAGGTACTAATTTTTCACTTTTCAATTGGGTTTTAAAAGACTGGTACCAGTTGAGTTAGCCCAATTAACACTTTGATGGGTTTTTAAAAGCCTAAGATCATTTAGAAGTAAATGCTTGACATACATACCCGTAAGGCTAAATTATTTTTCAAGTGACACTATTTTATTAAATTTAATTATTCAACTAAATCGTGTATTTAATATATTATAAATCGACTGTTGACTCCTAAATGAATGAATTAATAAATGCAATTGGACAAACATTGAGAAAAATAATATTGAAAGTAAAGAAAAAGCAGGAATAGAAAATAGACTCCTAATCACGAAGATGGTATCTCAGCATGCCCTCCAAAAGCCAAGTGCTGGAGAATTTACGGTTGTGGATAATATACTGAACTTAAAAAAACTCTGAAATTAAAATAACTTGGAAAATAGTGAAGGATTGATTCTTTAAAATAGTTCATGAATGTTAGTAAACTGGGGAGATACCTGGAGGCCTTGTTAAAAGCAAAACTACTATGATACCAAAAGCAGGGAAAGCAATTGAATTCATGTACTACAGAACAATTGCCAATCTGTCACATGCTTACAAGGTTCCTTTACGTACAATAGGGAACTGAATCAAAAAGAAAGTCAAGGTAATTTTGGAAAAGATCAATTTGGCTTCCGGGAAGGTAACGGAACAAAGGACGCTATACTGGCACTGCGCTTGATCCTTCAGAGAAGGCTAGAAATGAACAGGATAGTTGTCCTTAACTTCATTGATTTAGAAAAAGCCTTTAATACTGTAGATTGAAAACTTATGTTTGAAATTACGAAGAAAAAAGGAATAGACTACTAAGACGAGAAGCTTATATTTCAGCTCTACCAGAACCACAGCAATCTCATAGAAGTAAAGAGATGCGAGAAATAAGCAAATATTACAAAAGGAGTAAGTCAAGGATGTTAACTCTCGCTATATCTATTTAACGCATATGTTACAAAGACCATAGAGACAATAAAACAAACGGTATAAAGATAAATGAAAGAAAGATACAGCCAATTACGTTTTCAGATGATATTATGACCCTAGTAGAATCAGCCAACGATGTGAATAGAATACTCAAACCCCTATCCGTAGCTTTCAATAAATGAAAACTAAAAATAAATACAAATAAACCTAAAGCTATGATAGTTTCTAGAAACAGAGTACAATCCCCTGTAAATTTTATGATAGGGAATCAATGAAAAGCCAAATAGAAGAGTTCTGCTACCTAGAGAGGGTAATTACAAGAGACAAAAGATGCATTTCGGCAGTGAAAAGAATGGTAGCCTTGACAAAGAAGTCATATGAAAATAAAAAGAATATTTTCGAAAACAAACATGAAATTAGAAATTAGAAAAGCCATTGCAACAAGGTTTATTTTGAGACATGTACAGTATTACATGGATACGAAACTTGGACTTTGGGAAAGAGAGAAAATGCTCCTTTGGTAGCAATAGAAATGTGGATTTGGAGAAAAATCAAAATAACAAGATGCATCGACAAGAAAAGCAATCTAGAAGTTTTGAGAGGAATTAAAGAGGAAATTAATCTAATAAAAGGGATGGAGAAAAGGTAAATTAAATTTGTTGGACTTGTTCTCAGACATGTAAACTTTGTGGAAAATATAATGGGAGGAACAAGAATAGGAAATGAAAGGATGAGGAATGCCAAGAATTAAATTTATAGATGACGTAAAAATTACTGTGAGGGTAACAACCTACAGTTAACTAAAAATAACGGCAATGGAGAGAGACCAACGGCTGGGACGACAAGGCTCCGCATTTAAAAGATGATAATAATGAGATAAACATTTATATTATGCCTTGAAATAATTTTCTTGATCTAAAGTTACTGTTAATGAAGGAAATGCATTGAAAGCAGCTTTCTTCTTTATTTCTTTTATATTTTGTTAAAAATTGAAACTTGAACTAATATTCATGGAAAATAAATAATACTTTTGGTACAATTTATTCCAAAGGACATTGAGTTTTCAACATTAATCTTGAGAAATACCAGGCTTGAATGAATAAACCAGGCACCAAAGCAGCGCTGTGTATAATGGTCAAGACTCACTAAAACTTCCGCGAATGTAATCACTATGAACGCATTGTCAACTAATTTAGGTACCTTAGGGGACTTATGAAAATCAGAGAATCGGAAGACTAATTGACATCGTTACCTGGTTCAAATGGATGGCCATGCCTACCGTCATATTCTGGTAAAGGAATGTTTCCAGTTGAGACACTTATGCGAGTTTCTACCGCTATCTTTGGGGGATTACGTGGTTTTAGGATGTAAATTTGAAGTGATAGGAATCCAATCTAGATTATGACTGCCTCTGTGACTTGAAATGGAAACAATATAATTTCTCTTAGGTAGTTATCCTGAGATTGAACACTAAAATTTTCATTGTTCCACACGTAAGGGTTTGCTCTCATTCTCATGGGTCACAACGAACGAACAATAGTTTAGACTGAGGGAATAAAAGATGGCCGTGCATCCTGTCCTCGCCATAAACCTCACATGGAATTCTGGCTAAATGTGATAACTGGGTACGTATTTGCTTGCACAATAAACTTCTCTCCTTTGGGACATACGCTAATTTCAGTTCAACGGGTTACTTTCGTGTGTGCAGCTCTTCGGAAGGAGTGATTCGAAATCAGTCTGGCCGAAAACAGGACGTCAATCACGGGGAAGATTACACTCGCTCTTCTCGTCTTCAGAATGCAAACATTACTGAGAAAGCGGCTGAAACTATTAGATCCCATGGCATCGTGAATGAATGATGTTCAAAATACATTTTGTTTGACCAAAGAGTGGAGGATTTATTCAACAAGATGGTACTAGGCATAGAAGCCAAGAGATGATAAAGAATTTTTACATACCATCTAGGTTCTGGATATTTAGATATATTTTTGGATTAAAGTGCAATAAAACTGTATATCTTGTGAAAAGCATACATATTGAGAAGGCATATTGTCTTCCCGCAGAAATAGAAAGGGTTGTGCTTAGCGAAGTCTTGAGATGGAGATGAGTATGCTCTAATCAATCAGCTAGGTTAATTTTGTGCATTTTTTAAATACCGCGATTGCATTAGTTCTCA